>CM060608.1:37658796-38158796 GCA_030578255.1 Tiaroga cobitis | reverse complement strand
GGACAAAAAAACTATATTAATAAGCAGTTTTGTTAATGTGATAATTTAAATAATAATAAGAGTTGTGAAGTCATTGTACGAACTACATATTGTAGGTTTGCTGTATTTTTTTCAATAAATTAATAAACCTGGACAAAAAAAAAAACTAAAAAAGATTAAATAGTTCACGTGTTGCATAATTTTATCCACCTTATTCTTCAATGCAGAAGTAACTATTTTCTGTGCATGCACGACTTCTAATTAGAAAAATAAAGTGATAGTAAAACTATTTACGCTATAAACGCTGATTATGATTACGATAATACATTCAAGTAATATGATAAGAAATACCAGCTTGCAATATTACATTAAAACACTTGCTTTAAAATAGGTGGATATTGCCAGCAAATTGAATATTCCATAAATTGTCCAGCCCTACTCTAGAGTGAGTGAGTGTGAGTGTGTGTGCGTTCTTACCATGCTTTGTGGACATGGTCGTTTCTCAGGATTTTCACAGATACCCGTGTCTCTCCGAGGAACACGTCCTGTGCCAAGTTACCATTATTCCACAGCTCTACCCTGCAATGGAGAGTACAAGAGAGTGTGCATTAGCTAAATGTTCATTTACAAACACAAACAGTGCTCTGTTTAAATGTATTCAACCCCCGGAAAAGCACACATTTGAACTTCTCCCATTTTCAGTCAAACTGAGTCTGAAATCCAGCACGCAGAGTATAGATGCAGTTGCATCAAGGTGGGTTAGTCATTTTTCTCTCCACTACTGGATGAAGCTTTTTCTCATATCAAACATGCACACAAATAAATTGCCTTTGAGTGGAAAACCAACAACACACAAAATCATGCATAAACATATACACACACACACACATTAGTGTCATGATCTAATGTGCCGTCTGGTGGTTTCACCTACTCTTACCTGTCAGCTTCTGCAGAGGGCTATATGGGACAATTCAGAGTGGCACATTATGTGTCAAATCAGAGCAAAGCCACATTGATCAAAATATTTTTGACATCACATACAGTCTTCCAATCAAATAAGCACTCATCCCTGATTACCATAATCATCCACAAACAGTCAATATGTGCAGTTATATGCCGTTTTTAAAAACGCTTCGCACAAAAACAAAAGTCTGCACCCGGCCAAGAGAAGCAAAAGTTAAAACAATAAAAACATGATGAACAAACAAACATACATCCAGCCAGAAGAGACAAAGATGAAACAATGACAACACAATAATGAAGTAGAGAAAAGAAGAGAACGAAACAAAACAAAACACAAATCCAGGCATTACAGCCAAAGATTAAACTGACAACGCAACAAAGAAATGAAAGGACTCACTTGATCTCAAACAAAACAAAAAACAAAAACATAGGCTAAGATGAAACGATGCCAAGACAATAATTAAGAGAAGAGAACAAAACAAAACAAAAACAAACATACATCCAGCCAGGAGAGGCTAAGATGAAACAATGCCAACACAACAATGAAGAAGAGAAGAGAAGAGAACAGAACAAAACAACAAAACAAAACAACAAAACAAAAACCAAACATACATCCAGCCAGCCAGGAGAGGCTAAGATGAAACAATGCCAACACAACAATGAAGAAGAGAAGAGAACAAAACAAACATACTGTACATCCTACCGGAAGAGGCAAGGATGAAACATTGAGAACACAACAATGAAGAAGAGAAGAGAACAGAACAAAACTAAATAAAACAACAAAAAAACATACATCCAGGAGAGGCTAACATGAAACAATGCCAACACAATAATGAAGAAGAGAACTCACTTGATCTCTAGTTTCTCTATGTCCTCCTCCTCCACCTGGAAGTGTGACCTCCCCTTGTAACTGCTTGACCTTGTGACCTGCAGAAACATTGTGAATTGTATATGAATATGGCTAATGCTACAAATGCATACCGCATCCACAAGAAATCATAACTCCGACATGATCAAAATTAATGACGATAGCTTTTTAAGCCATTTAAGGGGGTTCAGAAACATGATTTAGACTCACAAAATCAACATTCATGAACTATTACTGAATGAATGGATGAGGCTGTACCTCAAAATGAAAGGTCTCCTCAAACTGAGGGTCGCTGGTTTTCTTCTTCACTTTAGTTTTTTTCTGGTCAGACCTGAGAGAGAGAGAAAAACAGAAAGACAGAGAGCAGGATGTTATTATTGAATCAGAGCGGATGTTATGTACTCATTTCAGCCTAGATCGGTGACAGAGGCCGAAACGATCTTATGACTGACTGATTTAGAAACAATCACAACAATGCATTTTGACAGTTTTCAGTACTTCATTAGAAACCATCAGGTTTTATGCAAACCTCTGTTCCTTTACAGTAAACCTTGTGATTCATAATGTTTATAAACCTACCTGGCGGGCCCTACAAGTGTTACTGTGGCGTACGGGTCACAGTTCTGTCCACTTATCAACGGCAAACCCTGACACGCAATTATCCTGCAAAAGACACACACATCGCTGCGTTAATGAGCCTGTTATTGAAAGTAACATTAATCACATATGGACAGAGCATTCTGCTGTTTGATATTTAAACAACACACCATTCAAGCATTCTTAACCAATTTTACTTGGTTGACACATTTCCAAGTGAAACAGGATATTTAGGCTACTGTTTTAGGCTATAGTCTAAACTAAATAATGCCCAATTAACTATTTGGCCTCTTCCCTTGAAATTAAAAGCACCAATATCACAAAATCAATCACAACAAGATCATAAACATGTATTAATAAAGTAAACAGGGTCCATTTATTATGCCATGTTCTCCTTCCTGACCAGTACTACAGATTTTTATTTGATTGTTTATTTATAAGAATAATACTTTTATTCAGCAAGGATGCATTAAATTGATCGAAAGTGACAGTTAAGATATTTAAAATGTTACAATTATATATATTTTATTTATTTATATTTCAGATAACTCCTGTTCTTTTGAACGTTCTATTCATCAATGAATAATTATAAATTGTATCACAGTTTTCAACAAAATATTAAGCAGCACAACTGTTTTCGACATTGATAATATTAAGAAATGTTTCTTGAGCAGCAAATCAGCATATTAGAATGATTTCTGAAGGACCATGCGACACTGAAGACTGGAGTAATAATGATGCTGAAAATGCAGCTTTGATCACAGTCAGGGATAAATTACATTTTAAAATATATTAAAAATATATTTTGACGCGTTTTGCTCATTTCAACTCCAATTGGTGGATTTTTTTTGCACAGCATCATGGGCAAAGTAGTGTTAAACATGATTATTTTAAAACTAAGTTGTAATAATGTTGGCTGACGGCTTCAACAACCTTGTAGCTCAAAGCAAGGCTGTCTTTAAAGGTTTATAAGTTATCGTTAAAAATCAATTTCCTCTGAATCTGACTGTTGCACTCCATTACAAGTCATTCTCAAAATTCTGATAAAATCTTATCTATATTAGTTAGCTAGACAACATTGCATTGTTGTAAATTCTTCTGGTTCAAATGTCACCAATGCTTAATACATGCAACCATACAACCAAATGTTTGCATTTGCAAGGCACATGATCAACAAATGTAATATATAGTGCCAAAGTAGCAGCTCAGTGAACTGGCCCCAAACCCTCTCAGCCATCCTTATTGTTGAACCCTGATGTTGACTTTGTCAGAGGTTCCTCCACGTCACAAGTTAAAATATGAATGAATGAGAGCATGAGAGGATGAAAGAAGAACGTGTATAAATGAAGGTGTCAGATAAGAAGGGTGAAAGCAGAAGCACTGCTATCCAAGACAGGAAGTAATTCACACTTGTAGTCGTCATGGTGACAGCCATGAAGCGGTGAAGGAAGGTGAGAAAGAACGACAGAGAGGGAGAGAGCATGAAAGAGAAAAAAGCAGTGTGACGGCAAAACAAAACCACAGAAACAGCGCAGTGCGGGCTTCCTGCAGTCACGGCATCCTCTTTCGTCAACCTGCGCTGTGGGAGAGTGTGAATGAACAGCGATGGCCAACATTAAACACAGAGATGCACGTCAGCAACTCTATATTGAGTCAGACCATTTTTCACACCATTAAAGAAAACACACAACCCTGTAGTGGTGTGAACATGAACACAGGTATTCTCGCCCTCCCAGGCGACACACACCTCTGAAGTTATATCCACATGTCGCAGAATGCGTACCTCACGTATACTGCGCGTGAAGTACAATGAAAGCACACTGGTAAACCAGATAATGGCCATTTCAAACTTATGCAGTAGTTATTTTTATATAGAAAAGCATACATGATTAATTAAGCATATAGCCCACCATCCCCCCGTTATCTCAGTGGCAGTTGTCTAGATCAGAGATTCCCAATCATTTGTCAGACGAAGCCACAGTACAGTACCCCCTAACATTTTAAGTTATTATTACATTTCACTAATTTAACAACACATTAGCATGTTTACAGTTCTCTGATGTCGGTTAATGGTCACATGACATGCAGGAAAACAAAACATTTCATCTTGTTTACTTAAAAAAACGAATTATTTTGTCATGAACTGCAATTGAACTGCAATTGGATAAACATTGAATCTTATAAGAAAACTGAAATAATACATTATGATTATTATTTTGGAAACTCTTTAGTTACCTATACTTCTAAAGTGATAGGGATGCACCGATATGAAAATTTTGCCTTATACCGATAAACGATAAATCTTTATATTTGAAAGCCGATAACCGATATATTGGTCGATAAATCTAAATCCAAATTTTTATATAACTTTTGAGAGCCTGATTGCAAAAGCAAAAGTCTCACCATTAAAATCCGTGTCCCAAGCACACAATTATAATGTTCTCATTATAATTTTATGCAGCCTATATGACAGCACGTTGCACTTAACTGTATTTTCCTTTTTGAAGTGATTCCAGTCATATTTTAAGCAATTCAAAACCATCATGGCGACAAGCGTCTCAGCTGAAGGAAATAATACATTATTTTTTGGCCTAATTTTCGTATTGGGGCAATGACGATAACATTAAAAATGAACATATATTGGCCGATACCGATATATATATATATTGTGCATCCCTATAAAGCGAATATTAAACTTCATGTTCTACATTAACTAATGTTAATAGATACAACTTTTGATTTGAAAAATGTATTAGTAAATGCCCTGTAAAATAACATGAACAAAAAATTAACAACTGTATTTTTATAAACTAACATTAACAAAGGTGAAATAAATGCTGTAAAAATATGTATATCATAGTTAGTTCATTTTAACTAATGTTAACAAATAAGACCATATTGTATAGTGTGTACACCATTATTTAACTCAAATGATAAAGAGATAGAAATATATTACTATTGTAATAAAACATTTGTACTTTAAAAGGTAGGGTATGGGATTTGCAAAACGGCCGGCAGATT
This sequence comes from Tiaroga cobitis, assembly GCA_030578255.1. Taxonomy (NCBI): domain Eukaryota; kingdom Metazoa; phylum Chordata; class Actinopteri; order Cypriniformes; family Leuciscidae; genus Tiaroga; species Tiaroga cobitis. The sequence continues at coordinate 38,153,368 of CM060608.1, read as the reverse complement.
TTGAAAATACACAACTCATAAGGTCCTACCTTCTTTCCTCCAACACTGGCCCTGACTCCACCCATTCGAAGAACATGGACGCGCAATCATGCATCTGCAAAACTCTGATGCGCGCGATTGCACTTACTCTCTCTCTCTCTCTCTCTGTGTGCCGGGGCGACTTGCACTTACTGTGACTGGGTCACGAGCTTTGAGTATGCGCACGAGGGGGATGGGTGGAGGGGGGTATGGTACGACCGTTTGATTGACGCATTTTCTGTCCAATGATTCTAGGTGGTCTTGGAAATGATTGGCTGGAGTTTTTCCGAGTCCTGCCCATTCCACAGATGATTAAATTCCTTAATTTTCATTTCAGTGCTGGCAGTAAGTGGGTTAGGAATAGGATTTCAAGTGATTTTGAAAAAAAATGGTCAAAAAAGAAAATCACATAACCCACCTTTAATATAAAAATAATATTTGATTTTTTTTTTACACTAAAAGTTACAATACTAGTATGTCTTAAATTCTTAAGGGTTTAATGTTTCAAAGATTTTACTTTGGCAGAAAACTACAGAAAGTCCTTTAAGGTGGGTTTATAAACACTTCTCGTTACAAATGTGATAACATGAAGAAAACTGTCCACAAAAATGTAGCAAATTATGCGAATAAGAAAATAAAGTGATCCTGGTTCACACTGTTATACGCAGCATGCAGAGATGGAGTTTCAATTTTATTTTGACCGCCGTCCTATTTATTCATTGATTTGTATGATTTAATTAATTTTAAGCTTTTAATTTACATTAACATCATTCAGCCATCATTCAGTATAGTACAAACTAGAATAGGAAGGGATTAAGGAATAGTGAAGTAGAATAGAATGTTTCTTCATGAACTCACCAACCCACTGCAGACCATGGATACTACTATAATATGGATATTGGATACTGGTAAACTATCTACTATAATATAATGAAATATAAGTGATATAGCCAACAGTATATGCTGTTACAAAAAAAAAAAAAAAAGAGAATAATTTTTTTTCCCAAAATACACGGTTGCTTTTGAATGGTCATCAATGGAGAAAGACTAGTTAAGACTTCTATCAGCAGGGGATAAACAGGCCCTGCCGACTAGCCAAACCTTGACTTCTTGATATCCTGTTTCACATTGAAGTATGTAACGTTACAGAAGTACATGGGTTGTGAATGCCAATTCATGTTGTGCTGCTCAAACACATTTAAAAACACACAAACACACGCACTGACTGACAGGCATCACTTACTGAACCACAAGCTGCTGGCAGACGGATCCATTCTCTGTGATCAGTTCATTCAGCTTCATCTCTAAATGAACCTTCCCCTGTCAAAGTAGAAAGACTTCTGTCACAATATCCAACACAGATGCAATTACAATTCATTAGAGCTATTTATACACACACGTTAGGGTTTTCTATCTTCGTGGGGATTCTCCATAGACAATGATTTTTATACTGTACAAACCGTATATTCGAAATATTTACTTGAAATACAGAATGTGTTTTGAGGGCCATGGCGCTGAATATAAACTTTAAAAACATTTAGTGTCTGGACTTTTATCATGATGGACATGTTTACGATACAATATGATATATGTTGAAATAACCTATCCAGCCAGTCAAATTTGTTGAGGCTGATAGTGTCAGAATGAGAGTGCAGACATAGGAGAGGCGAGAAAGAAAGGACAGGGAGGGAGAAAGATAGAGAAGAAAACAACATAAAAACGCCCACATACTCCTACGCAATATTTTGTACAAGTTCCTTTAAAAAATGACACAGAGAACACACCAATAACTCAACGTTAACCGATATCCAAAGCAGACAGATACTATAGAACTACTTTTTAAAAATATTTTTTTATGCATTATGAAGTGCCAATCTGCAAAGAGGCAAAAATCTATTCATAGTAGAGATCGGTTTGCAACATACAGTACATTTACAATATCCGTTAATCGCTAGTTTTATAAGTATGTGGAAAGACCGGAAAATAATTAACTTGTTTTGTGCACATAAGTTGTTTAAGGTTTTTGGAGTATGTAGGGCTTTTTGAACACCGAGATGAACATCTTTCTTGTGATTTCAGCCAGTTCAGGGCGGCTCTGAACGTTATCGGATGTAACTGCCACCCACCTTTTTCTCGTCCTCAGGGTTAAAGACACAAACCACAGTGTTTAACCACTGTCGTAAAATAACACGGCAACATTTCAGGGTTATTAAGAGCCAATCAATATTTTTCAGCATTTTGACAATACTCTATATTTTGATATCTGGTTTCTTTTGAGTGCGAAAATAGCATGTTTTTTAGTAAAACATGTCTATCAAACTGCAAGTTTTGCCAAGCAGATCACAAATGATGCAAGAATTGCAATACAGTAGAAATTAAGTTTAAAAAAAAAAAATTCCACAGTTTTTTACTAAATGTATGCAAAACTGAAGTGAATAACCTTTATTATAAGCACCAGTATAACAATACACTGTAATAAAGAGTCATTTTTATAAAAATATTTTACTATAATAAAAAACAACAGACTTCCCAAAAACAAAAAAAATTACTGAATCAGAGTTTCTAAACTATTAATTCTAAATATTAATAAAATACTAATCGAAAATATTAGAACTTCTTATTTGGACTGATTTAGAGAAAATAATCTTATCAACTCAACCATTTTTTTTACTGCTAAAGAATGGAATACACTACACGACTTTTAAAGACTTAGCAAATTATAAAACAATGGGCAACTTTTAAATGGTTACAGAGAAAAAACACACTAAACGACTGAAGATGATCACTAACAGACTTTCAAATTGTTCCGAACACAAACTCAGTGCAGATACACGCGCCTCATTGCTAGCAGACGCATGACAGATGAAACAAACATGGATGTGCAGGAGAGGACTGCAGTAATTGTTGTAGCGACTCTTTGTGCTGACGAGCATTTGGATGCATTCATGGGTGGGTAGACGGCCGCGGTCAGTATGGACTCTACAAATTACAATGGGAGTTAGAGTTGAGTGGTGCAGTCAGTTGTTTTATCTGTGCTCATGAGTCAAATATTGAGGCTTATTTGTTACACGAGTTCTGTTAAAGACATAGTTTTAAAAAAGATAAAATTCTGTCATTAGTCACCCTCATGTCGTTCCAAACCCGTAAGACTTTCGTTTATCTACAGAACACAAATGAAGATCTTTTTTGATGAAATCTGAGAGCTTTCTGTTCCTCCATTGACTGCAACGCAACTGACACTTTGTCGCTTCAAAAAGTTCATAAAGAGATCGTAAAACTAATCCATATGAATTGAGCGGTTTAGTCCAAATTTTCTGAAGAGACACGATCGCTTTATATGATGAGCAGATTGAATTTAGGCTTTTATTCACATGTAAACATTCATCAGCTCACACATCAGTTGTGGTAAACTGAAGCTCAATCGCTCGACATGCGAGAACCAATGAGGCTCATTCTCGTGTGTAATGCAGTAGTTTGAGCTTCTGCAAGAACCAATGAGGTTTGTTCTTGCGTGTCAATCAGGTTCGGTTGAGCTTCTGTTTATGTTCACTGATCAATGTTTATGTGAATAAAAGCCTAAATTGAATCTGCTCATCATATGAAGCAATCGAATATCTTCAGAAAATTTGGACTAAACCGCTCAATTCATATGGATTAGTTTTACGATCTCTTATGAAGCGTCAAAGTGTCAGTTGCGTTGCTGTCAACGGAGGGTCAGAAAGCTCTCAGATTTCATCAAAAAGATCTTCATTTGTGTTCTGAAGATGAATGAAAGTCTTATGGGTTTGGATTTTGGAACGACATGAGGGTGAGTAATTGATGACAGAATTTTCATTTTTGGGTGAACTAACCCTTTAATTTACTTTTGTATTGTTATTGTATTTGTATTTGCAACACTGGTAGATAGAGGACAGCTTCAGCTTCAGTAGCAATGCGTCATACATTACGATACGTGCTCTAAAATCGGCTCAAAATATCAAACGCGTTTTAATATGCTCCGACTGGATGGAATGATGGAATCAGTCTGTGCCCATCTTACACTAAGCGATTTTGTGACGGTCCAAAATCTGCAGACTGGTGCACACTTTCAGCAATTATTGTCGACTCTTCTAGACTGCAAATCTGAGCAAAAGTCATGTAATGTATTCCAGTCTTCAAGTATTGCTACTAAAATATCTTGCAAGTTGCAAGAAACTAGCCAACTGACACAGTTTAAAAAAAGAAAACTAATAAAAAGTCAAATAAAATTGAACAATATTCACAATGCCACTTAATTACATAGATAAATCATCGCAAATAAATTGCATGTATTCAAAATATTGCCAAATTTTAATTAAAACCGAATTTATCAATACACATACAAACGTAAAAAAACACTTATGCAAATCTTGGTTGCTAAGTTTAATTTCCTTGGTTGAAATTGCCCTCAAATTAATTTTTTTTTTTTTTTTCAAAACGCAAATTGCTTTACGTAAACAGTTTTTGTTTCTGATACAGTTAATCCACACCCACTGTCCCCGGTTCTGCTGAATAGTGAACCATACTTGTGTACAAAACAGATCTGTGCATACACCATACACAAAAACAGGATGTGGAGTTAGGCCTTCATCTGCTTTCAAGTCATTGGACCACATATAAGAGCTGACTAATCATACATTGATCTCATTGGGTATAGCGAGGCAATGAGTAATCATAATGTCACCCGATTGGCCCAAACCACGGTTGGTGACTAACCACAGAAGGGAAGTAATGCTGTGTATTCATGTTTTGCTCTGTTGGGTGTGTGTTTGTATGCTGAATAACTTCAGTGCCATCTAACTGTTCACTCACCTGAACTTCTGAGTTTGGATCCACGGGTTGTAAGTGAAACCAGTTCTCTTTCCCGCAGTACTTATACAGATCTTCCTTCCTGATGGCTACTTTACCTACAAACGCACACGCAATCTTTAGTTGACATGTACACTGTGTATTAGTCTTGTACATGAGACAAAACAAGGGTGAAAGATACTGACCTACAGGTAGATCCCTTATTTGGAACATGCTCTTGGCGTACACGTAGAAGGACAGGCATTGGAATGGGCGCGGGATTTCGAAGTAGAAGTCCTCGCCATAGAACGGACTAAAGCAAAGGACAGAGACCGTTAATCACAACCACACCAGTGACTCCAAACGCAAAACTGCAACAAACACTGCATTAGAGGAGGAGAAAGATACTACATTTTGTATAAAAAAAATGTTTTAGTTTATCTTACCTAAAGTTACGTGTAATATTCACACGGCCGTGATTACGTTAGCAGAAAAGAAAATATTTCAGAATTGGAGAATGTTAAAATGGTTTACTTTTCATTTGATTACATTTTAAAAGATTAATAATTAAATTGTTAATGCTTTAAGTTAAAAGACAACACACACAAAAATCTAACATTTCATACGGCCCAATTATTGTAAAATAAAAATAAAATAAACGATTTAGTGGTTAAAGTTTTATGAATTCAGTTGAGAAGACATGCTTTTTGATTATTAACATTTAATTAAACTATTAAAAAGAATTTGGAAAAAATAAAAAAAATAGCCATAGGTACCTACAATTTTTATTTTTGTTAAACTTGTAATAAATTGTTGTTAAATTGCATGTTACATAAATTCAATTTTAACAATCTAATTAATCGAAATGAACCATTAAAATGGATTCCAGAAGAAGGAAAAAATATTTAGAAACATTTAAATGGAAAAAATTGAATTTGGACAGAAAAATTCAATGTATTTCATAGGGTCCTATAATATGTCATTGACACAGTTTGTGACACCACTTAAGACACCATTAGAAATGTACGAGTTTCATTGCATTACATAAATTATCAAAACAAAGATTGCACAATATTTCACCCAAAATATCTTACAACAATTAGATTGGGTTTAAATGATAAAACAAACCTATATAAACAGATAAATTATTAAATAAATGAACTAATCAATTATAATAGATATAATTAAAATAAAAAAAACTGACACTTTGTGGTTGTTCAAGTTCAATGATAGTAGATCATGTTCATAACTTAATACGATGTTCCACAAAATGTGGTTATTCTACTCAAGTATCCAAATACTTTTTGGAGTCAGTGTCAGATGTAAATATCTGTATGTCATATTAAAGAGTTAAAAAAAAAAAATGTCCAAAAGGTTTAACATGCAAAAGAATTAACTTCTTGCTGTGTGACTGCAACAGTCAAATACCTCTGCTGAGACTTGAGAGGAGAATGCTCATCCACCCACACACACTCCAGCTCTCTTACACACACACACACAAATTACACACTCATAGCCCACGCACTCAAGAGCGCATGCGCTCCCACATACATTCACACACACAAACAGATTCTGACCTCCCCAACTACAGGTAAAGCACTCGACTCGAAATACTGAAAACTTGGCGACGCGGCACACATGAACAGCCTCAAATTCAGAAAGTGTTTAATAATAAGCCAGATGAGAGAAAGAAAGATTAGGAGAGGTGAAGAAAGACTGGAGGAAAACCTTCACGCTCTGAGAGAGGCTGACTGCAAACGATTGTGTGAACGAAAGACAAGAAGTGCTAGATAGCAAGTGTGAGAGACGGAACGCGTAGGTGGACACCCTTCCTTAGACACAGCCAACAGAGCCTTTTAAACAGAGGGGAAAAAACTGTTGTGAAATACCACGAGGAAAAGCTTTCAGAAGGAGTGTGAGAAAATGTGCCTCTTTCAATGACTAGACGGTTTTGCAAGAGAAAACGTACACAACGTAATATCGCCAATGCACATCTGATATCAAGATGAACCATCAGACGAGGCAAATCCAGTGCAGAGTGGAAGGTCTACTTTGAGTATAATGTATGAATGAATGGTAAAAAAAAAAAAAAAGATTTTTTTTTTTTTAGGAATGTCAACATTTTAATTAAAGTATTGAAGCTCAGTACACATTCCCACACCATTTAGGTCTCAAATCCTGCATAGAATTGCATTGAAAACTATCTCAGAGACTTGGGATTGGACTGTTTTGACCACGCAGAACACCACAGCAATCTGCTAAAACACTCAGAATACCTTAAAGGGATACTCATGGTGAGCCAAACCTGTGTGACTTACTTTCTCCTTTGGAACACAAAAGAAACTATTCTAAAGAATGTTTGACTGTTTATGTCCATACACTGAAAGTCAATGGGGGACTCCCTTTTTTTATTGCATGAGGAAAAAATTGTGAGACACTTTCCAAAATATCTTCTTTTGCGTTCCACAGAAAAACGAAAGCCACATTAGGGTGAGTAAATGATGACAGAATTTTCATTTTTGGGGTGAATTAATATTATCCCTTTAACATCTGTATTAAAAAAAGATTTAACATAAAAATGATCATGTGCAAGCTAATCTAAATTAATTAAAATCAAAAACATTATTTAACAACACAAAACACCAGCACAACTCAACTTAAAGTGATTTTATCTCTTCAAATAACTTGGATTAAAGTGTGTTATTCACGTGGACTCATTTTACGATGCCTTTATGACCCAGTTTTGAATCTTCTAAGTTTTGGTTACCTAGACTTCCAATGGGGGGACAGAAACCTCTCAGGTTTCATTAAAAATATCTTCATTTGTGTTTCAAAGATTAACCAAAATCTTATGAGTTTGGAACAGCATGTGGATGAGTAAATGGTTCCAGAATTTACATTTTTGTGTGAACTATTGCTTGTTAGATCAGGTAAAAATTAGGGTAACAATTGTGGGTTACCAAGTTTTACAGAATAGCATTCTAGGTTTGGGCAGTTAAAACCTATTCACATTTTCTTTTTCCTTAAATCTAGTTCATTTTTGTATTATATGGTATATTGAGCAACTACTGTGATGGACGTAATAAAAAAACATAAAAGCGCAGTCTTTCCGCTCTTGTTCAAATTACGGGTGTACATGACTGACAGAAAAAAAAAAAAAATGTAGACCTGCATTTTTGAGAAGCAGCATGAAAACCACATAGATGAGAAGTGCTGTTCTTTTAAGATAAATATCATCAACATCAGCACGTAGTTTGCATGTGATGTTTGTGCGCTTATGCGTGTTCACCATCTCACCTTACACTCTTCTCGTAGACTTTTGTGCGGTATACTTCCTCCTGGTCCAAACTGATTGTACAGAAGGTGCAGAGGTCACGGAGACGGTTCGGACCCGAGCTCGGACCCAGATTCTTTGCTTCACCTGCCGAGAGGAGAGTAATAGGTGTGTAAGAAAGAAGGCACTTGTCTGAGCTTCAGTCACAGTTTTCCCAGAAATGTATATGTATATAAAAGCTGCCTAAGGACATTATGCGTCAGATCATTAGAAAATAACATTAAATTCTTTTTGGTACATCTAAACACAGCATTTGAATATAGAGGTTTGTCAGTTGTAGGGTCGGATATGTACGGCCACTAACACACACTATCGTGCGCACACACTGGCAGTAGCGCTGTGGTGATGCAGAGGCTTGAGGCGGATGTGGCCGCTTTACGTGGAGCTCATCTAAGATGTGGTTACAGACGAGAAGCATTAACTTCCTCCCAGCATGCACTGGGGCTTCCAGGAGAGCGCCGATTCAAAAGATCAAATTCAAAAACGCACACATACAACCACACATGTTAGTGTCAGAGGGACAATGTGGCCATGAACTGGATGAACTGATCCAGACCACATCAAACCAGGATGACACAGCTCGAGAACGCAAGAACAATTAATAAACACGAAAAGCACCTTATAACTTTACATCTCAAATTTATATTTTCAGATACTCTGGATTCTTTATTGTGGTTCGCAGCTTTCGGTTTTAAGTCTCTTGTAAAATCCCCACAAAATAGCTTTTTGTTGTTGTTGGTAAAGCCATTCATAAAATGCAATTCAGCTGTTCTTATTTAGTAGAGACAACCCTTTTGTAAGAAGGTGTGCATGCATGTCATATTTCTTCGCAAAAAAAAAAAAACGAAGAATTGTATTTCGCATAGATAATACAGCCTATTTTATGACCTTTATCATTTTGTAAAACTAAGTGTAAAATTATTATATCAAATACTCAAAACAACAATTTCCTCTCAAATTCTCATTTCTGTAATACAAGAACAAAATATGATTCTCCTTCCCATAATGCAAATTAAAATGTTCAGTACATTTAAAAGAAAAAAAAATGAATATAAATACATATACAGTTTTATTTAGTCTTTGTCGATATTTACGTATTTTTATATATATAATTTTTGTTGCACTGCATGTTATTTATGCTGATATACTGTCAAAACAGGATGATTATCATTAATGCATCATAGTGAATAGGGCTGCACGATTAATCGAATTTTAATCACGATCACGATTTTGGCTTCCCACGATCAAATTCGCGTGCTCGAGCGATATGTAAAATGCGTCATTCCGTTCACAGAATGCTCCGTATCAAACTTTTTTTTTTGCAAAGCCAATCTAGCGCTCGGTAAACCACTGTCTGATCACGTGCCTCCATGAGCCCCAGTGCGCGACAGAGACACGAGCGACAGTGCACGAGAGAGACCGAGTGTCCAAAAGCGCGCTCGAAAGTGCCCGAGAAATACCGAGTGTGTCTTCGTGAGAGAGAGAGAGTGAGAGACCGTGTGTGAGCATTAGTAAATTGGTACATACATACTACATAATTACTGTATAAGAGGCATAAAAGTTTGATTAATGGACTCCAATAATCAGTACTACAAACGTCTTGTTTTGAACTCTATTGTTTAATAAATAGAAATAATTTGAGGCGAGCACATAAACTTTCATATGGAGTATTAAATAGATTAAATGTATGCAGTAAGACTTCACAACTAATCACTGACTCTGTACCACAACATTTTACATTTCTTAAGCGTCAAATAACAATAACTCTGAATTTCATCCATTAATCGAACCATAGTGCATAGTTCTGCCTTGAAATGTTCTCATTTGGTTACATTCTGTTATGAATAGATAGAAAATTTTATATTTTGCGCGTTTTATTCACATCCATTATAACGTTACAATGCAAGTTTAAAATACATTTACACAATGTAAAATGTAAAATAGTGCCCTGTTGAAGTTTTGCTACATTTTCTTTATTTTTATTTATTCTTTAAGGAGATGCACTGAACTTTGGTGAATATGAGGACCTGTTTTATTTTGATGCACATATTTGTACATTAGCAGGAATGTAGCACAATATGGACGTGAAAGCAGTTATAATTAGCCTATGTGACATAGGGTTGGGCAGTATTACGGTAATATCGTATACCGCGGGGTCTTAAAATAGCAACGGTATCAGTTTCAATACCGTCATTACCGGCACTTATATATAATATATACATATTTATTCAATGCCTAAAAATGCTTATGTAGTTGTCATCAAGTGACGCATGTCACCGGATTTACAAATGCACTTCTTGCTTGTTGCTTGTTAATTTAATTTAATTTAATTAATAAAATGAATACTTTAATTGTCATAATTAAAATAATTAAATATTATTAAGTGTCCCATTTTTGCTCATTTATAAATAGTATTTATATCTACCACCCCCTCAGCACCTGGGTTAAAAAATTATTTGGCGCCACCATATTATAACGGCCCACGTATTAAAAATAGTCGAGTCTAAATAGGGCTCCGGGCTCCGGCTCATAATTACATTTAATGCCGTCAGCCGGGATCAGACACAATGTGCACGGGTTGGCCTTGATTTTTGTTTTGATTTTTTTTTGCCCGATCTGGTATTCAGTTTCTGAACGGTGTAGGCACACGCCAACAGTTTGGTGATGCTGTCTGAGCCTTATGTCATAATTTTTAATTAGTCACGGTAATACCGTATACCCCGGTAAAATAGGGAGGAGGTTTGACGGTATCAAAATTTGGATACCGCCCAAGCCTAATGTGACAATAACATTTGTTTTGGTTAAAATCAACAAATAATCGTGATAATTAATCGTGATCTCAATATTGATCAAAATAATCGTGATTATCATTTTGGCCCAAATCGTGCAGCCCTAATAGTGATGAGTTCTTTTTTTTGCGAAAAGAGAATTCAATGGGCAATGTAGAGTGTCAAGAAAATAATGTCAAAATGCATATCAAAAGACTTAAAAAATAACCTTAATTTTCTGCATGCAAAATACAATTTCTTTTCTTCTTTTGGGGTGAAATATGACTTCATAATGTGTTGATAACCCTATAAAATTCACCCTACAAGACTGGAGATGCTTATATTCTCATTAGGGAGCAGAGACTGAATGCACAAAGTCTGCAACAAACACCTTTAGCTATTACACAGTCTCGGTTTCCGGCACACGCACGCGCACACACACACACACACACACACACACACACACACCTCTTCCCCGGAACCATTCAGAAAACAACAGCAAATACAACCCAGAGCAGCTCATAATGATGCTTACAGTCGACACAGATAAAGACTCAGAGGAAACCGAACTCCCAACAGCACACTGCCGCAGGGAGCCGTGATAGCAGCCAATGCCCTAGAGTTAACCCTCTCTTCTCACACACACACACATACACACAGGTGTGATGAAGAGAAGCCAACATGTGTAGCACTGTATGCTTAGCAACGGAAGTGAACACAAACCACAACCGTGAGGCCTGAACAAACAAGATAGACAGGGCTTCACACACATGCAGACACTAAACTCTGGAGTTCCCTCCTCCATGCAAAGACACACATGCTGTGTACTCACACACATTCATAGACATAAACAAGCACGCACAAAAACGGTGTAAGAAAAATGAATCATACCGGATACTCATCTGTGAAATAATTTGGGCCGTTGAAAAAAAAAAAAAAGATATGATACAAAATCACACCAGCTTAATGCAGAACTGAATTTTTCCACAGAATTGGATGGTCATCATTTACTGTCCTCCTCCACACCCATCATTACTGTCCAACACATCCTTAGGCTCTTGCAGGATTACATCTTTTCCCTAGATATTTCTTTAAGCTAAGAGTGTTCAGCTATATCACATTTTCTGGTATTTCAATTGATTAGAATTGCACTTCAAAATCAATGTAGAAAAAGGGGAAAACATCTACTGATACCATTTGCATTTTATCTACACAACAGCATCGCTTACGCTATTGTTACAACTGCGTACAAAGAAAAACAAGCCAAGACAAGACAAGACAAAACCACAAACACACACACAACAAACAAACCAAAACATAACATAACCATCCGTTTTGGAGTACTTTTGAATACAAAAAATAAAAACCAAAACAACAACAAATAGAACCATCCATTTTCACTGTTGTCACAATTGTATCCGAGTTTTAGTTACGTATACAAAAACAAAAACCTAAACAAAAAAGAAAGAATGACCAGACAAAAAATAAAACCACAACACAAATGGCCACAGAACGCATGCCTATAAGAAAAGCTAAACTGCTGACTTAACCAACAAAGAAAAAAAAAACACATTATTACTTAATCAGAATTTGATATTACTGAGCCTATGTTCACAACAACTTGATAATACCCATTAGGGTTCATTTTAGGCAGAAATACTCTGATGGCAACTGACAGAAATATATTTTATAGTAATATTTTTAGTAAACAATATGATCCCGCGAGTGACATTGCAACAGTTAGTTAATATCACATTCACTCTTGAAGAGGATTGCATCACTTCATTAAACTGGGTTTAGTGGTAAAAGCAGAGACTGTTTAGTGTTAGCTGTGTAAGCACTGCACACTGCTAAGGTTGTGTGAGGTGACAGCGTCAATCTGCTTCAGCTCTTTAAAGAACTATTAATGTCTAATCCCATTGCAACTGACTGTAAAAACTAAAGCGACTCTTGAGCTCTGAGCTAAGCCCTCCTGCCCTGAATCACACAACCAGCCCCAGAGACCCGCTGTGACACCATCCCGAACTGCTTTTCAGAGAACTCAACATAGACCCACTGGATAGACCGGAAGGGGAAACACAGAGTTGGTTAGTTTTTTACGCTAATTTAGCCAGGCTCATAAAAATTTAACTTTGCAACGTCCTGGGAAAAATACTGAAAAGGCAGAAAAGCTAACTTTAGAACTAAACACAGGCTGTGTTTGGAATTGAGTTCTAGTCTACTACAGTTGACCGCATACTGACTATTTTTTAAGAGCATGCGTCATTTAACTATAAACAGGTGTCCAGTATTAGCCATATCAGAAATAAATTTGGTTATTACACAGCTTGAATACTTGTTTCTGATTGGTCAATTTTGACATTCAGCGGTCAAATATTTAAAAATGGCTGATATTCTATATAACTGATCTTTTTCCCCCGAAGTAACCGATTTCCAATAGACAAAGCCAGTAGCTGTGCTAGTTTGATGTATCGTGTTACTCTGTGGTCTCTTACTTCTCGCAAAATAAAATAAAATCAACACAAATCATACGTTACACTAGGAATGGAAGGTCAAGTTGAGTGCACTGCATTGTGGGATACTAATACATGCATTGTGTTACGCTGCACATTTTGGCAAATGTAGCTGGACATTATGGATGGTTGCTCATGCATGAAAAAAAAAACACATTCTCTGCACAGTATACATACCGCATACTATGAGTATTCTAAATATAACCCTAGTGCCCTTCCCTCAACCCCTGTGACATCTGAAAGTATGAGACAAAAATATTCACTATATATATATATATATATATATATATAGTAAATAAATATAGTTTATTTATATAAACTGCACTCAGTGGCCAATATATTAGGTACACCTTGCTAGTACCGGGTTGGACCCCATTTTGCCTTCAGAACTGCCTTAATTCTTTGTGGCACAGAGTCAACAAGGTTGTGGAAACATTCCTCAGAGATTTTGGTCCATATTGACATGAGAGCATCACGCAGTTCCTGCAGATTTGTCGGCTGCACATCAACGGTGCAAATCTTCCGTTCCACCACATCCCAAAGGTGCTCTATTGGATTGAGATCTGCTGACTGTTGAAGCCATTTGAGTATAGTAAACTCATTGTCATGTTCAAGAAACATTTTGAGATGATTTGAGCTTTGTGACATGGCGCGTTATCCTGCTGGAAGTAGCCATCAGAAGATGGTACACTGTGGTCATAAAGAGATGGACATGTTCAGCAACAATACTCAGGTAGGCTGTGACGTTTAAATTATGCTCAATTGGTACTAAGGGGCCTAAAGTGTGGCAGGAAAATATCCCCCAAACCATTACACCACCAGAAGCTTGAACCGCTGATATAAGGCAGGATGAATTCATGCTTTCATGTTGTTATGCCAAATTCTGACCCTGAATGTCACAGCAGAAATCGAGACTGACTCACAAGATCAGGCAACATCTTTCCAATATTTTATTGTCCAATTTTGGTGAGCCTGTGCAAACATAGCCTCAGTTTGCTGTTCTTAGCTGACAGGAGTGACACCGGTGTGTCTTCTGCTGCCGTAGCTCATCTGCTCAAAGGTTCAACGTGTTGTGCGTTCAGAGATGCTGTTCTGCAGACTAGGGCTGGGCGATAAATCGATTTTATCGATTAACTCGAATGTGTAGTTTACGCCGATTTTTTGAATGAAAATAGGTTTTCTCTTTAACAACCGGCGACGCGCCCATCTGGGCTCCCGTAGTTCCGACCGGGCTCAGCGCTTGCCGTGATAGAGATACACAAACAACATGGCAAATGAACAAGACCGCGGCAGCACAAGCACACCCGCCGAAAACATTTACAAACTGAATCTGCAGGGCTGCCAACTCTCACGAGTTCACTGTGAGAGACGCAATTGTCACTTTTTACACGCTCTCACGCACACATGCATTTTCTCATGCAGAGAGAAATCGCGCAGCAAAGGGCACACTGACACCGACAGACTAGACAGAGCAGGTTACTATTGATATGAAACAAATTCTCAGATTCTGTCAATTTTATTACGAAATTCAAACAATAAACACAGTTTTGGCGCTTGTAAATGTGACGTGAAAGATCGCTGACAGATCTCAGTTCAAGCGGCACGTGAACCGATCATCTGTTACTCTTCACTACTAACTTACCGAAATGTAATAAAATCGATCGATCAGTGTTTTTCAACCGCGGAAAGATGTCCATAAAACAGCTGGAGAACAACATATGTCACGTAACGTTACATTTACCTCAGGAATGCCTTTTAATTACCCATAGCACGCATGTTAGTTGGACTTAAAATAATTGCTATAGAGAGGAGTATTTTGCTAAATATGATAACTATATTACACATTTATTATATTTTTACCTATATCATTAAAATATTATAACGTTGTTTGTTATTATAAAAACACATTATATTTAATTTGAGTTAGTTTTAACCTTTAATAATACCAGCTGACAGGGTCTCTCTGTATGTTTACAGCATTAGGTGATTTATTTTTGGAGAACAATTAACATAACACACTAAGGTAGGCTATCTACTGTACCTAATCTTTATCCAAAGGAATTGATATTGGATTAATATCCGAATCAAATCACAAGAATTTAATTGAAATTGTGAAATTTGTGTTAAGCAATAATAAAAACAGTAGCATACCAGTCTTTGTACCATGTAAACATTGTGTTTACATAGTTAATAAACTTTGTCAAATTATTTGGTAACTAAACATAATTTTATCATCACAATAAACATTGTGATGCAAGGTTGTTGTTTTTTTAAACATCCCCCCAATCCACCCATTTTATGTTATGTTACATTTACACTATTTACAATGACAGGGCCTTGCACTATAATCCAGATAATATCCCAGAAGGGAATATCAAAACAAAATAAAGTTAAAACTTGTTTTGAACAATTTCTTTGTCATCTGCAGATTGATTTTAAGTAGGGAGAGATTTAAATCGCATATCGGATTTTTGTGAAATTTTTTTTTAGGCCATATCGCCCAGCCCTACTGCAGACCTTGGTTGGTTGTTTGAGTTACTGTTGGCTTTCTATCAGCTCAATTTAGTCTGACCTTTCTCCTCTGACCTCTGGCATTAACCAGGCATTTTCACCCACAGAACTTCTGCACTGGATATTTTCTCTTTTTCGGACCATTCTCTGTAAACCCTAGAGATGGTTGTGCGTGAAAATCCCAATAGATCAGCCGTTTCTGAAATTCTCAGACCAGCCCGTCTGGCACCAACAACCATGCCATGTTCAAAGATACTTAAATCATGTTTCTTCCCTATTCTGATGCTCAGTTTGAACTTCAGCAGATCATCTTGACCATGTCTACATGCTTAAATGCATTGAGTTGCTGCCTGCCATGTGATTGGCTGATTAGATGTTTGCATTAACAAGCAGTTTAACCGGTGTACCTAATAAAGTTGCCGGTGAATACGTTTATGCTATTTACATACTGTATGTGTGTGTGTGTGTATAAAGTGTGAAAGTAATACTTCTGCTTTACTGTTTTGATTCTATGGATAGTTTTTTGTGTGTTGCTCAAAACTTTTTGTAACAAAATAGTTATTGTGAAAGAAGTATGAAGGCGCAAGAAAAGGATGAGGTTTTAGAGTGAATGAAGTAAGCGGTCAGAAGGTTATGAGTCAATGAGTGTGAGCCAGAAATTTTAAACACCAACCTCAGCTTGTTTGCTACGTTTAAAGACCCCATGAAACCACTCGACGAGCACAGTTGAAACAAGACTTTTGGGGCGAGACATATCAAAGAGCTTGTTTTCTTTTTAAGAAGCCAATAGACTTCACATCACAGACCACAAAATCATGACGATTTGCTATGCTTTTGCTAGAGAGCATCAGGCTTTTTATTGGAGTAAAATTTGGACACACTCATGAGTACAAGATGAGTCAGCAATATTTCTAGTCTATTTCCTCTAAAAGAGATAGACATTTTTTTCAGTACAATCATTTCATGAATGCAGGATAACAAAGAAGGAAAAAACATAACCACTACTAGAAAACAAAAGGTTGTATGGTGGTTTAAATATAATAGCCTATCAGGTTTGTCTACCAAGTACAGAAATGTCTAATAAGAGCATCGAAATTGGTTGACACAGGAACAATGTGGCCAGTATAGAGTCGTAAGAGTATGTTGTAAGATGGTCCTCATAGAGCCAGCCCTTAGTTCAGTTCCTCTTTGTTTGCTGTTATTAGTTTACTACTGAATGCTTCACAGTTCTCCAACACATCCCAACATGAAAACATTTCCTCCGGCTGTTTGTATATGTGCACGCACACCTGTCGATACCCGGTGCTGGTGACCACATGTAAATGTGGCTATTTGTGTGCAAAAAAAGGGGGAAAGAAAAGAAAAAGATAACATCAGAGTGAGGAAAAAAGTATTTTAGTCCATGAGGATACCAATTACACTTTCCAATGGAAAGATTCATGGCTCAACATCACAAAAAAAGTTAGGTATTTTGAGAGAATTTAAAAAAAATATTGCTACGTTTTTTTGTTTGTTATTTTAGCATGTTTGTAAGGTATTCTGGGAGAATTTTAGCATTTCGCTAAGGTGTTCTGAGTGGTTTTAGTGTGTTGCTATTAATCGTCATGACATATTCTATTAAAGGCACAGTATGTACGTTTTGCCGCTAGAGGTCGATTATTCTAAACAATAACAAACGCGTAGTTTCAAGCATGTTGATGCCGTGAAGGCGTGTGGAATCACGGGAGTTCTCGTATTCACCTCCACAGCCGGTGGGAAGCACGGGACTTGGGCAGAAATTATGTTCATGGTTTAGGTAATGTTTTCAAGTTTTATTAACGTTACTGTGGTATAAAGCAGGGCGGGGCCGAGAGCCTGGGACAGTCAGCCGCTGCCGCTCTTTCCACTTTGTTGTTTATGCATATTTTTAACTTTGTATAACTTTGCGAGTTACGTTTGGTCACTTAAATTCACATTATTTTATTTGATTAAATGAAACAGCCGCAAGTGCTAAGTTACTACTCACACAGGTCACTTTATTTGACTACTTAAAATTGTGGGGTAACGAAGCGCTGTTTATTTGGTCAAAACCATCATACTAAAACTACGTTCGAGTGTGTTGAAATTTATGTTAAAACTGGTATGAGACACTTGTTGCACACTGCAGTAAGCTAGATCGATATTATAATATAATATTAACAAGAGCTGGGTTTATGTTGCTAAATGGCATGCAATTAATTTAAAAAATAAAGCCTATTGAATGGCAGAGAAAATGCTGTACTATTGTTTCTACAAATAACGCACTTTCTGATTTTGCTATGTTAGACACATGACAAAATAGTGTTGTATCTGAGGCATGGTATAAACACGTTACTCACGGTAAATCAAGAAAGCAAGATTCAAACAGTAAGACTGTGTTGAACTATATAACAATGATTTGTTTTCTGTCGATAAGAGTATGACAGTTCTAATAAAACACATAATATATTAAAACGTCTTTGGTGTTTCTAGGGCCCTATAATTTCCGCGATCACGGAATCGCGGACGGAATCGCGGAATTGGCCAATTAACGCGGAATCTAGTGTCAACGTGGAATTTCGCGGAATTTTACATATTTGGAATGAAATTCTGTTTTTGTGTGGGAGAAGAACGTATTATCTGGGGAAAATGCAGACAGGGGGAAGCAAATCTGGGCGACATAACCCCTCCCGTGATTTCAGCTCCAATGACGGCATCAAAACAATGAAAGCATGGCAAAGCGGCTCTCCACGGCTCTGCTTTCCTCGGCGAAAAAGTTAAGAAACTCGACGCTGCCCTCAGTACCGAGCCGAGCAGTTCGCACGTGACTTTTATGAAGTGTTTCCCATACATAGACTAATTCGTGGAGGTGCGCCACAGAATCAACACCGCCCGCCACATATTGCGTTTCGTTCATTTTGTTTATTGCTATTTAAAACACGCAGCGCATCAGTTGCATTTCCTTTCCCTGCTCTCCCTCCGTCTCTCTGTCACTCACGCGTCTCTCTCACACACACACACACACACCCGTGCACGTCTGTCTATGAGGTGCCGGACTGGACAAAAGCGAAGTGACACCGCGCGAGAGAGACCAAGTGTGTCCGAGAGCGCGCTCGACAGTGCGCGAGAGAGAAAAAGAGTGTGACTTATTTAAACTTAAATAAACTAATATATTTTATTTTACTGGACAGTTTAAAGCTCATAACCATATTTTGTTGTTACTTGAAGTACTTAGAGTGCAGTGTTATGTTGCATCATGCAGTAGGCCTATTTGTGCTAAAAAGTAAGAGTAAATGTCTGTTACCTCAATAAATTTAAGGTCATTCCTATTTTATTTGTGTACATTTTAATCATTAACATTAAAGGCACACTCTTTTTACAACTAAAATAACAGTAAAGGGTAAAAAAACTGAATTCCCCAAAATTACAATGGAGAAAACGGAATTTGCAATAATTAAAACGGAAAAAACGGAATTTGGGAAAAAATAAAACGGATTTTATAGGGCCCTATGTTTCCATGGTTTCTACGGATATCTAGGGTAACGCGGACATGACGTTATTAATCTCGCGTAGCCAGACCTACAGACTGACGGCTGAAGGTCTGGAATTCATAGCAGCTTTCTTTGGCCAAGGCCCGCCCATAAGGCCGTTTGACCGACATGTAAAACAACCAATTACAGTTCGTTTCGTTCAGCGTCACGTTTCGGTGCGTGGAAATGTCCCCACAACAACAGACCTGCGTGCAACAAGTCAGTCAGCATAGAAAATCAAAGAAGGAGAAGAAAACTTCAAGAGTCTTTCCCGTGAACCTCGCATACTTTTGAGAATTCTACGTTTAGCTGATCTTGATAAATGCTTTGTCACTCATGTAAACACAACAGTTTTTCTTCCGCAATCACACGTCTGCGCTTTGTTTCCCGGCGGACCGAAAATAAACGCGACACTCGCGTCCCCCCCCGGAAATCCGATAAAATTCAACCAATCAGATGACGACTTCGACATTCCTGAAGTGTTTCCAGTTAAGTGTACCATATGCATCAGACGTTTAGCCAACGTTCCGTGGGCGTGACGTCTGAGGCTGAGACTATGACGTCATTGACAGGCGACGCAGTGACACGGGCCGTTACACTGGTTAAAATAGCGGAGTTCTTTAGAATTCTAGATTACACGCTTAATATAAGAACAATCTGTAAAAATAGGGCTCATTAATATGAAGGAATTATCTGTATTGATTTTTCACGTGTTTTACCTGTATTGTAAATGACGAATTGCATTAGGTTGTATTTTAGAGTTGAAGCAAAAAAAATTTATTATTATTATTAATTATATATTATTTCTTCAGGACATTATCTGTTTTCTATGTATTTTCTTTTTCTTACTGTGTAATTTAAGTATGTCTATATATTAATATTTGTTATTAATATATTTTGACCATGTCCACAGGCATATTATGGCTTAAATCTGAATTAATACCTGATTTTCTGTAAAGCCCTCAAATACTTTAGCAGATTAAAATAATTGCAGGAATTGAATAAAAATAATAATAATAAATGCTACATGCACAGAAGGGTTTATTTTTGTTTGTCAAGGCCGTAACCCAATTTCTTGGTTATGCTTGGTGTTGACATGCGTCCCGATTAGGACACTTACGTGGACAAAGCCATCACAGCAGTGTGACGCACAGCACACCGTGGCCTACGTACAAAAAACTCATAACAGTCATTCTGAAACAGTGGTGTGCTTTTGTGAATGAAAAAGCCATTGAGCTGCATTCATTCACCTCACGGACCAATGGGCAGTAGCCATTATTAGACAAAGACATAACAGTTGTTGTCAACCAACTACAAAACACTAGACGACAAATGAATGCCCTTTTCCTTTCATAAAAATAAGAGTGGAGCAAACCACACCATATATTTAGCCCAGTGTGTTAATATAGAACACACAGACTAACTGCACAACTATAACAGTTAGCAACTGATCAATTGTACAGGGTCACGTGTGTGCTGGACAATTTGATTCGATAACACATGGGACATGTCTACGTTTACAGTGTGTCATGCAGTCGGTATCTCCCTGATTTATCCTGAACTTCATCTTTGTTTTCAGTCAGGGCAAATAAAACTGAGTAGGAAGTGGTTTGACCGAAGACTTCAGTTGTGTGTAATTTAAAAAACAGTTCTTCGGAAGGCTCTAGTATTTTTAAGCAACCAGGGATTATCCTAAATATTAAATTATAGGCAATTCAGATTAGATAATGTACAAATAAACAGTACCTGATTTCTTCCTAAAGTATTTATGAACAAGAGAGAAATTATTTATCAGTATTCTGTAATTTCCCTAAGTACTTTCCCAATTATTTTTGAAGGTATCTGTAACTTTAATGCACTAAACATGACAACAACTATTTTTCAAATTTTCTGTCAGATCATATAAAACAAAATTGTATGATTTTACATACTACAGTAGTCAACATTTGAAGTGGATCAAAACCTTTCATCAAAGTTATACATGAATTTTGAACAATACCCGTTCTTGTCTCAGGACCACTTTGATTAACTTTTTTGATCCACTTCAAATGTTGACTAATGTACATGTCTGAAATTTGAAACTACATCCACATCACAACGGTAAGGTATTCACTAATATTGCTATTATCATTTTATCACTTTACTCAACACATTATCGTAATTGACCAGAGGTTGTTGGAACTTTCAAGTCTCCCAAATGCCATAAAAGTCCTAACTACTAAAAACACCCCCATTGTAGACAGCCGTTTCAGTACAGTGGCAAACGCAGGTTACTGGTTGGTTACTGTAATCGGAAAAGCCTACCCTCATCCAGGTGGAAAGATAACAGAGATGTCTTTCACACAGTCATACGCATTCACACACAGTTTTAAAAATGGCCATTAAGAGCTATAGACTAATGCTGAAAGATCTATTAAGACAGGTACTAAACAACTTATATCTGGGTTATAAATGGAAATAAAACTTTTTAACAAGAGTTTGTTAAAAATAAAATGTTCAACTCGTACCACAGGACATCTTTTTTTATTACATTATATTGTACGGTTTTCTTTTACTCTATACTTCACATGAATTATGCAATATGATTTGGATATGAGGCTTCCAGTGAGCGATGATTTACCACGAAGTCACTTGCAACACAGGAGGTTTCAGTTCAATTTTTCTTTTCTTTTTGGTGGGTGAGAGGTGGGAGACCGTAAAAACATAAGCACCAATCATTCTGACAGCATAAAGAAAATCTCTCTTTAAGATGAACTTTAAATCAGCTCAGTCTATTCAAAACACACCTGACATGTCAAAATCTCAGGGACCATTTTATTTCAGACACGGCGATCTTTCATTTGCCGATAGTGACAGCTGTACTATCCCTTACAAAAAAGTACCATTTTACAAGTGTATCATAAGGTACGTACACTTTAAAAATATGCTGTTGCCTTTCCAATTTTCCAATCAGTTAATTGAAATGTTTTTAAATATAATTCAAATGTTATTACATGACTAAACATTTTACTTGACCAAAAATACCATTTTACAATAATGGTATCAAAAGGTAATATAACAGTACACTTTAAAAGCATGCAGTTGAATTTTTAATCAGTTAATTTAAATGTTATTAGATGTAATTCAAAAGTTATACTTGACAATGACAAAACCATTTTTACACTGTACTCCGACATATACCGTAGTGATCATGATGATGATACTCATGAACATTTGAATTTAAATTGTCCTTTCAAAGAATAATGTTAATCAACGGGGATAAACTGGATTATACAAAAGAGTGCAATTTCTAAGGATCTTATCCACTTTTTACAGTGTAAATATATCAAATACCCTCACAAATAGCCAGCCTATATCAGTTAATCTAACTTAGCTATAGATATAACTGTAAAGTCATAATAAATTAATATGTGACTGATTTCTGCAAAGTGTAAAAAGCTTTCTGTCGTTTTAATTTCTTTTTTAGATGACAGTAGCTAATACCAAATTAATAAATAAATGAAGTGCGTACTGTGTATTTCATTTGAAATTACTTCACGGCTATTGAGCTACAGTTTATAATATACTTTTACAAATGGGTTTGAAGAAAATTGCAACTTACTATAATTGTCTATGTCAGTGTTCGCGTATTTAAAGCGATGCAACAACTTCCGTCCAGCTCAGAATTTGTCAAAATTTGCCGAAGATTCCACCGTCTATTTCACAACCTCAATCCGGGTAAGAAAGAATCAAACAACGGGGTGACATAAAGACGGGTTTAGTTAAAAGGGGTAGATATAAAATAAGATTTCACTTCGGTACTAACATGATAGTGAATAAAAACGGCGGTGGTGAGGGGGAACCAGGCTATGGAGCATGTTGTTAGCACCACGGCTAACTCACATATAATGGGAATGTTTTTAGCTATATCTGTCACGGAAGATGTAAACATTATTTAACCATAAAATACCGCTACATATACAAACTGTGCGTAGAATGTGGCAAACAGCGCTGGATTCTCAGAGCCCCATCCAGTATATCTGAGTGTGTGTGTGTGTAACGTTATGTATGTGTGTGTTGCTCCTACCGCGCCCCTCTTTCCCCCGTGCCGATCCTTTTCTTTCTCTCTCAAAGCCATCTAGACACACTCTTACTCACACATCAAACTCGCAGCGTGTCGCACTTACATATCTTTCCTCTGAGGCTCTGCAAAATCCGGATTTTCGTGTCGTCTTCTTCCGCCATGGTCCAAGTTTCGTCTCTGTACAGTACATTCAACACTTATCACATCCGTTTATGAATGCAGGCTCACGGATGGACGTCCCTCCCAAGCGTCACTGGCTCAGCGCGATTGGTCGCGACGCCAGACCGGGATTTGTGTGAATCAACTCACACAGGCATCATGTAGTCAAAACAAACGGAAGCCCTAGTGGAGGACGAGCGACAAAGCAGATGGCCCTCGGAAGAAACCCAGTTACTTGTGTTTTTAAACTTAGTTGTCTACTGAGAGAGAGCATATTTTGGCGTTGTAGGGGACTTATACCCTGAATTACTAACAAGATACACCGCTCACTAGGTTTTGAAAAAGCCACTGTAGGTTGGAAAGCAGTACAAATCTACTGTGGTTTGCATTTAAGGTGGATAGACTTTGTCTGACCTAAAAGGACTTTTAAGAGTTAATGGCTCTCAACACAAACGTCACTTGAAAAACACACAATCTTTAATAGTATTTAAAACTTTGCTAAGTGAATAACTGGTAGGACCATCCAGTGTGATAGGACTAAATGCTACAAACATTTATAAGACATATTGTTTCTGTTTTGTTTTTTACTTTTGACTCCCTTTTTATTTTTATGTCTGGGTGTAATAATAATTTAAAATAATGTGACATTATTAATAATGTATTTGTTATTTTTTATATATAAAATACATTATTAATGTCATACATAAATAATTATATTCTAATATTATTATATTATTGCCATTAAAGCTGCAGTCCGTAGCTTTTTGGGGGTTAAAAATTATCCAAAATACATATTTGAGAAAATACATAACCAGCCAGTGTTCAAAACGATCTGCTTGCCTCGATTCAAAGCGGTAAGCCTGTAATAATGTTTTTAATTCCAGTGGTACTGGTGGATTTCTGCGGGAGAATCGAGCATGTCTTTGCGTCATTACGTCACATCTGTTCGCATAAAGAAGGAGCCTCGGCTATGCATTAACGTCACTTTCCCGCCGGAACACGCCCCCCTCAGCCGGACTGAGTGGCAAAAGAGCTGCTGCGTGACTGGAGTTAATAGGGGAAACTGCGAAAACGCGAGTAAAACAAACTATTATCAGTTTAAACTAAAAGTTGGACTCGATATAGTGTTCCTTACAACTTATCCTAGATCCAGTGATCTAGGATATTGACATGCAGCCAGGAATCGTGTTTCCTGACATTTATATGTGCCTGATTTCGACGCCAGAGAAATAAATTAAGAAAATTTGCCTGTAAACGTTTTATATAAATACAATATAGATAGGTCTAAATCCGAGTGATCACTTACATTAATTTTATACTGTATATCATCATATCGTCCAGCCCTAAAACTTGTAGCAGCTATAGTTTTTTTGTCAGCGTTTATTTAAAAACATCCAATTATGCAGAATATACTCTGTTCTGTAGCTTTTTGCAGTCTGTAAAAATATACAATAACTCAGATTTCTGGTCAAATCTAGTTGTACAGTCAATCGCAAAGCTCTTTCCCGTTTTAGATGCGTTTTGTGTGCTTTTCACGGCATTCACGCTGAAAACAAATGCTGCCGCTCAGTCTTTTTGCCACTTGTGGGCGTGACCGCATTCACTCCGGCCGACGGTGACGTCATGCGCATACCCTCTATTGAGTCATTACGTCACATCTGTACACATTAAGAAGGAGTCTCGGCTAGTAGGCTATATTGCGTGTGAGGATGCTGGAGGTGGAGATTTATAGCCTTTTCTCACAGCACTTGATATAATTAAACTTATCAATTTGATGGCGGATCCAGGAAGGTTCAAACGACAATCACCAGTGACAACAGATTCAACCGTTGTAAAATGCAAAAGACTTCGTTCGGACTTCGGAGTGGCTACAGAAAAAAAGAGACTGCAACCGGACCAATGCGAAAACAAGGATACATATCATAACTTAAGGACATTACATGTAGTCACGCAATGCTTGCTTACGTTGTTAACATTAACAATTTGAGAACAAAGTATAATTTGCACGGTTTTGCGTGATATGATAACTTATAAGCGATTGTTAGATTTAATCAGCGCGATTTACTGCAATGTCAGAACCAGAACAAAGGTGAATGTTTCTTACTTGTTCAGATGACATTTTCCGGTGAAAATTCTTATGTTGGTCATACTTCCAAAAAGAATAATCTGTGATTCTGAATGACAGTATCAACACTGGTGCTGTGACTGACAGCTGCACACTCTCCTCAAACATTGTGTTCATCCGCACTGTGCCGTGTCGAGGGTGTTGAAGTACAACTCACGTAAAGTTGATAATTCGCGAATGACTGCAATTGCAGATTTCGAACAGAGATGGCGACAAAGAGGAAAAACGCCGGACTGCAGCTTTAATAAGACTATGGACCCATTTCACAGGCTGATAATGCTGAAAATGTGACGTCTTTCTTGAGGAATCAGACATTCCAAATCTGTAAATGTGAAAATCATCTTTTGGTATAGGCTACACCATAAAACGTAGCCAGTCACCCAAGGAGCACAAAAATGTAGGCTGAATTACATATTTTAACGTTGTTTTGCTTTGATTTCTTAACTCATCAAGCCTGACCACTGTCAGGGTCTCTAAAGATCTGATGGCTATCAGTAGTGTCTTGAATTTTTGCTTGTGCTCAGAATTATTTTTTATTATTTGCTCAGTTTATTTCTTGATAGAATATATTCGTTAGGATATATATATATATATATATACACTCACCTAAAGGATTATTAGGAACACCTGTTCAATTTCTCATTAATGCAATTATCTAATCAACCAATCACATGGCAGTTGCTTCAATGCATTTAGGGGTGTGGTCCTGGTCAAGACAATCTCCTGAACTCCAAACTGAATGTCAGAATGGGAAAGAAAGGTGATTTTAGCCATTTTGAGCGTGGCATGGTTGTTGGTGCCAGACGGGCCGGTCTGAGTATTTCACAATCTGCTCAGTTACTGGGATTTTCACGCACAACCATTTCTAGGGTTTACAAAGAATGGCGTAAAAAGGGAAAAACATCCAGTATGCGGCAGTCCTGGGGGCGAAAATGCCTTGTTGATGCTAGAGGTTAGAGGAGAATGGGCCAACTGATTCAAGCTGATAGAAGAGCAACTTTGACTGCAATAACCACTCGTTACAATTGAGGTATGCAGCAAAGCATTTGTGAAGCAACATGGCATCATGACTTTTGCGTAAACATACACGCCACTTTCAAGTCAAGTGGCGTGTTATCTATACGCATTTTGAGCTATCCGTGTGTATGTGTGTATGTCTACGCCGTTAAATGTCCGAGGGATTCCGCGTGTATGTACACGCCGTTAAATGTCCGAGCGAAACAAAGCAAAATGTAGATCTACATCTGGGGAGCGATATTTTTTTTCCTAGGATGGTAGGGGAAGACTCATAAATGGTATTAACCCCAGTGACGGGTAGGTTTAGGGACGGGGTTGGGGTAGGTCATATATTTATATTTACAGTGATGTAACGTTAAGTCAACGGCGTTCATAAACACGCTGAAAAGCGATTATGCGTGTTGATAGCACGCCAAAAATGGAAATACGAATTGGCGTGTCATACATATGCCATTTTATGAGATCAGTCTGTGTGAAGCCACAACACGCACAACCTTGAGGCGGATGGGCTACAACAGTAGAAGACCCCACCGTGTACCACTCATCTCCACTACAAATAGGAAAAAGAGGCTACAATTTGCATGAGCTCACCAAAATTGGACAGGTGAAGACTGGAAAAATGTTGCCTGGTCTGATGAGTCTCGATTTCTGTTGAGACATTCAGATGGTAAAGTCAGAATTTGGCGTAAACAGAATGAGAACATGGATCCATCATGCCTTGTTACCACTGTGCAGGCTGGTGGTGGTGGTGTAATGGTTTGGGGGATGTTTTCTTGGCACACTTTAGGCAAATAATAAAAATCTAAATGTATATATATATATATATATATATATATATATATATATATATATATATATATATATATATACATACATTTAGATTTTTATTATTTGCTCACTTTATTTCTTTATAGAATATTTGTTAGGATATGTGTGTGTATATTCAATCAAATATATATATATATAGATGATGAATGCATGTGCATCTGATGATTAATCGTATCCACAATAAAAGTTTGTGTTTACATAATATGTGTGTACTGTGTATAATATTTTTTTTATATAAATGCACACATGTATATATTTAAAAAAAGTGTTTTTTATATATAAAATATTTTATATAATATAAATTATGTATAAATATATATAAATACAGTGTATATCTACATGCAAATATTTCTTAAATATATACATGCGTGTGTGTGTGTATTTATATATATATATATATATATATATGTATATATATATATATATATATATATACAAAATAATCATACACAGTACACACATATATTATGTAAACACAAACTTTTATTTTGGATGAGATTTATCGTTGCCCAGTGCCCATCACTAATATATATATATATATATATATATATATATATATATATATATATATATATATATATATTATTATTATATATGCAAATTTATGATGTGTTGCACCTTTATCAATGACTTGTCAGTTGGACGTATTAGGGCTTGTGTTATTGTAAAAGTATTGTGTTGCAAATAAAATAAAAGTCCTTTGTAACATATGTTTATGTCGATTAGATAGGAGACAGCCCAATATTTGAGTAGACTGGCAGATGTTTTTTTTGTTTTCTTTTTTGATGATGGATTAGGCATGCAAAACATATAAGTAGCTGATAGGCTGTCTGGTGAAGTTTTTGAAAAATGTAAAACAACGTTCTGGTACAGATTAATAAACTACCAGACATTCCCCAAAGACCTGGAATAAATGAAAACCTTCACATACATTTTACTGATAGCCTTTCTGTCTTGGGCACAAACCTGCTCCCAGATCTCAGCATATCTCCAGAGAGTGGAGTTGACGGTGGCGGAGAGTTCAGAACATCTGGCACTGGTGTCACGTGGGCCCAGACGGGACACTGAATGCCGCATTGTGTGGAGGACCGACAGAGAAATGGGAATGAGCTTCTCAGATGGGTCATCATGGAGGGCCAAAGACAGAGTGAGAGAGACAATCTGAATGAATAAACAGTTCCCACTTACAAATCTGCAGTTTCAGGAGAAAGTTCACTCGTTCTCTCTCTCTCTCTCTCTCTCTCTGTCTGTCAACCTCTCCATGTTTTTTTAGTTTATCTGTATAATGGATTCTAAAGATATGACATTAGGAAATGTGATGAAATATGATCCAATTGCACAAAACGGACATTTGATATTTTATTACTGGCAGGAAACTCAGCCAACATTACAATAGACCAAGGTAAATGCCACTTTAATGTGCCACAATTGAAAACAAGGCTAAGGCTGTTTAATGTGTTGTACCATTGCGTACCCTTTTATTTAAAGGTGCACTATGCAAGATTTTTGAAGAAAAAAAGTATAGACTACTAGAAGTGTGTGGTGGTCTGCAGAGACACTGTCCTGTGCCTGTATTTTCTTCTTTTTTTTTAATTCCTGTGGACGTTTCTGAGCTGCACCTTTGGCCAGTGCGTGTGTAGCCTCAGCAAATGATGACGTACGGCACAGGTGAGGACGGGACATTGTAGTCTGTCTTGGGAAGCTCCGCTAAGTTCTCCTTTCTCGATGCAAAAACAATTCGCTAATGTTGTTATTGGCTTAATTATATATAGTAATTATGTTTTTTTCAATGACACGTAATTGTTGTTTATTAGCGAGCTAGACTAGAGATAGCTCACAAATTACAGCCAGTCACCTAACTATTGGCGTAACTTCTTATACATACAAAAAATAAATGCTATTAATGCACGATAAACAAATAGCAATATCAATATCGTTCATCTGCCCGTTCCCAGTTTCTTGAGTCAGTTAGGATGCGTGTGCAACTTATATGATGCCCGAGGAGAGGCAAACAGTAACTAAAAATCCTGCATAGTGCACATTTAACATTCAGCGAACAAAACCTGCATCTCTCCAAAATATTTCCAATTGTCAAAATAACTCTAAAATAGTATTTTCATATTGTGCAGAAAATAAAATTAACCAGTTGTACAAATAGTTAATTAAATTTTTTTTTTAAATACATCCTATTGCATGAACTGTTTGTCTATCCCACAGCCTCGTTTTCATTTGCTAAATGTAGCCCTGGTTTCACAGACAGGGCTTAGATTAAGCCAGGATTAGGCCTTAATTCAATTAGGAGATTTAAGTATCTTTTATAAATGTGCCTGAGAAAAAAAAAAACATTACTGGTGTGCATCTTGAGATAAAACACTATTTTAAGATATGTCTTTGTAAGTTGCTTTTAGTTAAAACAGCACAAACATGCATTTAGTTTGAGACCAGGCTTAAGCCTGGTTTGTGAAACCAGGGGATAAAACATTTATTAAATTTTATAACCGTGGCTAACATTATTACATTTTCCAACATTACAACAATTTGAACAAGATATTGAGTTATAGGCCACTTTATAACATGACTAGTGTTATGTGTTATTTTTTTAATTTAAGGATTTGTTGTGAGTATTCGACAAAATTAAACGATTTTATAAATGAAAGGTAAAACTTTTGGTATATTCAGGAATATTTTTTTAGCATTTATCAGCAGAGTTATTAATGCATTTGTGTGCAACAAATAGACTGAAATGGTGGTAATGGTGTTATGTTACAATAAAAGTACAATCACTCGCAGTAATCTTTACTGTAAGGTGCAGCTAGCCGTTCACTTTACTTGATGCATAGAATACAACACAATGAGCAATGAAATAGGGAAGATCCACCTGACTTAGACAAATAAAAACGTATAAAAATAAACCCACTTTTTTTTCTCATTAAAAAACTTGGAAAACTACCAATAGTTTTTCATGTGAACGACCAAAAATACTCTATATTTACATCACAAGTTCTCTTGAAGACAAAGTCACTACGCTAACCTCATACTTTCTTGTGCGTTTTTCCCCCATTATTCAAATGTTGTAAGGCCTGCCTTGTCACTTACGTCATTATTCTATGTGACATCAGCAGGAGATGCATTTCCTTCCTGTTGTGGGTGTGAAAACGAGGTTCCTCTTTACAGAAATGTCGCTCTGACATGAGAAACTGTAGGCTGTTGGGAAGTTCCTTTGGTTACAGTGTTCTTGGCTGACAGATTGGACTGAGTCAGCACTTTACTTGGTTGTACCTGTGTTGGCAGGTCAATCCTGTTGGCCCCATGTCACAGAGTCCTGTGTGTGCGCCTCAAATCCAAATCCTTTAGAACGTTCCAAAATGCTTTTTTTCTTGGACTTCTTCCTCTTTATCTCTGAAGGAAGGGGAGTGAAAGACCTGCCATCTGCTGCATAAGGAAATGACAAAGACGTTTTCTTGTAGACACTGGTGATTGTAGGATAATTCCCCTCAGAATCTATGTCCATAGGTTCCCCCATCTTTGGCTTGATCTCTGAGCAGGTATACATGCTTTCCCAAGGCTCAGGTTTGATCTGTCCTTTGCGCTCATTAGAAAAGGAATTGGTTATTTTACGTGTCCTGTCTGGATCTTCTCCATCTTCTGACTTGAAGTGCTTGCTCTCGTGCACACTCAACAGCACTGCTGATTTACATACCTTTGAGCAATATCTGCAATTGTGTCCTTTACCTGACTTTTCTAGGTGTTTTTTCTCGTGACTTTTCTTAGTGGCAAGGTAAAGGAACCGCTGTGGGCAGTAAGAACATCTGTAACGTTTTTCCATGCTCAGACTGTGGGACGCCACATCCGAGCTGAAACAGGAGCCATCCTCAGTGCAGCTCTTGCAGATAAAGTCACCACTATCCTCTGCAGTGGGCCCAGCTGTGCTGGATTCAGGGGGACTTTCTTTACCACATATTCTGCAGCGTGGCTGATGGCAGCTGATGATGTGCATGCTGAGGGAGGTCTGGCTGGAGAAAGAGCTCTCACAGCTGTGGCAGGAGAAAGCTTCCTTTTGGCTGCTAAGCCTTGGCTCCCTCCTGACCCCATAGTTGTCTGCTGAGATCCTCTCATCTGGACAGAACGGTGTCTCTCTGAAGACTTCGCTGGCTTCAGGTGACAATGGTCTCGTGTAGCATCTCACATGTTTCATCCTTGTTCGTTTGCGTTTCAGTTTCTTACCCCTCTTTTTAGGTTTATATGAGTAATAGGGTCGCCATAGTTTGTCGGTTTCAGGATCATTTGGGTCATCATATGATACATTTTTTGTGACTGATGTTGTCACTTCTGTTCTCAGTCGCAGACTTGGACTTCCAATACACTCCTCTGAAGGGCTATTTTGACCTATGCCCTCTTGTCTCCAGCTTTTCCTTTTCCTCTTTTTTGGAAATAGCTTTGAGCCTTTTATTTTTCGTCGAACAATTGCCTCGTTGCCAATCTTCACTGTTATTTGGCAGAGGGGAAGGACTTGGTTGTCAACAGATGGGCCTGGACATGCAGGCTTAGCAATGTACGTTTCTGTCTTTCCACTAGGTGGCTGATCCGGTGTTATGCTCTCGGGTCTTGCTTGTAGCAGCTGATTAGCCATGTCCTCAATGGTTTGTGCTGCTGCTGACAGTTCACTCAGCCTGCTCAACCCTTCGAAGGAGCAGACAGATGGTAGGTCGAGGAATGGAAGTATGTCTGTGCTGTTTTCTAAGTTTTTCTCTGTTGAAGAATCTCTGTCAATTCCATTTGAAATGAGAGAGGTCCCTGTGTTTTTCTCTATCACTTGTGAAGAATCTGTAAATCTGTGGCTGAAGAGCGGTGACCCTTTGCCATCAAATCCAGACTGTTTCTTGAAATCAGTAGAAAGGTGTTTTGAAGGATGGTCTATCTCAGATGACATAGGAAATCCTATGTTTTGGTCACACGGTTTGTCAAAGCTGATGCGAGGAGTTTCTGATGCCATCATTTTTGGAGTGGCCATGAATGTCACTGGCATTGAAAATAATGATTGACCATTAACAACATCTGAATTAGTTGTAGGTACTGCACTGTCAAAAAGTGTAGGGGGGGAACAGCTGCCCAGTGGTTCACTGTAGGAATCATCATTGCCCTCGAACCCCTCAGAGTATGTCTGACTGTATGACTTATAACGTTTCTTTCTAAACTTCATTGGGAGAAGCCTGTAGAGCTTTATGGGGTAGACACTACCCTTGAATCCACCATTTGCTGATTTTTTATTGACAGCCAGCTGTGGATCGATGCCATGAAAGGACTTCTGGTGATTCTTGAGGATGTAATAAGTCAAGAAGGTCTCCAAGCAGAAGATGCACTGATACCGGCGTTCCCCAGTATGCCAAATCTCATGCTTTGTGCGGTACTCAGCCAGTGCGAAAACTTTGTTGCAGTAGTGACAAGGATAGGCTCTATGCCATGAGTGTACATTCTCATGTCTTTTTAGGCTGGAAATGGTCACATAAGCCCGTTTGCATACAGAACATTTATATGTCCTTGAAGTGCTACTTGTTTTTAAGGTCCCATTACCTTGATCCTGAGACAGCTCAGGGGGACTAGTCAATGTGGGGTCTAAACTTAAAGGGATATGGAGATCTAGTGGAGGTGAAGAGTGTTGCGTTGTATTTTCATTTGGTGTACCATTAGAGACTGGGACTCTCAAAGAGTCTTTATTATTTGTCTCTAACTCAGATGGACCTTTTAGAGATTTCACACAAACCTGCTCATGATTGCGCAATCTTTTCAGATGCATAAACTTTTTATGGCAGTACTTGCAAAACAAATGACTGACAAATCTTTTGTGTATTTGCATGTGGATGGTGAGAAGCGTAGAGTCATTAAAGGTTTCAGGGCATTGCTGGCAGCAGAAGACTGGGACACTGGGTGTATTCTGAGGACTGAGGCAGGGTGGCTCTGCATCCTGAGAGGGTGTAACCTCAAGTGGTGGCAAGAGATCAAGACTGGAATGTATCACTGGTGCTGCATCTGAGGATAACTGGGAGGAAGATAATGGTGCAACAGTAGCATTTTCCACTGCAGATGTGCCAGTAATAGTGGGCATAGTTGCACCTGGCTCAATTGAGAGAGACGGAATACCGTTACCATGTATACGACGCTTCTTTATAGGTCCAAGTCTATTGTTAACCACGGGCTTAGCTGGAGGAACGACCGGCATGATTGTTCCGATATCGTTCTCCTGGCTAACCTCTTTAGATTCTTGCCCCTGGCTCACTGCATACGAGTGCTCTGTTAGAGCATGGGCAGGCTCACTCTCTGTGTGTGATATGCTTGTATCTTGGGAGCTCGAAGGAGAATGCCCTTCCTCAATAACTTTGTTACGGTGATCCAGTGTAGAGAATGGGTTGTTTACTGCCCCAACCTCAGTAATGGAGAAAGCATTGGTGATCCTTGGGCCCTTGGAGCAGTCTAACTCCTCAGGCTTGAGTGTCTCTTTTTTCAGTGTGCATGTGTCTGCCAACTTTGACTGACTGTTTGATCTTCCGCAGCTTGCAGAGGCTTGACGTTGCAAGATACGAGAGCTCTGCCTTTCAACATCAAGCAATTTCTCCAGAAAGGGAATTCCTAAACGCTTTCCAGCTGCCACTAGAGACCTGCTGTCCTCTGTACTACTTGACTCCACTCTGGCATTGTAGATAAAGTTTAGAATGCTAGCAAAGACCTCAGATTTTAAGTCTGTTAACTCCAGCACCTGGTTGGATGTGTAGACATCAGGCGTTTTAAAAGCATTACGAAAATATCCACTTGTGGCAGCCAGTATGTTGCGGTGAGCGCGAAATTTGACATCCTCCACAACGATTATTACATCACAGAATAGGCCTTGAGAACGCTGTTCACTAAGATGACTGAGGACAGTTTGGGGGTGGGAATTGTCCACCAGACCAAGAGTGCTGGGGTTGACCACAGTCATCTGCAGAGAAGAGACAGAAAGTAAAAAAAAAAAAAAAACACAATAATTTAAATCTGTAAAAATTATGGCTACTTTGAGATAACAGCATATGACCTTTGTTTTTGAATGTCAATGAACTGTTTTACCAGGGGTGGGGAAAGGAAAAATAACTGGATGAGGTATTCAATGTACTTAATGAACAAGTCACTGTTCACAGATCATCACTGATCATGCCACTAAATTTTGCCTAGGCTAAATGACTGCACCCAAAAATGAAAATTAATTTTCTTGATGTTCCAAACCTATGACTTTTTTTTTTCTTTGGCAGAGCACAAAAGAAGAAACTCCTTTGTGTTCCACAGAAAAAGGAAATACCTACAGGTTTGGAATAACATGTGGGTAAGTAAATGGTGACAGAATCATTCTTTTTGGCTGAACCATCTCTTTAAATGTTAAACAAATATACATTTTTGTGTATTGCTTTAACGTGACATTTAACCATTACTAAAAAAAAAAAAAAGTAGAAAGGAGACATTTTAAACCACATAATGAGAAGTGTAATTATTTGTTGACTATAAGATTAGATAGATTTGTAATCTAATCTCACCAAAACCACTAGATGGCAGCATGACTCAACTCATAAACTCAACGCCACTTGGTTCACTATCATAGCATGTCTATTAAACAGTAATCAAGTGAAGCTAGTACATAATGTACAGTGGTAAGCTGATGTAGTTACCTTATAACCAAAACTGTTATGTATGCAGTTGTTATACCCAAATATTGATAATGACCACATCAGTTATATAGTGCAAAGACATTTGATGTTGTTTTGATGCAGGGAAATGAGGTGAAGGCCATTAGAGATTTATTATTGAGGATGTTTGCACACTGCCATAACAGTCTTTATTCTACCATATTTTTGTGCTCAAGATTACAGAATACAGAGGCATACTTTATACAAGGTAAGTACATATAGATACATGCACAAAGAAAAGCATAAAACAGAAGTAATTGCACAGAAAAACAAAGAAATGCACACGAGGAACTGCAACAATTTGAATAAATAGGTTACAATACTTAAAAAAAGAAAATAAGTTTTGAATACAAATTTTTAAATAAATATTTTGCCACTGGCCTATGCACTTCCATCTCCATTTGGTATTTATGTTTAGGACAGCTTAGTTCACTGGATAATGAAGGATAAGAATGGTGACTTATTGCTCTTTGCATTAATGCATGTGTTAAAAGCCACACTATGATCCCATTATCTACTGGAGGAAGTGAGCAAGAATCCATGGCTGGGAAAGTGCTGTCCTCTAACCGGCACTTCCACAAAGTAAAATATACTCAAATTCAAGGTATAATTAACGAATTGCTGGCAGGGCCGCATTATACAAATGGGAAACATAAACTGTAACCCAGAACTCTTTGTTTGTCATTGGCATGTCTGCTGTGCTTCTATTGACAATGGTTCTTTGGTAACATATTGCCACATATGGTTTTCTCAATGAAAAATATCCCAGGGGCACTGAGAGATAAGTTTACCTGGCCTAACTCATGATTATTAAAGTTTATGCTGACGCTGCTTAACCTTCAGTGCTCATCTATGTGACCAAATTATTATTAATAAGTCAAACAGATAAGGTTGCTTTAGCCGTAGGAAGGCTTAACTTGGCCCTTACTGCTGTAATGAGAAGACTTTTGCCACCTGATAGGCCAGATCCTAAAGGCTTATATTGTGATTGTTTATTAGTGTTATTTCACCTTCAAGTTTCTGTATGTTCCTGAACAGATTGCTCTTTCCGATACTCAACTCATAAATAAAAATTGTCTTCATTTACCCAAACCTGTTGCAAACCTGTATGACATTTTCTTCTGCTGAACACAAAAGAACGTTGGGAACCAAACGACATTGGAGACCATTGACTTCCAGTGTATGGAGAAAAAAAACACTTCTCACATTTCTCAAAAATATCTTCTTTTATGTTCTACAGATGAAATTAAGTCATACAGGGTTTGAACAACACAAGGATGAGTAAATGTTGACCATTTTTATTTTGGGGTGGAGTATCCCTTTAAAGCAAAGAATACAGAAAACAACAATCCAAAAACAATACATAACATGACCTGTTTTGACTTGAAAAAAATAATGAAACATATATATATATGTATATATATATATGTATATATATATATATATATATATATATATATATATATATATATATATATATATATATATATATATATATATATAAATGGGCTGGAATACAGATAAATAATTCTGGATATAGGCCTAAATGAATCATAGTATTAAGTTATATCCTGGACGTAGGTTGTGTATAAAGCACTGTAATAGCTGTTTTCCTATTGCACCTCTGTCACACAAGATAGCTTCGAGCTATTATATTTTTAAATAAATATACCTAAAAAAATATACCTACAAAAACTTCTACCTATAATAAGATATTGTACTTTTTGGCTATGTCTGCAGACTTGAATACATAACATGGCATGATTATGATTTCCTTATACTCTCTGACGCAAGATCTTAGGCTACCAAGTGCACTTGAAGGCTACAGCAGACCAGGCAAACACAGGAGCAATACAGAACACACAAGAACTAATGAGGGAGCAAAACACAGCTGAACACAATTAGGTCATGGGAGGGATAAACTTGACAGAGACTAAAGACTCACAAGAACAAGATGACTTCGAAATAGAAGTCATGGATAAGCAAAAGCAAGACATTAAAAAACAACACAAAATCCCTAAGAATAATAACAGTTGTGTCTTGCATTGACAGTGTTTGTACATAATGATTTATAAGCAGTAGCAATAATTATTTACTTATTTATATGCCAGCTGTCAGAGAGTGGGAAGATGAAATAAAGTGGAAAAGGGACAGCTGCAACCAGATGTAACAGGGAAAAGGTGGCAAATACGGCATTAAAATGCAATGTATAGAGATCAGCCGGCCCTGGCAGATATAGATGTATGTGACACAACAAAAGCACTTCAAGTCAATACAGTAAAAGAGCGTATATAACAGTGTATATAAATATGAGATTGAGATATGAGATGAAGGATTAATTTCTCACTGTACCAATTATATTTCATTCATTAATCATTAATTTTCATTGACTTTAATGTTTTTTTCTTAAAGTAATGTGTATGTGTCTGAAAAAGTTCTAAAGATTTGTTAGTTTTTTTTTTCTTTTTTCCTTCGTTTTCTCTTAACGGCCCAGTGCATGAAGCTCCTTTGACTCATTAGTTGGCTAAACTACATAGCAGCACAATGAGGAAATGAACAAAGGTCAGATTCTCCATCTCCCTGCTGGTAGAGGAGCACAAAAGCTTTTGAAAATCCATCCTAGCAAACTGACCTATTTCTGCTTCTCACTATCTATTTCCAGTTCGACTGCTCCCCACGAGGAAGAGTGACCTGCCACTGCAAAGTGGAAATATGTCCGATGCACTCATGGCCAATGTACTAGCAAAGCACAACATAGTGTTTGGAGGCACAAAGCTCAAAGTGAATACAGTTTTTCATATAGATTGTTTGCGTCTTTTGTCTCTCATTTGCACTATTTTCTCCTCTCTTGCTCTTTTTTTTTGTGTATGAGGCCCTAGTTTTGTCTGTGTGACGCTGATGTCCAAATCACATTGTTCTTTAAATAAATGACTGCAATGTAGTTTTTAGGCCTTTACTTGTGTGGGAGCCTAAAACGAAACACTTGGGCGTCAAATGACCTTTTTATTTTCCAAATTGCAGAATTGCTTTTTAGACACTTGCACAGACGATAGTCATTGCTAACTTTGCATTTTCTGTATGTTCCACATCAAGTAAAAAAAGATTACGCTTTGCCATTGTTTGTAGATTAGTTTCCATTGGAGCACTTGTAGTAAACTGACCATGTTCTAGTACGTACATGGACTGCAATGTAGTACTGCAATGTAATGCGTTATTTTTTCAGTAATGTACATGATTCTGGCGAGAAGGTTAAGTTTTGCGTGCCTCTTTTGAGAGTTTTTTTCTTTCAACAGAGCAGCCATTTTGAAACCACGACAAAAAAACATCTTGGTATAAAGTAAAATGGCTGCCTGTAAATGTTCTATTAGACTGTAGAGGTCGATCTTGTTTGGACTAACAATTTTGGATTTTAGAATCTAAATTCTGAGACATTAATATATTAAAATGATTGACAAGCAAAGCTTTATATGGTCAGTGCTCAGTTTCTGAACAGACAAACTAGTTTAGAAGAACATTTCCTCGGGCTGTTCTGTGGTCGCCCTGATGCATTATGCGTTACTCTCATAAAGAGAAAGGAAACAACAGAACCACAAAGAAGACATATCTGCCTCTGATCATCAAAAACATGACACAGCAGTATTACTCTGCATTAAACAACACAGTCTGGATGTAACATCATGCCAGATTGTATTGCTATGCTGCTGCTGCTGAGGATCTATTTTAATCTGGACTGTTTGTGATTGCGCTGAGCGGGAGAGACAGATCTCTCTTAATCGCTGGGAAAACATCCGCCTGCTCCCTGTCTGACAGGCCTCCGTTGTCACGGCAACATGCTGTGGCGCAGCACTTATTGGGATTTGTATGAATGGCGGCTGAGCAGGCAGTTGTGCTTTCTGTCCAGAGAAAAACGGTTCATTCTTACAGACTGCGCCATGTTGGGAAGCCCCGGTAGCATTTAGCTGCGGACAATGGCCTGGGATCACCATTATCTGCATTGGTGTGGGTGTGTGTGAGTTTAGTGGACTAGTATGCAGTCAAAATCACATCCCCTAGACACGGAAGAGCTGGATGCCAATGCGAATTTGAGTTGAAGGGCCCTTTTACATTCAAAAACAAAACATTTAGGCTCGCTATTTGTTGCTTTGGCCGTTAAAGGTTTCTTCAACATTCATTCATTTTATATAGGTGTAAAATACATTTGTTGTCCGTGGATGTATCAACTGCCACACCCTTAACGTGACTTACCATACCGGATAAGCGAAATGCTGGAAAAATAAAAATCCCCCACCTTCCCTCAAACCGTTCTGTACAAAATAAGAGAAACATTTGCTTATGAGTATGAAATGTCCAGTCAAATAAAGAGCGAAAACATTAGCTTTCATTCTTACAGATAAAACCACACGTCTTCATGCGCTGCACTGTAAAAAAGCGCTCGACTATGTCTGTTTGAAACTGGAGGGAAAAGCATGCTGAACGTACCTTTATTTCAGTTAATCAGAGAATGCGCTTCAGTGGATGGAGAGCGGAAAACATGGCTCACGCCTTCCTCTACAGTTCCTGTGATCCACTGATGGCTGGAAAAAGATGTTTCGTTTGCAGGCGAAAGTGTTACAGCTTTTTTTTTTGGATTCAACTCTTCACTTGCTGCTCTCTGCTGCGATCGCAGTCTCTCCTAGAAGTCTATCCTGCTCTCTCTCTGTCTCTCTCTCTCTCTCTCTCTCTCTCTCACACACACTCTCTCTCTCTTTTTCGTTCACCCTAGTCCCAGTGCCCTCTCTGCGTGAGACGCCCAGTCCAGAGGTGGCAGGGGGCATCAGTCTGCTCCACTGCACCCTGCTATAGGTCTCGTTCCTTCCGTACGCTCGCTAGCTGGCCACCAGGGTCTGTTCGCCCACTGTGGAGTTTATAAATAGTCGGGCAGGGCAGCTCCACTGCTGTCTGTGCATTATTAGCAGCGGATAAGAGACGCGGCGTGCTAGCAAGGACTGCAACTTCATTAACCACTGCAAAAGGGCAGCCGGAACGAGAGAGCGTGGAAAAACGGATCAGCACACGTTAATGTGTGAGAAGCGCTCGCATGCCGTGCATGTGAGGTGGATGCAACAATGCAACTACTGGTGTCAAAACAAAAATGGCGCCTGGCGCGAGGCAGAGTCTGACATTTTCCATCACGTAGAATAAATAACGGCGGTCTGGTTGCTGCTATTTTAGATGAGCCCCGCTGCCCCCACCCCTCCAAAAAAAGATCATGAACAGCGATGAATTTAGATGCACAGGCACACACATGTTTGTGTTCTCTGCCTGTCCCTCGCCCACCTTATGAAACATGCTTTTCTCAGGTCCGGAATGTGTTTCTGCACATCTGAACGTGGCTGTTTGCTGTTGTGGCTAAGCTGTACCGCTATCACTGCTGGAACATTTTTATATGTGCATCTTTGTGGAGGTGGTGGGTGGGTGTGTGAGAAAGAGAACGAGCAAGAGAGAGAGACGACACAGTCTGCTTCTCAAACGCTCATTTCTGAAATCAAACAGAAGGAGGGTGAGCAGCAGAGGAGAAAGAGAGGATGAGAGAGCGCATGAGTAAGCAGAAATGGTGATTTGAGACAAGGACAGGAAAAAGGAACATGGCGGACGACTAGAGAGGGGTTTCAGCGAAAGGTTGAAAAACCGCCGTGGACAGAGAGTTAGTGAAGAGAGCAGAGAACAGCGCAAGAGCGCTGAAGAACGAAAGCTCGGGAGGAAGTGGAAAGGTGGCGGGGACTGTGGGATCACCTTCAACATGGCTGCTGATTGATGCAAAGGGATGCGGCTGTTCTGCAGAGAACGCGAGAGAGGGAGGAGACAGGAGGGAGAGAATGGGGAAAAAAATGGACAGGGAAAAATAGGAGGAGCATCTTCAAATTCCATCTGCAGGTTATTAAATTTTATGGCCCAAACTGGGTATGTCTTTACTCAGGGTGAGGACTCCAAATAAATACTGCACAAGAATCCTTTGAATACTTATGGTTATTTCATTTTTTATGCTTTTTTTTTCTTACAATATTTATTTTCTCTAAAGCTTCTCCTTATTTTTCAACATATTTTAATCACACTAATATATGTATAAATCTTTTTTAATTTAAACCAAAAATATTGAATTCACTTGATGACTGTATATTCTACACAGTTATCAAACAGAATTTTAAATGTTCCCAAACACAATTAAACAGGAGATTACACACACTTCAACTATTTAATGTCCATAATTCAATTATAATGGACATTGTACAGAAATACAATTCCTTGTAATCTGAGCTCTGAGACCACTGGTGAAAAAGCTTCTATTTTGTGTAAAGTGTAAGTTGAATTGAAAAAGATGTCTTATTTATTTGTCCCTATTTTGCTG
This sequence comes from Tiaroga cobitis, assembly GCA_030578255.1. Lineage (NCBI taxonomy): Eukaryota > Metazoa > Chordata > Actinopteri > Cypriniformes > Leuciscidae > Tiaroga > Tiaroga cobitis. The sequence continues at coordinate 38,111,608 of CM060608.1, read as the reverse complement.
TAATGACAGCAGCACTTCAGCTGAACCAAAACCTGATGACATTTACTTTCATTAGTGACCTAAAAATATGGTAGAATTCTATTAAATCTGTTAAATTTCTAAAGATCCTAAAACTATTTCCATATTTAAATGAGAACAAAAATATTTCCGGAAGTGGGTGGTATCTGTAGATGGCATCATGAAGAAGGGTTTATTCCACTATATTTATGCTATATTTATTTAGTTTTCAGTCAAATAAGCTCTTGCTAACATCGGAGTTAAATGTACCAGACCTTCTTTTAATATCGGTGAAGTGTCTCTTTAAAGCTTGCGGAAGACCGCCTCCTTCAGCTCGCAGTGCATCATGTGAACCTAATGCCCAGATTCCAGCGGTTATTTCTGGAAACAAGGCTGAGTGCTGATTACCTGGGTGCCAGGAAGACAAGCTCCTGTAACAAAGGCTGCATTCACTAGTGGCCTGGCCTGTGTTCAGCTCTTAGGTTGTTTTATAAGTGAACCACTGATGGTGAAATAAGAATCAGAAGCTAGACGGATCATTGATCTCTCCATGCAGCCCACATCCTCTCACTGCCTGCTTATACAGTACATAATTAGGAATATCCAATATTTGGATCTTTTGAACAATTGCCGTAATATGTCTAAACAAATTTCATACATGATATCAGTGTGCCCACAGTCCTGGAAAATACTTATAACTAAAAGAAAATTGTGATTTGGACAAATCATGTATATTCATCAACTTCGGCTACAAGATAATTAAAGTGCAGTTGTAATTGAAATGATTTAACCCCCATTGCAAATCAGGTTTATTGGCAAAATGTACAGGCTTTCAGCTGTTTCCAATGAACAAATCAAAATAATTAAAATATCTCAATTCAACAAATGTTTCAAGTGGTTTCCCAAAATTCAACTAAACATGCAACTTTTAATGACTTCTGCAGTCTCAAAATTATTCAACCCCTTCATGCCAAGCACCTTTAGTACTTAGTAGAACACCCTTTTGCTGTTATGACCTTCTGCAACCGAGATGTATAACCAGACACCAGCTTCTGGCAGCGTTTCTGAGAAATCTTAGCCCACTTCTCATGAGCAATGACCTCCAGTTCAGTAATATTCTTGGGTTTGCGTGCTGCAACCGCCTTCTTCATCCCCCACCAGAGATTTTCTATGGGGTGACTGATGGCCACTGCAGAATCTTCCAGGACTTCTTCTGCAACCGCGCCTTGGTGGAATTTGAGGTATGCTTGGGATCATTGTCCTGTTGGAAGGTCCAATGACGCCCAAGCTTCACCTTCCTCACTGACGGCATGATGTTTTCTCCAAGGATTTCCTGATACTTCTGTGGCTTATTTATATGATTTTGAGCAAATTGGAGCCGACTTTTCTTGTGCTTTTGTACGTCTTGGAGTTCTGGCATGCGTTTAGTACACGCCTTTCTGTGCAAGCTGAAAGCTCAGTGCCTGTTGCCACCAAGCCTTTTGCAGACACTTGAGGGTTTTTCTGAACCTGCCTTCTCAGAAATCTAGTTGCAGCCATTGATAGCTTCCTTTTTCTTTTTTTTACCCCGTCCAGGTAGTGTAACCACTGTTCCGTTAACTGTGAACATGCACACTATGCTTCCAACGGTGTCTCTAGGAACATTTAGTGCCTTTGCTATTTTTTTGTATCCTGTTCCTTGTTTGTGAAGGGTTATGATATCTTCTCTTAACTTTTTGGACCATTCTTTTGCCATATTTCTAACATCCAGTCAAACTTGACACTCAACAAAGCTAGCCAGTCCATATATTTTAGGTGTTCTAGCTCAAGCACACATGGTGGAACTAATGAAGCCCTTGATTAGTTGCATCAGGTGTGCTTGAGACAACACCTGTTTTGCATATTTGTGCTGTTGTGAGGGATTCTATTCAGGGGGTTGAATAATTTTGAGACAGCAGAAGTCATTAAAAGTTGCATTTTCAGTTGAATTTGGGGAAACCACTAGAAAAATTTCTTGTGTTGAGCTATTTCAATTACTTGTGTTTGATTTGTTCATTGCAAACAGCTGAAAGTCTGTAAATTTTGCCAATAAACCTGATTTGCAAAGGGGGTTGAATAATTTAGATTAAATGTGAATCTATACTGAATCTACATTTTGCACGCTACTGCAATCTGAATCTACATTTCGCATGCTATATTGCAGAGGGCATAACTGCTTTGGAACTAATTACTGGATCCAAATGGGACAAACATTACAAATAATTTTTTGACTTAAAAAGTTAATATATCTATATACAAGTAATATAAATAATTAAATCTAATTATGTAAATATATTAATTGCAAGGATTGTAAAATTATATGTAAAACGTCTTTATCTAGAAAGAGAATAGAAATTCATTGGTTAAAAAGAGTGGGTCCCCTGGAATATAAAAACCCTCCATGTTAATATATATATATATATATATATAATCTTAAACACAAAATAATACAAAGCGTAATTAAAAATGTAAAACACCTGTGAGAAATCAATACAGAAAATTCCTTCCCATTAACAGTATATTGGGATGCATTTTCACAAACTTTTCTTAGAATATATAAATACAACATATATTATTTATTATCATTAATATCAATATATTAATATAATATTGCGGTAACACTTTACAATAAGGTTCATTAGTTAACTACCTTAGTTAACATGAACTAAGAATCATCAATACTTCTTCAGCATTTATTAATCTTAGTTAATATTATTTAAAACATTTACTTATACATTATTAAAATTAAAGGTTGTTTGTTAACATTGTTAACACTCTGAACTAACATGAAAAAACAATGAACAGCTGTATTTTTATTAACTAATATTAACAAAGATTAATAAATACTGAAACAAATGTATTGCTCATTCTTAGTTCATGTTAGTTAATGCATTAACTAATGTTAACTAATTAACCTTATTGTAAAGTGTTACCAATATTGCTTTTGTTATATTCAATTGTTACATTATTGTACTTTGTTTTTGTGTAGAGTTTTATCGTGTAAAACAATTAAATGTATTCCAATATTTTTACAATTTATATCTGTAATGTATTTTAATCTAACTTAATTGTAATAAACTTACAATTTAAAAGATATGTGGGTGTCTTCTTGATCAAGGGTGGCAATATTTCTCCCTTCCCTGTATATTTACATGAGAAGTTGAGAAGTTTAGAGATAAGAGTGGACCATAAATTATAACATTTCTATTCCAGTTTCAGCTGCTATTGCCCTAACCCCTAACAAAAACGGAAAGTTTGAGACTATTACATTGTACAAGTGACTTCCTTCTGAAAAAAAAGAAGGTTGCAATGAATTCTTCTGCAATGCGATGCTGCTTCTAAATAACCCCGAGGTGTAAGGAGTTTAGTCATCACTGAGTCATAACAAGTAAGCAGTGAACCGTTAGCAGACAAGTGCTGCACAGCTGAAGCACTTTTGTTCTTTGTCACTATATACTACTTCTAGCAGGCTGTGGCCCTGAAAGTATCAAAGATGCTAAAACATCTGAGGCCTGTCAAAGTGAGGCCTACTCTATCCTATGTAAAACCACGGTCCAAAGTGAGCTCATTGCATCAATCTTCCACTCAAGGCCAAAATGGCGTGAAGTATAACATAAAAAAGCGAAAGAAAACAAACAGAACACTAATACAAATCGCTCTGACGATCAAGATGAGGCCTAGGTCAATATGTGGGCTATTGTGTTTCGTAATGAATTATAGATGGAAACTTTGCCTCTCATGAAACAAATTTGTAGCAGGGAGCTATTCAGCTCAAATGTGAATACATCAAAGACAGACAAATGAAAATCAAAAATAAACATCACATACGTATAACCACAACAATTTTGTTGTCTTGCTGGAACAAAAGCAAGAGGGCAGGTTACAGTTCTACATTTCCTGCTATCAAGTGACTCATTAAATTCTAACTCTTTAAATGACGCAGTAAGATTAAAATCCCTTTACCAACCTGACGTTTGTTCATTCCGCTCCTCATAATCGAGATCGTCTTTCCTCTGGTCCCTGTTGGTATGGTTAAATGTGTGTCTGTGTGAGGAACTACAGTGTTGTGCCCCCTGGTGGTCATCATGCAGAATCCCCAGTCCTGCAATTTTTAGCATGCATGTTTTTCATTATTATTTTACAATATTTCATCTTGTCACTATTAAAAAATTCCAGTTATATAAATAATCATGTTATAGTGCAGGAAACATTTAGTTTTATGCCGTTTACAAGATTATTATGTCACTATTACAGTAAGGCCCGCCTTTATTGGAACGCAATCAAGAGAAACGCACTCAAACGACTGTCTGGATGGATTCCCACAGTATATGCTCAAAACAAGCTTGCACACAGAAACGCACACTAATCTCGCTCGTGGACACTCGATGGTCTGGCCCAAAGTGGAAAGCACAGCGTACATTTTAATGCCTCTTTTTAGTCAGCATTAATGGACAATCTCTCTGTGTGTTAGTAGAGTGAGTAAGACAGCGAAAGAGAGAGTTCTGAGTGAGCGGGGCTGATATATACCTGATCTATTCCTCCTCCTCTTCCATATTTGAGCAGCTGTAGATGTAAACAGTCTGGCCCAGGGTGAGATCAGTTTGTTCTGCCATTGTTGTGAGGAGAGCGACGGATAGAGACTCGGCAACACAGTTTCTCCTCAGGGCCAGATCAGCTGCTTTCTCTCTCAGCAGTACTTCCTTTGTTCCGTTGTGTGTGTGTGTGTGTGTTTGAGTGTCAAGGCCGGCCAAAGCAGCGCCTCTCTGTTATTCTCTCAGCCCAGCAATCGTTCCACAGGCCTCTGTCAATGCAGCGTCATCAAGCTGCTGTCCTGGCCCTTAGAGAGAGAGAGAGAGAGAGAGAGAGAGATGAGAGGGAGGGGTTGGAAAAGGGAGGGAGAAGCAACGGAAAGAAAAAGAGGGAAAGCTAGAGTTCCTGTCAAACGGTTTTGAAACGGTTACAAGCTCTGGATAGTGGATACTATTTATCATTCTGTCAGGACGAGCACAAAAGATTAATTTAATTCTGTTACTATCATTTAGTATTCTGTTATGAGTGGTGTTTGCTAAGGCAAGTATTACTATTACTATTGTAAAAATTCTTTAAACAAATCTTTAACTTTACTTTACAGTGATAGTTCGCCCAAAAATGAAAATCTGTCCCCATTTACATACCCAAACCCAAAGGACTTTGGTTAATCTTTGAACCACAAATGAAGATATTTTTAATGAAACCTGAAAGGTTTCTGTCCCTCCATTAAAAGTCAAGGTAATCAAAACTTGGAAGATCAAAAAAGGTTATAAAGGCATCTTAAAGAAGGCATGAAATTGTTGCATTAGTCTTTTCTTCTCTCTGGTGAGCGAACTTGTCTAATCATTTAGTCCTAATAAACCCTCTCCCTTTCTTAAATTTGACCTGAAGTTTGCATTCAGATCTGCCGCCATCAAATCTACAGCCGATGCATAGAACCAAGTCCCTGTCCTACATTTTTGATAATCTGTTTCACTCGGATATGTCACACAATACGTCACAATACTAAAAGTTGCCATTACATTGCAACTTTAACATTAGGTTTTGCACAGGCAGAACCACCTACACTTACTTCAGAATATGTAAAAATGTAGTTTTCTTACCTGTCATAAAATGTCTCCTGTTTCTCTCTGACGGTTCTTTATAGATGGTTGACTCCGTATTTGTCAGTTAGCTAGGAGAGATCAGAACTAGTTGTAACACAGGCGATATCAGATTCAAAAACCCAATTGCATGAAAACTAGGCCATTCTTCTCAAATCAGTGGCAATCAGCATGTTCTGTTCTGACAACTTACCCTATATACAGTTAGTAGTGTGACAATACGACCCATAGGGTCAAGTAAGGGATAATGTACATCCAGCCGGTTGTTCTCACAAAATAACCCCCGACAGGGTGATGAGGACCCCGACGCGAAGTAAACCCCATTAACTGGAAGGGGATTTACAGTCAAAGACCCAGAACCAGAACTGATTCATTAGGACAATAGTCAGAATTACAATAAATTAAAGAAAAGTTTTACTGAAGATAGTTTTCAGTTTCATCAGCAGAAGTCAGCTTCAAGACTTGCCTTCAAGTCACGGCTACTTGGCACATAAGTAAATAATTACACACGAAATATTGATCTGAGTTGAAATATTTTTTATTAGGCTTTTAAATGCAAAGCTTCCGCAGAGAGGCCAGTTGCATCCGCGGCAACCCTTACGAAAAAGAAGTATAGTTCAAGTTAATTTTATGAAGTATACTTAAGTAATGTTCAAGTATATTTTTAAGTATACTTTATGTGGTAAGTATACTAATGTCAATATGTACAAGCAGTAAACTTGTAAGCTATTTTAATACCGCTTGGGACTAAATTGGCCCACTTGTAGTATATAAAAGTATAAGTGTACTATAAGTGTAACAGTAGTAAACTTTAAGTGCACAACTAGTTCATAATTACGTTTCTCATTTGTACTGCAAGTGAACTTATGGGTATACTAGTAGTTCACTATTTTAATACTTTTAGCTAATTTTTAGTTTATGAAAGTACACTTTGAAGTATACTCTCAGTAAAAATATTGATTCGACTGAGTTTTAAGACTTTATTAGCTCACCAAACGCAAAACTTCCACGAAGAAAACCCGTTCCTAGCGCTGCTGACTTCAGTAACCCGGATGAGCCTGCGTTATCTGTTTTGAGCAGTTGTTATCTGGGAATAACATACCGCTGGATGGCACTATTGACCAATCAGAATCAAGTATTCTACAGAGCCGTGTAATTATATGTGTTTAATATTTTTTCCCCGGGTAATTAAAAACCTTCAGAAATATTCATTGGTGTAAAAAAGTGTGGCAACTACCCCAGGACTATGACAATATTTAATAATCTTTTAAATGTATGTACTAAATGTCTTAATTCCAATCGGGGGACAAAGTGATGGAAAAAAAATACGAGATAGAAGGAAAATTTTTATTTCAAAGCTTTTGCAAAAACGTTTGGTTTCCCCTGAAACACTTTGCACTTGCTCACAAAAGCATTGAAATTCTGATTTCTTTTTTTTTTTACCATCACCATGTCCCCATACTTTGTTACTTTTTGGAAAAATAATAAAAACTTAGTGTAGATCACATTGGCTCATTCATTCATCAACATAAATTGTATTATTCACTATTCACTACCAGTACTATTCATTATATTATATCACTATTCATAGTCACACTTTTATGCCTGCCTACTGTTGGGAAGTGAATTTCATCTAGTGGAAACGTTTGGTACTGTGCCCAAACAAAATCTTACTGAAAGCTCATTTTTTCAGGTATCAACCTCAAATTTGAAACGCAGCTTGTTTAGATTTATGGCTTTGATTTTCTCACAGTTTTAGAGTAAAACATGATTTTGAAAATATATAATTCATTTAAAAGCCATAGTCTGCCATGTGTCTATAAAACGAGACTTAAGAAAGTTTAAGTTAGAAATGTCATTTTCAGAGTTAGGGTTAGGAATATGATTTGGTTTAGGGTTAGTTGCAGTTATGCATGATTTAATGTTATTAGTAAGTAGCCTATGTGTGACAAGGACACTAAAATAAAGTGTTATTAAAAAGATAACCAGCAAAAGAAGGGTTTTATGTAATTTACTAGTTTTGACTCAAATAAGTGTCAGTATGCTGGTGGTTTTAAACACTAAGTCCAAAACGGTCTTAGATTAGAATAATGTTGTGTGTGTGTGTGTGTGTGTGTGTGTGTGTGTGTGTGTGTGTGTGTGTCCTTCAAATACATCCCCAGTATCATTTTTTTTCTTCTTTTATGATATAACTGCTGGGTGAACAAGTGATCACAAAAAATCATTGACAGAGTAGACTAGGCTATATAATGAAGATTTTACCAAAAATTTTAACTGAAAAGGCAAACGGCAAATTTGTCACGTGTTGCAATTTATCAAACGATAATGAGTGGTAACTTTAATCAACATGGCAGATTTGGCTGTAAACACAGCCCTGCAAATGTTCAGTACTACGAGACTGAATATGATTACTTTTATAGTTCGATAAATAAGACATTATTATTAAGTAACTTACATCAACCGCTCTGCGTCTCCGACTGCTGTTTCGAATGAATCAAGGTTGAAGAGAATTGTTCAACGAATCACTCAGTAAGACAGTCACGTGTCACCACTTACTGGCCGAGTGATACAAGCTGCAGAAAGATTTAAAAAAAAACGGTTTCTAAAGGCTTAAACCTTAAAATGCATGTTTGAGCAGTTTTAACTGAAAGAAATTTGCCATGACATATCCTAAAATATGTCAGTGCCATTGTTTTGTCTCAAGATGCACACCAGTCATTTTTAAGGCACATTTATAAAAGGTAGCTACTTAAATGCCTATATGTGAACTAAGGCCTTTATGTTTCATAGTTTTCTCAGTGCTGAAAAGCCATTAAATTACCTATAATATTTTTCCATATAAATATTTTGTGGAAGGCTTGTTTTTTACTTAAGTGAAATATAAATTAAATATATTTCTTCTCAAATGATTGTTAATAAACACCAGCTTCTATTGTGACAACTTACCCCATATGGTGTGTCATGATGTTCCAGGTACAATGTAAGTTCAGCGAATTGTATTTTTATTTAGCTGTATGTGTAAATTGACTGCCTTTGAATGTTGTATAGCCTATTTTTAAAACTAAAAAAAAGAACATTCCTTAACTAGGTAATCTTAAAAAAAATACTCAAGACTTTCCGTTTCAAAACCACTTACAATTAAAATAAGGAAGTAAAGCAAGGAATTGATCATATTAAGTGATTTTATGTTTAATAAGGCATACTTTATTTCGACCATCTACAGTGAACGTATGTTGCATTGGTTTTGCACATTCACTCACTTAATTAACGCGCGCCATCTGCTGGTCACTTTCCACACTGCAGTTAATGAAAAGAGCCAAACAGTCAATCAGAGACGTGCTGTTATACTGGGTGAATAATTCGATCATGTTCTAAACAAAAAGACGAATTAAGAATTTCACGAATTACAAATAAATAAATAAATATAATTATGTATTGCATACATTCATAATTTCAAAGTAATGCTTTCATATTTTGGCACTCAGCATAGGATTTCATTTGAATGTTTCATAAACTTGTCTTTAATCAATAACTGCAAGCATTAAAATACAGAAGTAGTAAATTAATGAACACTTTGAGATCGTTTTAATTGTCCTGTTGATTGAAAGTTGTATTTAATAGCTCATGGAGATGCAGTATTGGCTTTATCTTCTTCCTCTGCAGGACAGGCCATGTTGCCATGTTCTTGTTTGTAATAAAACTTAAAGAAGATGTTCTTCCAACCCATGGCTTTCGCCAGCATTTCCATGTCTTCACTTATCATATCACAATGAGCCATCACAGTCTGCTTCCAGATCTCCTCTGAGTTACAAATCTGGACACACATGTACATTAACATAAAAACACATATCACACTTTTATCATTTTTGTAGCACAAAGTTTAAAGGGTTAATTCACTCAAAATATTTTGTCATTAATTACTCACCCTCAAGTCGTTCAAAAAACCTGTAAGACTTTTTGTTCATCTTCACACAAATGAAGATCTTTTTGATGAAATTAGTTGACAGCTATGCAACTGATCCTTTGACGCTTCAAAAAGTTCATAAAGAGATTGTATGATCCATTTGAATTGAGCGTTTTAGTCCAAATTCTTTAAAGAGACGATTGCTTTAGTTTGAATTTAGGCTTTTTTTTCACATACTGTATAATCCATCAACTCACACATCAGAGGTGGTATATGAAGCTCAAGCATGTTTGCTTGATGTGCGAGAACCAATGAGATTCATTCTCGTGTTACGCAGCACGTTTGAGCTTCTGCAAGAACCAATGAGGTTTATTCTCGTGTTACGCAGCACGTTTGAGCTTCTGCAAGAACCAATGAGGTTTATTCTCATGTTACGCAGCATGTTTGAGCTTCCTCAAGAACCAATGAGGTTCATTCCTGTGTTACGCAGCACGTTTGAGATTCTGCAAGGACCAAAGAGGTTCGTTCTCGTGTTACGCAGCACATTTGTGTCACGTTTTTTTAATTCTCTGCCTTCTTCATGTCTCGTGATTATGTGTGTGCGTGTGATTAGCGTGTGTGTCTGTGTGGGCGCGGCCTCTGATTAGCGCCAGCTGATATCACTTCATCCCGTCTATATATTCTCTGTGACTGATATCTCTTGTTGTCAGATCGTTTTGGTATGTTCCTGTGTTGGTTCCTGTTCCGTGTCGTGGTCTTCGTTGTGGTCTTCTTCGTGGTCTTCGTCGTCTGGATTTGTTCACCGTGTCTGCACTGCCGTTGCACTCTTAACATTTCCCGGACTGGATTATCACCACTGACCATCACCACCACCCGGTTGCCTATCGAGGTCCCTGTTATTTGTGTCTGACCAGTGCCTCTGAGTTTTGTCATTAAAGACTTTATTTCTGCAGTTTGCTTCCAGTCGTTTCCTAACATAACGATCTGACCAGCTATGGAAGCAGCAGGAGGATCCACGAACAGTCTGGAAGAGTTCATCAATCGCAGTAACGCCCGGATGGATTCGCAAGAGATAAACATCAGCCAAACCAACGAAACTTCATTGACAGTAAGCTCGTTCAGAGACTTGGCATTCCGGTTCATTCACTCACCCGCAAGATATCTGTTCACGCACTTAATGGACAAGAACTTCCTGGTATTTCACACACCACAGAACGCATCACACTTATCACCTCTGGCAATCACACTGAAGACATAGCATTTCTCCTCATGGACTCACCTTTAGCACCCATAGTCCTCGGCCACCCCTGGCTTATTGAACATAACCCCTGGGTGGATTGGCGCCAACACTCCATTTCAGCGTGGAGTACTCCGTGTTATGAATCTTGTCTTGTCTCTGCTTGTCCGTCTGTATCTGTTTCTGTGTTTCAGGAGGAGGCAGGGAATTATCTAACGTGCCCGTTGAGTACCAGGACCTGAAGGAAGTGTTCAGTAAGTCCCATGCTGCTTCTCTTCCTCCACACCGTCCCTACGACTGTGCCATAGACTTAGTGCCAGGTAAGTATCCGCCTAAGGGCAAGAAAATGGCCATGGAGAAATACATTTCTGATTCTCTAGCATCAGGGTTCATCCAACCTTCTTCTTCTCCAGCGGGGGCGGAGTTCTTCATTCTGGATAAGAAGGATGGGTCCCTGAGACCTTGTATTGACTACCGAGAGTTGAACAACATCACGGTAAAGAATACTTATCCTTTGCCGTTGATGTCTTCAGCTTTCGAGAGGTTGCATGGAGCATCAGTCTTCACTAAGTTGGACTTACGTAATGCTTATCATTTGGTTCGCATCAGGAAGGGGGATGAATGGAAGACTGCTTTTAACACCCCCAGGAGGCATTTTGAATACTTGGTCATGCCTTTCGGCCTGCCCAACTCCCCAGCAGTCTTCCAGGCACTCGTCATCGACGTGCTGCGAGATATGGTTGATCAGTTCATATATGTTTACCTGGATGACATATTGATTTTTCTCTTTCGTACCACCCGGGTTCTAAAAACATCGAACCCGATTCTTTATCGTGCATTTTTGATCGCACCGAACGCCCGTCTACTCCCGAGTGAATTTTCCAGATGACCTAATTGTCTCCACACTCATATGGGAGGTGGAATAGAAGGTCAAGACGGCCTTAGAAGGGGTAACGCCTCCGCCTGGGGGTCCACTGAACTTATTATTTGTGCCGGAGGTCTGACGTTATTCATTGGGGGCATTGTTCCAATGTAGCTTGTCATCCAGGAGTTAATCGTACCAGTTTTTGGTCAAGCAACGATTTTGGTGGCCATTAATGGCTCGTGACATCCGCAGTTTTGTTTTGGCTTGCTCGGTTTGTGCCACTAGTAAGATTTCCAACCGACCCCCAGATGGGTTACTCCAACCTGGTCCCACATTGCCCTAGATTTTATCACCGCCCTCCCACCCTCTCAGGGTATGACGGTCGTTTTGACCGTAGTGGACCGGTTCTCGAAGGCAGCCCATTTTATCCCCTTGCCTAAATTACCCTCTGCCAAGGAGACAGCGGTGTCTGTTGTTGACCAATTGTTTTGCTTACATGGCCTCCCGACAGACGTGGTTTCCGACAGGGGACCCCAGTTAGTGTCCAAATTTTGGCAAGAATTTTGTAGATTACTGGGGGCGACTGTCAGTCTATCTTCTGGTTTTCATCACCAGAGCAATGGTCAAACCGAGAGAGCCAACCAAGATTTGGAGAGAGTGTTGCGATGTTTGGTATCCAAGAATCCTTCCTCTTGGAGTCAGCAACTTTCAATGATGGAGTATGCTCACAATTCGTTACCAGTGTCATCCACGGGCCTATCTCCGTTTGAAGGTAGCTTAGGTTACCAGCCACCTGTTTTTCCGAGTCTGGAATCCGAAGTCGCGGTCCCCTCCGCCCACGCTTTCGTCCAGAGTTGCCACCGCACATGGACCAGAGCCCGCGAGACTCTGCTCCAAGTGGGGGCACGCACCAAGGCTACAGCCGATCGCCACCGGTCGAAACCTCCCGTATACGTCGTTGGTCAAAAAGTGTGGCTTTCTACCAAGAACATTCCTTTGCGCTCCATCTCTAATAAACTAGCTCCCAAATTTATTGGCCCGTTTGCCTTCACCAAGATCATTAGTCCGGTGACAGTCCGACTCAAACTACCTCCTGCGTACAGGAGAATTCATCCCGCTTTTCATGTGTCAAAGATCAAGCCCATGTTTCATTCTCACATTAGTCCGCCAGTCCCGGTTCCCCATCCGCCGCGTCTCGTAGAGGGGGAACCTACTTATTCGGTTAACCGTATTCTGGACTCGAGACGGAGGGAACGAGGATTTCAGTATCTGGTGGACTGGGAAGGTTATGGTCCGGAGGAGAGAAGTTGGGTACCTGCTAGGGACATCCTGGATCACTTTCTTATCAATGATTACAATCGACAGGTAAGGGAGTCTGGGAACGCCAGGTGGGGTTCCTAGAGAGGAGGGTACTGTCACGGTTTTTGAATTCTCTGCCTTCTTCATGTCTCGTGATTATGTGTGTGCGTGTGATTAGCGTGTGTGTCTGTGTGGGCATAGCCTCTGATTACTGCTGATTATTCAGCGCCAGCTGATATCACTTCATCCCGGTTATATATTCTCTGTGACTGATATCTCTTGTTATCAGATCGTTTTGGTATGTTCATGTGTTGGTTCCTGTTCCGTGTAGTGGTCTTCGTCGTCTGGATTTGTTCACCGTGTCTGCACTGCCGATTTGGACTCTCAACATTTCCTGGAGTGGATTATCACCACTGACCATCACCACCCCCCGGTTGCCTATCGAGGTCCCTGCGTCACTCGCCCTGTGCTGTTGTCTCTGTGTTATTTGTGCCTGACCAGTGCCTCTGAGTTTTGTCATTAAATACTTTTTTCTGCAGTTTGCTTCCAGTCGTTTCCTAACAGTTTGAGCTTTCGCAAGAACCAATGAGGTTCGTTCTCGTGTTACGCAGCACGTTTGAGCTTCGTCAAGAACCCATGAGATTCATTCTCATGTGTTACGCAGCACGTTTGAGCTTCCTCAAGAACCAATGAGATTCATTCTCGTGTTACGATTCATGTTTGAGCTTCTGCAAGAACCAATTAGATTAATTCCCTTGTTACGCAGCATGTTTGAGCTTCTGCAAGAAAGAATGAGATTAATTATCGTGTGTTACGCAGCACGTTTGAGCTTCCTCAAGAACCAATAAGATTAATTCTCATGTATCACGCAGCACGTTTGAGCTTCTGCAAGAACCAATTAGGTTCATTCTCATGTTACGAAGCACGTTTGAGCTTCTGCAAGAACCAACAAGGTTTGTTCTCGAATGTCAATAAGGTTCAGTTGAGCTTCTGTTTACATTCACTGATCAATGTTTATATGAAAATAAAAGCCTAAATTAAATCTGTTCATCATGTAAACTAAGCAATTGAGTTTCTTCAGATAAATTGGACTAAAACACTCAATTCATATGGATTAGTTTTACGATCTCTTTATGAACTTTTTGAAGCCTCAAAGTGTCAGTTGCGTAGCTGTCAATGGAGGGACAGAAAGCTCTCAGATTTCATCAAAAATATCTTAATTTGTGTTCTATAGATAATCTAAAGTCGGGTTTGGAACGACACAGAATTTTCATTTTTGGGTGAACTATCCCTTTAATAGGCTACTTAGTGTTAGGGGGAGCAATAGTAATAGTGATGTTTTATTTAGCAATGATCAGTAATAATAAAACAGATTCACAATATAGATAAATCCCTACATTTTTACCATGTAAAATATTATTTTATAGACATGAAACCTTAATTTGGCTAAAAAATAAATAAATAAAAAAACAGAGAAAGGGACAGAGTATTGTTCTAACCTTCTTAAACCTGTTTGAGGTTTGGCTGAGACAGCCAATGTCCTGAATGGACACGTAGGAAAGGATTTTAAGGAGCAGTCGGTCAGGTAAGCGTTCCAGGTAGTCAAAATGCCCTTGACACAAGGCCAAAGTGTACTCCAGAGTACTGGTGCCAAACACCACAGCTAACTGCTCTAAAATCAGGAGTAGCATTCACAAAACATGATTAGCCTACAAGTCGGATCACATATTTAAATGTAAAGCTGGAGAATAACTCAGACTGGATTGTTACCCTGCAACTTTGAATCGTTCAAAAAGTCATGGTGGAACATTTTGATCTCTCCAGGTGCTGTCCCTCTGAATTCAGTTCAGACTGAAATCTTCCACCATCTCCATATAAGCTGTTGGTAATAAAGAGTTATGAAACGTTTAATATGAGCATATAAACATTTATGTTTTTTTGTTTGTTATCTTAGTATGACTGATGCTATGTTAAGTTAAAGAATTTTTTTGGAATATTGACATAATGATTATAAATGATTCATCTGTGCACCTTTTTTTTTTTTAAATGCATGTGCCCTCGGAATCTTTAATCACAATAATTTCTCCTCCCTCTTGCAGAGACATCTCTTCTCTGATGACGTCACCACAGGCACGAGGGCGGGACAACCTGTCACTCATATGAGATTGACCAATATCAAACCACAATCAATTTCTGATTGACAAAATCAAATCCCACCCTACATTTTTCTTTTTCGAGAAGCCGTTTTGCTCCGATATACATATCACAATAGGGAAGAAAAGACAATTGCAACTTCTGTTTCATGCCGACTTTAACAGGATAATCAATTTTGCTTGTAATGTAAAGCAAAAATTGACCACCACATTTAAATATTTGTCCCTTCGTAATCTAAGTTAAATTATCATTTTGTGTAGGCTACTGTTAAATACCTCTTTTTGTGTGATTCAAAATTGGTAGAAGTCTTTAGAGGGAGGTGGACCTTGTCCAGCAGTTTCAAACAGAATTGACCCTTCGCTAAGCCACGCCCGAAAACCGCCACTGGCCAATCGTGGCTTAGCAACCGTAACTAGGCGCGGGAGGTCTGTCAAGCTTTCGAGCGAGGGAAACATGCCGACGCGTTGTGCGTATGGATTGTGCAAATCTGATACCCGGTATCCTAAAAGTTTGGACGTTGGACGGTGGGGTGGCATTTTTTCCCTTCCCGAAACCTAAAAGCCAAAGGGGAGAAATGCCGGGCCTGGATCAAGCACATAGACAGTAAAAGAAATGGACAGAGCGATCTCATTGGAACTCAGTTGAGACAGTTGAAGCCCACTTTTAGCGATTTTTGAGCACTTCCGTTCCTGGCGCGCAGACTCAGACCGACTCAAACTAAGCTTGATGACGTGAGCAACCTGTCTGACAGACGTTAATCTTCTAGTAGCTGTGCGTGAAAATTGCCAACGTTAATCTTGCAGAGACGGGGAACTTGAGCAAAGAGTTCTTTGGCGTGAGTGAGCAGGAGTAAGTATTCCGTTGCTTTTATGGACTCATTATCTATGGGCTTCTCCCTTGACGGGACGTCCCCCCGATTGCCTGCGAGCTTCTCCTCCTGTCTGTACGGTAATTTCTGTACAGCGCGACAGAGAGTCGAGTGGTTATGACGCAATCGTTAGCCTATTTTTACCAAAACTGTTTCTACGGGGCCATAATGTAACATAGAAGGTAATGGAGCCCTTTATACATTGTCGTGTTTCTTTAGAAATAAATAATGGACAAATGGAGTCTTTAAACGCCTCAGATGTAAAGTTATTCGCTGTCAAAGTGACGCCAAAATGAATGGGAGTCAATGGAAATGCTAACGCAAGTGAAGTTCTGCTACAAGATGGCGGCACCCGGCCGACTTCAACTTGCGGTCGATGGATTACCCCCTTGATCAAGCAGTGTGGGAGACCCATTCACAACTAAATGTCGACAGGATTAACAAAAAAAAAAAAAACCCTATTGCTTGGAAATAATGGCGGTTCTTTGTTCATAATGCATATATTTGAACGTAAAATAAGACGATTAATGGCAAGACGGAGGCTCACTGACATACTTTAAAATATATTTCAGCATTTTGTTAATCGACGGCCTACCCCTGAGTAACTTTACCCCAATCCGATCACGGCTCTCCCGGTGTTAGATTGATGGATAAGCTGTTTGATTTGTAATTATTAGATTATTTTCACATTTCACTTACCCTGCTGTGCATGAACATAGCTGTTCCTCCATTTGTGCGTTTCCCATGTGAATGGTCTGCTAAGGAGGCGGCTGCTGCTTGCGCTGGGACCAAACGTTATAGGCTTTAGCTTCAATTTTGATGAAATTAGGCTTTAGCTTCAATTTTGATGAAATTATTCTCTAATCGGTTGCATATTATGTCGTGGATATATCCCTCGAATGCATGCTGCAGTCCCTTTTGTCTTGCTCTCTCAGATATTTCACCTGTTCGCCAAAAATGACTAATTATCTCCTTGGGAATGTCTGACACCGGTGCATTCACACTGTAATAGACGTGGCAGTCGCGAAAGCTTGACAGGCGTAGCAACAGTAACTAAGGAGGGCGGGGCTTAGCGAAGGGTCAATTTCATCCAGCAGAGATGCCATTTTTGGAGTGGACGCTTAATTGTTACCATGACAACTGGTATACAAAAATAACCGATACTTTTTCTACAGAAAGGTTTTTTATTATTATTATTTTTTTTTACATGTTTACATATGGCTTGACAGAAATACATACTTCTAAAATCATTATAAAAAATAGTTAACACAAAATGATGTAAGGGTGAACGGTTTTTTTAAGATGGTGGTGTTGGGGGGGTCACGACCCGGCGGATTGATATTATGAAATCTTGACGTACGTTACTGATGCACTAGTGATACACTCATAAAGCGCGGGGTTAATGGTGACACAACCCGTTCGGAATAGCTCCAATGAACGTTATTCTCGAAGTCGCGGTGGTTGATAAGGCTTCGGCTCGCCGGTTGCTATCATAATCGTTGTTCTTTAGTGTTGGAAGTAGTGCGTTGCGGAAGCACAGAATGCTGTGGGAGCGGATGTGATGCGGCAGTTCGCAGGTCGCTCAGCTGATGAAGGTAAAAGCTGCTGCTGCTGCACTGTGTCTAACAGCTACTACAACACTGGAGCAAATAGGTAATTACAATAACACCAAAAAATATACATATATATATATTTAACTTCAATGTCCGGGGATCGTCTTACGTCCTATGCGCATCGGAGCCCTTCGTGTGAATCAGCAGCCGTGTAATATGAGTGAGAAAAGCCAGACGAAAGAAAAAAATGGTTTCCAGTTGTCATCCCTCGAGTCCTTTTCATGTTTCCCTTGTTTGTTTCTGTTTATGTATTAGAGTTATATATTCACTGTTTGGCATTGGTATGATGGTACAGACAATAAACCACTCGAATCTTTTTTAATAACTTTGGAGAGATATCGTGAGCGAATTGAGACTCGTTTACATCCCCTTTAAAAGAAATATTCAGGACATTATAACCATAAAGATGAGACCTGCATCTGAGTAGCACACTGTATATGACGACTTATTTTCTGGTGATTTTGTTAGGTTTTTAAGGGATGGGCCAGTTTAGAGATCTGTTAAAATAAATAATATTCTGGCCCACGAACTAAGTTAACTTAGAAGGTAACGAGAAATTAATTCAAGTTTCTCTCTATTTCTCCTATATTTGTTAGTAATGTCACAAAACGTCTAATTTAAATGAGGAAGTTTCCATGCATCACAAGTGTGGATTTGTCTGTTGTATCCAGTCGTGTTCAGGTGAATGTTTATTAGTGTAGTTTGCTGGTGCTGGTAGTTTGTTTACGTCTTCAGTCACTTTGACCTGATCTTGCCCGCATACACGTCGACAGGAGACCGGCTTTGCTCTTTAGCTTTGCCATATGTAGGCCAAATACTGACAGCGACGGTACAGTCTTCCTCTTTTAAGTGTTATTGAATTGAATGTTCACATTATACTATGTTTTGTGTGCTGTTGTAATTAATGCATGTTATTTGCTGATAATCGCTTGTCACGCTTCGTCCCTTCAGCAGATTAGCATCGGTTAGCCGTGCTAACTGTTAGCACCGAAGACAGCTGAACACAAAACCGTGCCCTTTTCTTATCCAACGCTTAAAACGATTTCAAGTTGTTTGTCAGTCTTAAAAATGTTGTTAATTTGTGAGTGGTTAGATACTCTGATGGGTCTGAGTGTTTTATTTAACTTAGCATGGCTAGCGTGAGGGCTAGCATTAGCTGATCGTGATGATCACCTGGACTTCGTTAACTTCACTTAAATTATCTACCCATCGTGTGTTGTTCACTGTGGTGCCTTACAACAACCGTAGCAACGTAGTTTTGAATGTCCAAGCATTTTCATAGAACCACCGCAGATGTTTTGAATTGGCAAAAGCGCCTATGCAGGGCCACAAAACGCGAGACCGGTGTGTAAGGCCCATGAGTGCGAAAATCATCTTATCATGCTGTATTTTGTTTATTTATAAATAACTAAACTCGTGTATGTTTTTGTGAGGTGAAATTGTGTGTGGTTTGGTTGTGTAAGGACAGTAAGCTGTGTCTAGGCTGATAGGAGTTTGTTTCATGGACTAGGCAAAATAAACAAAAGGATCGACTCAGGCCTGTGTTGAGAACGGCCTTCATAATCATGTCGTATTTTCATGTCAACAGTCCAAATACACACAGCAGCACAATCCCCAGTCATCAAACTGCGCTTGATTGGATCTAGCGATGGGTTTGTTTTGTTTTTATGGTCATATGAAGGAATTCAACTCTAATCGTCGACAACAGTTCACCCTCTCTTTAGGGAAGTAACGATAGAAGTCTCAGTAGTGTGCTCACTGCACAGGGTATGTTTGACATGTTTTGAGCTGTTTGTTAAATGTTAGGCGCTATGGCCGAAATTAGCGCTTTTCATGTTCGGTTATGTAAATGTTTGTGTTCTATATTTGACGTTTAGTAGTTTGAATGTCGTGGACGTTGCTTAGCTTGCCGAAGTAGCTTTAATGGTGGTGTCGTTGTGAGAAGGAAGGCCTTTAGGCTCGTTTGAACAAAAAAAAATCATAATATCTTCTGTCAAAATCCACCATATTTGAATGTTAACGGCTATCTTTAAAAACCTCGCGAGCTGACGACCGACACCGTTTTTATGCGTCACGATCTCTTCGGACATTAATTTCGTTTGTATGTGTATATTATTTTATTAATGATATGGATATAAAACTGTTTATATTAATGACGCACACTTAAATGTAACGTTAAACAACAAAAAAATTATCTATTATCCTCATATATAGAAAAGCAGCATACTTAATCTGTGGGATGTTTGTACAATGCTTAGCCTAATTAGTGAACATAATTTGTACCTTTTTCAATTCAGTGAGTAGGAGAGGCACACTTATGGTAGCATGAGTGTTTTTGTTTTGCATTAGCAAGAAACAAGCTTAGTTTATTAAGTTAAATGTGTTCTATACCTATCACTGTTGCTGAATGTGGTTACAGCCTCATTTTATAATCTCATCTAAAGTCATATAGGGGTTATAGAGTGTGATTAAGTATAGCCTATTCATTCAGTATTTCTCATCCTTTTTCTTATGATATTACAGTCAGTTTTAGTGTTTCAAACATGTCTTGCATATCAAAGAATCACATTTGGCATCAGTTTTGATTATATTACTGAACAAAATGGCTGCCACCTTAGTCTGCTGTTGTAATTTAATTCTTCTCTGATTTTACTTTGTCATTTAATGGAATCATTTAGTTACATTTGACAAAAATCCCCCCCCCCCCCCCCCACACACACACCTTCCCCCGTTATTGTCCTCGTTCTTGACGCCCTAGGCTGCTGGTTGGGCTATTTGCACACGGCCCATAAGTTCGCATAGCGCTTGCTGTTACCTTCATGCTGACAAGATGAGTCCAGTGTGGGACAGGTGTGGTGAAGATTGGGGTTAAACAGGAAGTTGACAATCTTGGTTTGGCACTTAAGTTTCTTGAAATCCAGAATATAGCCTATGGCGTGGGAAGGGGAGGGTGTTTTTGTCCAGACACGGGACTGGATGAATTGTCTCCCTCTCTGCCGTGCTCGCGCTATGTATGTTATGCGCGCAGTATGTTCGGTTCTGTCTCGCATGCGCGCTCAAGATTCCGGCAGATTTGAACTAATTTGCGGGCATCAGGGAGACGCTATAGACTTGGGTTGTCTGCAATGGCCGTAGACAATTTGAGGAAGTGGTGGGGGAAGTGACGTATGCCGTAAAGCAGTCGAGTTTTGTAGTTCTTTTTGTGCTCGGGTTACTACCCGAAACCCGAAGTTACATAGTGCGAGTAAAAGCGATACAGACCACGTCAGGCTATGGCAGACGTGTCATTTAACCTATTGTAAGTCGATGTACCATCACAAGGGTCTTGGAAATATATTATGAAGGTTGAAAAGTTCCATAGTGTTGCTTTAAGTGCTTTAGATGTGTAGCATTTCAATTTGTTGTATGTGGATAGAATGTAAGTGGTTCAGATGAACAAGATGAACAAGCTTGCTGTGAAGAAAGGATGGTTCTGCCTGAGGGTTTTAATGGTCTTCCCACTGACTAAGGAAAGCAGTGTACTAGGTACCTAGGTAATTACCATTTTTAAAATATTCAAAATGAGCACCCAGTTAAAGTCAACATGAAATTAAAATTGACCCAATTTCCTTTATACAGTTCCTGGTTTTGTTTAAAGGGGTCATATAATGTCATTTTTGTACAAGCTTATATGATTCTTTAGGGTCTAAATTAAAAGTTTGTAATATACTTTAATTAAAAATTCTCATTAGTATTGTAACTGTAAGAAAACACTTATTTTACCTGGTCAAAAACAGCTCTGTTTTCAGCACGCCGTTTCAGTGCATATGACTTTAAATGATAATGAGCTTTCCTCACCCCGCCTCTCTGTTCTGTGCGTACACCGTTTGAACACAATAACACAATAACCATAACGCGTTGTTCAGTATAAACGTGGGATTATGAATTATATTGAGAACTAGAGGTCGACCGATTCATCGGTTTTGCCGATTAATCGGCACCGATAGTTGATTGGTGGAACTATCGTTATCGGCAAAAATCCACACCGATAGAGGCAGCGCGCAGCACGGAGAGAACACGCAGCACAGAGAGCGCTGACACTTCAGACGCACATTTAAAACACCGACAGCGAAACGGTATGAATACAGAACACTAAAGTACATATTGCCATATCATTATAAAGTAATTCATTTGTTGACTAGATGCTGCATCAGCAGAGAAAGAACAGTAGTTTGCCGTCGAGGCTGTGAGGACTCTAACATTACCTCAGTCAAGCGGTTTAAACAATTGTGACAAAAACACACGCAGACCTGACCCAAATGTTTTATGGCGCAATTGTTACCATCTATTTGCATTATTTTATATCCGGCTGGTCACTTTTATGCATTCATTAGCCGACGAAATTGCATGTTTAAAACTAGTGACGTGATTGCTTTCTCAACATTGATATGTTCATGCAGCCGACAGAAACGTAAACTAATCAGAAACGCGTTCGATTTAAGATCTTTTTAATCACTACAATACATCTTGTTATTTTGATTGGATTATCATCAAGTGTTCTAAAATAGAAGCAAATAAAGTTAGAGACTATATTACATATAGGCCTACGTAATACAGGTCTTTATTACATTTTAATGGCCATCTTTAAGCACGACTCTTTGTAATTATATGAAATGGTAACACTTTACAATAAGATTCCCTTTTTAGCATTAACTAAGGTTAATAAAAGTTGTAGAAGTATTATTCATTGTTAGTTTGTTAATTTCAACATTTACTAATGCATTTAAAATGGAGTTTTAATTCTTATTTGATCTGTTATTACCTTAGTTAATGTACTATGAACTAACATGAATGATAAAGGTACAATTGTATTTCTCATATAATACATGCAGTAAAAACGTATATTGTATAATGCATATAGTTCATGAAAGCTAGCTAATACATCCTTGTTTACAAATGGGACTTGCAAAGTGTTACCTGTGAAATGTATGTATGTTTCTAGGTTATAGCTAACGGAACCTGTAATATGTTAGTGTTTAAATTATTTTCTGTATAGAGTTTTAATATATTCATATTTATATATTTATTTAATTTAGCACATTTCAGTTCAACACTGTTTTATTGTGAGTGTTATGTTTGTTTTTAATCCAGTATCCATTAAAAAAAATATCGGTTGAATTATCGGTTATCGGCATGTACGGTCAAACCTAGATATCGGTATCGGTAAAATCCACTATCGGTCGACCTCTATTGAGAACGTCATACATAGAAAACATGCCGTAATGTACCCTGAGTTTAAACCTTAATGCATTCATTGTGAAGCGTGCAGCTAACGATTTGCAAAGATTAATATTAATATTAAGTTTAATAAAACGTTACTCACTTCAGTTCTTCTGGAGGTTCAGCAGGAACACGAATATCTGGTACCGATCCTTTTTTCATGAGCAGCTTCTTAGCAAAACCAGCTTTATACTGACCCTCGTTTATAAAGCAGTCTGGTGTGTGAAATGATTCGCGCAAACTTGAGAGCATTGACGTTGCTCGTGGGGAATATTCCCTTCGAAAACAAACTCAGCCACTGCGTCTTAAGCGGTTCGGATTTAGGAACATTAAAATGACTGCTGTGTTCGTTATTACACCCAAGAACAGAACACCACAATCGCTTAGACGCCATTCTGCTCTAGGGCTGTCACTTTTGAGAAAAATCAAATTCGAACGGATATCAAATATCAAGCAATGTATTCGAATATATTCGAATATCTACGAAACTAAAAGGACTGCGCATGTGCAATGACGTATTACGCACGGAGCGAGCTGTTCTTCCTGTTGAATAGAGTGTCATAAATGAGTGTTCCGTTATTAAAAAATTCTCATTTCACTCAGCGTCTGTGAAGTGAAGCAGGACAACGTCCCACCAGCGCTTGTTTCAGATTATCATCCACGGACGACTGGTTTTGGGCGCAGGGTTTTACTGCGTGATCAATATAAGCAGGCAAGCAGCACGGCAAATCATGCTCATCGTCTCCAAATCATGACCAGAGACGGATAAATATCAAGTCTGCTGTTTAAAACAAATAAAGAACCAATAGAGGAGAATAGTTATGCGCGAACAGCGGCATATTCGTGCAGTGTGCGCATGTCAAAAAATCAATTCCGATTTGAATCTTGTGACAGATAACGCGCACATTACTTTATGTATCGTTCATGTAAACACCGTGTTCGGATTCATCAATCGGATTGTCCATTTCCAGACACTACTTTTTAGATGAGTTGGGGTAGAAATTGTCCGCTCAGGCTGGCCGTTCTGTGTGTTATCTTCCATTTTCAAAACAGGGTGGCTATTGGCTATTATTCGCTTGATTTGGTCATGAGTTTACGCTACAATATGTTTAGAGTGCCCGCTACTGGATGAGATGGCAAACAATAAAATAAAAAACAAACGGTATAATCATAGACTGTAAAAAATGCGCTAAACATGGCACTTTAAAAACCGGTTAGTTTATTTATAGTTCGATTACGGATATTTCACGTCATGTTCGAATGCATATTCGAATATCGAATAAAAAGTGACAGCCCTATTCTGCTCATAGACAGTGCTCCAGCATATCAACAATGACCGCGCCGGTCCGCGCGGACTATGATTGACAGCTCGCTCACGAGCGAGGGCGGGTCTGTGTTGAAACGCTGCTGTCAATTAACAATCGTGGGAGGGGCTTCCGACCGTGTGACGTCACACGGTTGAACAGCTTGATTTGAGGCAGGGGAAAACATATAAGGAGATTAAAAAAAAAAACACTGGAAGGATTTTTATCATTTTATGATGGTTGTGTACAGGCACTGCCAACACGCATTTCAGTACAATCAACTTGTAAAAGTGCATGTACCATTATGACCCCTTTAAGGAAACTGTAAATGATTCCTCAGAGTGCATTATTCAAAAGGAAAAATGTTTTATCTTTCATTAGAATGTGATGACTTGCTCCACCTCTGAAACCAATTTCCTGTTTGACTTATTTTTCAAACCCGCTCTAATCTAATCACCTCTGAAACCATTTTCATCATCCAATCAATTCCTAATGGATAAATGGGAAACGTCTAAATGAAAAGTCAAAGTATTTATTCATTTTGGACACATTGAAGGACGGGACAGTATCTCCTGTATGGCAGGGTTCCTCTTGCTGCTTTATACTGTCTCTCAGCAGGCTTCAGGCTTCATTTTTTTGTTTACTTGCGCTGATCTTGTGTCAGTTATAACAGAGGTAAAGTAATTAAAACCGGTTGTTTCTCCTCCCAGCGGTAGTGCCAAGCAAGCAAAATTGTAGGGAGAGTCATATTTAAGACCACTGAATATTTAGATACAATTAGTGTTTTTGAATAGCAACAGCTTTTTCAGACAGTTTTCCCCCTTTTTTTTTGAAAAATAATAAACAACCCTCTACACACAGATGCTCGAGTCGCCATTGGCTATTAAATTTTCTATTTTACTCGCCAGACTTTTTACATGGAATGCAAATGAGCAAATTCTATGTAAATAAAAAATATAATTTTCAAACAGTATTAAAGACTAGGGATGGGCATTTTTCAAAAATATTGCATTCGATTATTCAGGCTCATACAAATCGAATATTCATTTATTTAAATGACGTTTAACGAAAAAGACGTTATTTTTTAAGTTTAATTTTTTTTAACGTTTTTGTCACCATTTCTGAACAAGCTTACAATTAGGCAATATACACAACAAGCTTACAATATATTTTAAAGTTTTCTTTTAATTGAAAACATTAAACAGTAGGCCTATGTGAAAACAAAAAATATAAAAAAGAAAAGCATTAATAAAAGCATGCTCAAGCAGCGCGAACGGAAAAAAAACGCCTAATTAGGCGATTGCGCCAGATATCGTACAGAACGTACAAACACTCGAGTCAGCGTATGATTATCGTGTTTATATTGTTTCACGTTTATATTGAGAAAAACAATAATATCCACATGCAGGGGCGCCGCCAGCAGTTTATGCTCGAGTGAGAAAAGGCACTTTGCTGACAGACGTTTCAGAGACACAAAGATATCGGTGTTCTAAGTTTCTAACAGCACTTTGCGTTTTCTGTTCTTAAACCGGTCTCCCTCAACGAAACTTAAAGGAAGTATATGTCTCAAAATCATTAAGCTATAAGATAAGTTATCATCTCGGATAGGGATGCAAACGGTTAATCGATTATCGCTTAATTGTCGACAAGAATTTACTCGATTAAATTAATTGTCGGCTAATTGAACATTGCGAACGTGACACGAGATTCTCACGCGAGAGAGCCGACACAAACTTGAGGCGGCATAGACAGTAAGAGGGGTGTTCGAGGCGCACGGCACATACAATACAATACGCAGCTCTTAAAGGGGCCACACCTTATTTCCACTCGTTACAAGTTGTAAATTTATTTTGTTAAACTACATAAATGCCATAATCTGTAACATATCCCAACTGTTACAATAAAACATCAATCGAGCAATATAACATGCATTTTTATTCAGTATATAAGCAATATTTAGCTTTTTATGTTAAATTGATACCATGAGAAATTTACATTCTCAGGAAAATTGCCGCTTATCAGTTAATCGTTAATCGATCGATAAGGTTGATCAACTAATGATTAATGAATTAATCGATAATTTGCATCCCTAATCTCGGATCACGCGGGGTCCAGCTGCGCTTACCTGCAGTCGTGATGGTCAGCTGTCTTTCCTCAGTCGACTGTTTGGATTTCATGTGATTTCTCATTGTGGTGATGATATAAGTCAGATTAATTAATTAATTTGATCAAAAATAATTCCATTTAGTAAGGTCATTTTCAACTTCGCGAGGCAGACGACAACATTATGTGATCAAATACACACAACTTGTTAAAACACTCCACAGCGCCACCCAGTGCATTTAATTTTAACTGCGACTTAGTGCTTGGGATTTATCATGGATTCACTGCATTTACGGCCAGCAAAGCAACGTAGTAAAATTTGAATAGTATTTTATTTTTCGAATAATAATTACAGATCGAAAATTCGAATATTCGTGCACACCCCTATTAAAGACAGTCTGTAATAAGAACCAATAATCAAACTACAAGAAAGTCGTTTTTCAGGTAGATATAACAGTTGTTATATACAGATTACTTACAAACATTTAATAAAATATTGAAATGGAAAATAACACTGCAGTCTTCACTGTATAAACGGAATCTAGATGAATCTTTATTAAAGAGTCAAATGTTATTCAGTCAAGATCAGTGATAGATTTTTTTGCACTGAGTCTTTGACTGCTGTTACTTTAAGACATAATGCATGGATCCTGAATATACTGTTACACATGCGTTGTCTTTCTCGACTGTTTACATTCACTTACCGACTGTTTACTAGGATGCTCACCAAGACGGGCGTTTTGAAATCATTTTGTGTGAAATTGTCCATTCAAGTACAAGACGTGAAAGAGAACGCTATTCAGTATTTGCATGCTGTCAGTCGCGGCTTTCTTTGCGCGCAAGTCCGATGTGTGCACAATACTATCACACAGCGCGTGAGTGCCGAATTGAGTTCTTTCACATCTTCTTGCGCTTGAATGATTAAAATAGGCAAGGCTTAAAAACGTGCAAATGATACATTTTCATGTCGATGCAGCACTGGCCCGATCAGGACAGTGACCATTCTGTCAACTCTTGGCCATTGTGCAGTCCTTATTGTCGAGCCCTGCGTTTAGATCTAGCGCGTCAATGCACATGTGAGAGAAAGTGACAGAGGGCGCTCTCAGCCAAGCGACGGTGCGTAGAGCTCAGCAGGCAGCAAAATATATCTGAGTTACGCCCGTTTCACACATACTCCGTTTGCAGTGTGTATGCGGTGCGTATTTTTTTCCGTACCCATGTTAACAGGTTAGAGCTTTCACACTGCACGCGGATGCAGTCCGTCGATCCGTTCCAGTTGCGGTGCGTATACAGCAGTGCAGAGATCGTTTCCGCACCGAGTCTATTTTTGCTGTGCTGCAAACGCTGAATTAAAGTGACAGCGCACGGTTCGTGGTCAAAATGAACACAGATTGACCTGAAATGTAGTAATTTCACCATAAATGCATTTAATAAAAAAAAAATGTAGTAATCTCACCATAAATGTATTTAATTAAATACCGGTTTTAAGCAAGGAAAACAATTTACTTCAACAAGGACGTAATGAACTACACATCTCATTCGTGGAGGTGGAAAAACAAGTTCTTTGTGACATGCAAGATTTATTGTATTAAAATTTAAATGCAAAAGAAAGGGCATGAGAGTCGTCTGTTTTTGTCAATTTTAAGTTTTAATTTAAAATGTTTGCGATTTTAATATAAGTACATGGTTAAATATTTGACCACTTGCTTGAGCAACTTAATATATAGAAGTAATGCACGGAATTATAGGCCTATGTTGTTTAAATTGTGTTTAAGTTTGTATATTTGTACAAAGAGAATCGCAATGCTGACAAAACCTTTTTTTTTTTATAAAAGTTGCTGCATAACTTCTGGATTTGAAATAAAAATAGTGAGTATGTGTTTTTGGTACAGCCGCGGATCAGTTACGCACTGCAAACACAGCATATGTGAAAGCACTATAGCGCCTGCTGCTCCTGTACCGCATACGCACCGCAACACGCACCGCATACGCACTGCACACGGAGTATGTGTGAAACGGGCGTTAGAGGCAAAAAAAATAATTTAGCACAGTCACAGGTTATTTAAAGACAATGGGTCTCATTCACTACGCATCCGTACGCACAAATTTGTGCGTGAAATGTGCAAATGAATGATTTTAAGAACAAATCACGATTCAGCCAAAATTTCATAATAAAATTTATTCAGAAACAACTGAAACCACACGCTAAAAGCACTTACTCTGTACGACCTTATAATCGTGTTAAGAAGTTATATTTCATCCTAACATGATTATAATTCCATTGAAGTATGTTGCATTAATTGTACTAATCCATATATAAAATGATATACTAAAATTATTAAATACAATTTCATTTCATCTTAAATGCATTCCATCATATACAGATAAAGAGTAAGAAAAGCTGCAAAGTTTCTCTGAATAACGCAGATATATGCGTTAGAGCTGCACGATTATGACAAAAATCATAATTGCCGATTATTCCCTTGAAATTGTAATTGCGATTATTAATTACAATTATCACAATTTGCATTGAATATATATAGGCATATTATAATACATGTTTACACAAAAATTGTTAACACACACATGTACTGTCCCCTTTTACATAACATACACATAAATTGTAACAATGAGTCATACTAAAGACTAGAAAAACATTAGGACTTTGCTAAAGCAATTAAAAAGGAGTCCCAAACTAGTTTTTGTTAATACAATGTTGATATGAGCCACCACAGTCATTTAAAAATATAAAAAATAACACACAGTGAAAATAAAGTGGCATTTTGGGGTTATGGAAACGACACTTAACATGGTAAATACACAATACTAACAAGAACTGTTAATGAAATAGCTCCTGGTAAATAGAATGAAAATCATACCTCCATGCAAATCCCTCTCAGCTAACACGTGATTTATTGGTATTTTACTTTTATTTCGTGACTTACTACGGTAATTTACATTGCAAATTCGTTATTTCAAGCGTGCTCATAATAGAAGCGATGCGACTCGCACGTTTTTCCAAGCGCGCCTCAGTTCATGGTTGCATAGCAACGATAGGCGCCACGGGAGAGCAAGCGCTTGTGGAAAGGAGAAAGCGGTACGAACTGCGCTCTCCATTAGGACCATAGATATGCATTAGCATTAGGACGAGGAAGTATCACCTACTGCTCATAGTCCTGATAGTTAAATCATATTTAATTTTTCAGATGAGTCTACTAAACTGGTTTGTGTCCTTCAGAAATCATTCTAATATGATATGAATTTTTTTAAAGATTCTTTGATGAATAAAAAGTTAAAAAGAACATCATGTAATAATATTTCACAATAGTTTTTTCTGTATTTTTGATTAAATAAATAGAGGCTAGATGAGCATAAGACTTCTTGGAAAAACAAAAAATACCCCCACAATAGCATTCAATTACCAAAGAGCCTTAGAGATCTTCTATGAAAAGCCCAGAAAAATTAAGTGCTCACAGATTGGGTGTGGCCTTTGCCATTAAGATAACATTTTCAATAAATTGTAAATAATCTTTTTCTGGGTTGTGCTGTTTCATTTTTCCCCTAAACAATTCTGAAAATGAACACAAAAGAAAAAACGTGAATAATCCTGTCTAAAATTATAAAATGAAGGTTTCTGTTTGTGACCAGTTCAAGGTACGTGCTGCAATATCATGCCTTGAATCTGTTGATGGTATGTCATATTTGTTTTTCTCAAAGTCCATTTCTATTCACAAAACTTGCCAGAAGTCATGGTTTAAGGGGTTATTTAAAAAAAAAAAAAAAAATTCTGGAAGGGCATGCCCCCCCCCCCCCCCAACCTCCGGCACGTAACAGCACCGCTGCTGGAAAAATTTCTAGGGGAAACACTGAAATGATACAGGAAACCAAAAAAATGCTAATCGTGACATGTACCACACAAGATGGATGTAATGATTACTTAATTTGTTGGTGATCATTACGTCATTGTTTGTTACCTGTGGTCTGCTACTCTGTTCTTCAACATGATTGTGTAATAGAATAAACAGTAAAGTCCTTGGGGAAGTTAAGTTTGTTACGTCTGAGTCTCCGGGCCTATTGGTTGTAAAATGTTGCCTTTGATTGCACTGCAGTGATTACATGATGCCTTCAGCAAGTTATTTGACAGTTTAAGGGTGGGATGCCATAGCAAACTTTGGCAGCCTTTTCTCTCTACATTCCTAAATTAAGACAACAGGAGTGTTTTTATGTAGGTTATTATAAATGTCTGTCTTTGCAGTGTGAACTTAGTTTGTAGAGTTTTTAAGAGTTTTTGAATTGTGATAATTTGTGTGCATAGGCACCTTGAAAATTGTTCAACAGATTTGGACTTCCACTAAATTTTCTTTTTGAAATGTTTGTGCATGTGTGTCTGTATGAATTTGTCCATTTGTATGTCTCATTCCTCACCACTTATGGAAATGAAAAAAGATAATTTTTTACTTGCCTTAACTTCCACTCTTAAATGTCACTCTCCTGCAAGGATCCATGTTTAGTGGCTGGAGCATCCATATTTAAAATGACATTTGCCCTGAGAAAAATGTATCCAGGCTAAGAGTCTATGACTCCCTGCCCCCCATCTCACAACTCCCTACACTAGACAAATGTTGCAATGTAGGCTTTTATTTTACACCACAAAAGTTATTCAATAGTCTCATATCAACCTCTAATAAGTAGGGCTGGGCAATAGGGCAAAATTATCGCGATACAATTTTTCATATTAGTCGATATTAGGGGTGTTTAGCGGTTCTCGGTAAAGAATCGAACCGTACCGTTCTTCACCCACAGTTCAGCACGCACTTGCACCGTGGTTCATCTAAAATCTGACGATGCATACGCATCTGTATAAAAAAAAACAGACACGAGTATGTTTGTATGTATGTTTCTGTCGATAGATATTAGGGGTGTCACGATTCTCCAAATCCTCGATTCGATTAAATTTTCGATTCTAAGGTTACGGTTCGATTCTCGATTTTTACATATTTTTTTTAAAGCCGGAACCGGCCAATCAGGATGCTCTCTGTCTTACATGCGCTTCATGAGTCACATACGCAAGGTCTCTCCCTCTCTGCCGTGTGCGCGCTATTCGGTTTGGAGCACAGTTTTTTCTGTCTCGCATGCGCGCTTTTGCTCGCTCACTCTAGATTCCGGGAGATTTTAACTAATTTGCGTGCATCAGACAGACAGATAATTACACACCTGCGACTTCAATGAAAGAGGAGGGAGTTTAAGTTCTGTCGATGAGTTTAAGCCTACATCTGCAGTTGCCATGCTATCTTTTGAATGGCTGTAGCTAAGTTAGAGCAGGTTGACCATAGACTCGCAGCTTTTCAACACGCGTGTTTTTTCCCGCTTGGCACGCCAACCGGACGTGACATGGGGGCGTGGCAGCATTGACGATTCCATTTTTTAATTAGAAGTTCGAGATTGTGAATTAATTTCGGTCGATTTCGATTTAAAATCGAAATCATGACACCCTTTATATGCATTCTGGCTTCCCCTAAACTTTGTTCAATGCGAGTGCCGTATGCTCTATATGACCAGTCATTTACGCCGTCATCACCCTGGGGTTAATGCGCAAGCGGAGGAGAGACCTGAACAGCACTTGGAAATTTCACTCTTAAACGATTATATGAACCCTGAGATGAATAATGTAAAAAAAAAAGACAATTTCTGCCACAATACCACGGTTACAGCTAGCGTTACTACATCCAATCTATGGTTAATGCTGATGATTTGTGGATTCAAAAAATAGGGATGCACCGAAATGAAAATTCTTGGCCGAAACCGAAAAAGAGGAAACCAAGGCCAAAAACCGAAACACCGGAAGAAATTATGCCAAGTATTAGTACCATTGCATTTATGGCTGTGACTGTGTACAAACTTGACTAAAATCAAGGCATTGCATAAATTAATATAAAATTTTCAAAGAATAAATCAATTACCAATTATGCAAATATTAATTTAGCACAATGCACAGTATAAAATAAAATTCAAACTAAAATGTTTAACTTGACCCCACTTATGTGTACTGTACATTAAATAATAATCTACTGGCCTGCAGAAAGGTTTTAAAATTAAATGTTCTCTCATAAAAACAAAGCCGAACTTCTCATCACACCAGCACCCAGTTTCTAAATTAGTTGCTTAGCCTACATTTAAAAAAATGAGCATACAATAGCATAAAAAGCCTTTTTAATGAACAAAGGTCCATGTTTAAAACAAATGCTTAGATGATATACACAAAACTTAATGAAATATGTTTAGTGAAATTAGAAAATATTTAAGAAAGCATTAATTTAGTTGTATACATACATGTTCCCATATACATATTTTTTTTGTAATGTCACAAGTAATAATCTCAGGGTTTACTGGGTTTTACATGATTATTTTTGTATTGGTGGTGGTATACTAAAAAAATAAACATTGTCACGTGTTTATCTTTCTTCTCACCGATTCCTAATGGTTAGAGGACAGTTACTTGAGTCGTCCCCTGTCGTTTCAAAGATTAATACAACGGCAAGCGCGTCAAGTATAAACGCCTAGACCGTTTGGAGAGGTGTGAATTGTCTGTGGTTTGTGGAGACTCGCGTCTCCGTCTCCTCGCGGGTTCAGATATACTGAAATACGTCCACACCGCAGACATGTTGCTTCAGACAAGCACGTGCAGGTCGCGGTTTCTGTTTGCGTCATCACAACATTTCGGCCGTATTGTTTCGGTGATAAAAGTATTTCGGCCGAAAATGCACTTTTGGGCCATTTTCGGCCGAATATTCGGTGCATCCCTATCAAAAAAACCTTCTAAAACTTGTTCGTTCATGGCACCATGTTTCTCCTGGTTTCCATGTCAGTGTTGTTACCTGTATTTTATAACAGAGAATTTTTCGCTTAATTTGGATATTTCCCACCAGAGCATATGAGCGGAGTGGAGCAGTGAGAATCTCAGCTCCTCGCTCGCGGAACTGTTAACCCCTCCCCTCCGCCACTCAAAGCCACATTAGGCCCGATTCACATATCGCGTCTTTTGCGCGCTCAAGTTCATTATTTCAAATGTAGGCGCGCGGTATGCGCGCTCATAATGGAAGCGACGCGGTCGCGGTGCGACGCGCTCGTTTTTTCCAAGCGCGTCCGCGCCGCATCGAGATAAAAACATCTCAACTTTTCAGAATGCCGCAAGCGCACCATAAGCGCACAGTGGGTCACGTGACAAGAACCAACCGGAGCGCAACCGCCCTAGCGCTTTGGAAAAAGGAGAATGCGGCGCGCCCAGCGTTTTCTACGCGTTTTTAGGCGCTATATGTGAATCCGGCCTTAGGCCGCTCCGCTCATTATTGCTCAGCGCTCAACGCAGTTTGCTTCACACTCCACTCAAATCGCCCCCGCTCGCTCCAAAAAAAGAAAAAAATCTGCATGTACTTCACTTTTAGCTTAGACCGCAGGCTTACCTCCCAAAGAACTAAAGAGCAACAACATCATTTTCCAAATAGAAATTTTTTATTTCAAATTACAAATTAGGCCTAACCTCTGTAAGAAGGAATATAGCCTATACAAAAAGTCCTGTAAATTAAACGAATAAGTTGACCTAATAATATGAATAAAAATGATATAAACAAAAATATACGGTACATAAAAGTTTTAAAAGTAAGTTAACTACTGGCCAGAATTTTGATAACTTAATTTTTGCGCAACGCGCACGATTAAAATTTGAATTGGCTTATCTATTGTACACACAAACTGCTGTAAAATTAAACGAATAAATGGCCCTAATAATATAAATAAAAATTACATAAACAAAAATATAAAAAAATATAGGCCTACATAAATGTTTTAAAAGTAAATTAACTATTAGGCCAACATTTTGATAACTAAAATTTTGCACAGCACGCACGATTAAAATTAAAATTGCCTTACATCAATTGTACAAAAAAATTGCTGTAAAATTAAACGAACCAATGGGCCTAATTATATAAATAAAAATATACAGGCTATAGGCTGTATAGGCTATATCAAAGTTTTAAAAGTAGGCTAAATGAACTATTAGGCCAAAATTCGTATAACTGAACTTTGGCGCAGTGCATGTGGATTACAATTTAAATTGGCTTATGTTGTCAATCTTAAAAAAAAAAGAGAAAGAAAATGAATTGCTTTCCTTATCTACAGTTCTTCTGAGTTCACCTTCAAGAACACAAGTTTGGACAATGTCTGAGGCTTCAGACTCATGCGGTGGTTGCGGAGAAAACCCTACCTGCGCTTGCAGACCCGCTTGGGATGCTGAATACAATGCGAGCTTCTTTAGCCAGGCGAAGAAAAGACGTGGAGTCAGACTCGTGGTGTGAGCGGAGCGAAATTGGAGCGGGAAATAGGGCGAGGCTCCGTCCTTTTGAAAATGCCGCTCTGCGCTCTGTCCAAGATCCGCTCGCTCCCGCTCCACTCCGCTCCACTCCGCTCACATGCTCTGCTTCCCACTAGTTCTCACAGTGATTCTGTGGTGAATTCAAATGCTTTGAATGCTTACTGGATCTTCTAGTGCAGTGAAGTAATGGTGTCCTTTAATGGTAATGTAAAGTAATGGTGGCCCCGCGTGTAAACCTGTTCTAAGCTTGTGCTGCACTATTATTGCTCCGAGCTGATAAACGGTCCACGCAGTGTTAAACGATTAGCGTGGTTTCATTCCACTTTCATTTCGTTAACCATTTGATTAGACCGTTAGATTTAACGTTTGATTAATTGTTTGAAAAAATAATCGTTAGTTCCCACCCTCAGTATTCTCACTTTTCCTCCAAATATTTCATATTGTAGATGTAGATCACTTCTGCTAAGTGATCATTTAATTCCATTTGTATGTCAACCATGGAAATATCCAGTTATGTATTGGTTGCCAAAGATTTTCATAGCAGCACTTGTCAAAATCAACACCCACAGATTTCCGCTCAAAGCTCAGCAGGGTTTCTGGTGTTTAAAAGACCCGTCATTCACAAAATTATATACCCCATTGCTTGAGTATTTTATTATTATTATATTAGAATTTTGAAAGCGTTTTGAATAACTGTTTCTTAGCATTGTTTCTGAGAATAACACTTTCAGATCAGTGAACTGCACAGTCTTACACCAGTTATGCATAATGAACAATAATGTGTACATTTGTAAACTGTGTCCTCAGATAAAGGTTAGAAACGGATTTCGCTTTGCAAATCAACACCTTTATCCTACAAGCTGCTTGCCAGCTTTTCTGGCGGCTTGAATGCTTATCAGTTTGAGTTTTGATTTGAAAACCGAAGAAAAATGTTTTAACGAGTCCATGAGTTAAAACTCATCATTTGTAAATAGACTAATTTCAACACATTCCACCATATTTTATTTTTGGGGGCTTCAAATGAAGCTTTGTTTTAAATAACTTTTGATTAAAAGTAACCACATTACTCTGATGTGGAGTGTCATTTTGAAATTTTATGGCTCATGGTTTTCATTTGCAAAACTTAGCCAGCATGATTTAGCCTTTTTGTGGTGAAATTGATTGGTTTTATGTTCTTAGGATGTTTCTATAGATTATTTAAATGGGTTGTGAATTGTGATTTATAATAACATTTTCTTGTTATTTCTAATATAAATTTTCTAAAACATTTTCTAATTGCTTTTCTTAGTTTTATTTAAAAATTATCTATAGTATAGGGAAAGACGACTTGGCCAAAAAATTCTGCTCTGGATATTGTCATATATTGCTGTTGCAAATTAATAAGCGTTAATCTCTGAAATGCTGAAAATGTCTCATAAATTGCTAGGGGTGTCACGATTCTCCAAATCCTCGATTCGATTACATTTTCGATTCTAAGGCCACGGTTCGATTCGATTCTCGATTTTTACAATTATTTTTTTAAAGCCGAAACCGGCCAATCAGGATGCTCTCTGTCTTACATGCGCTTCATGAGGCACATGCGCAAGATCTCTCGCTCTCTCCCGTGCGCGCGCTATACGGTTTGCATAGACGGTTTGGAGCACAGTTTTTTCTGTCTCGCATGCGCGATTGCGCGCTCTTGCTCGCTCGCTCGCTCGCTCGCTCGTTCCGGGAGATTGCGGGGCATCAGGGAGCCGCTATCAATATATGTGGGAGACTCCAGGAACTTCCGCGCAGGGTTTCTGCAGGGTTTAGTCAGTCAAATTTAAGACTTTTTAAGACCTTTTTATGACCATTATGATTTAAATTTATGACCTACACGAATTACGAAAAATAACTTCCTTTCAAAAGTCTTTTTTTTATTGACTTTCATTAAAAGTAATAAGTTTCATTATTTAAAGGTTCCATTTTCTTAAGAGTAACAAACTGAAGGCTCCCTTTTCCTAAGTATCAATAACACAGGAACAACACTAATAATAATATATATCAGTCAATATCGATAATTATCACGATAAATGTCAAATCTTTATTTCTTTCAAGTTAAGGCAGATTTTTGCTGCTAACTGAAAGTTGTAGAAACCAGAGCGTTAATTGTGATTTTAAACTACTCTTTATTGTCAGAACATATCATGACAAACACTTGCCAAACAGGTAAACATTTCACAAATCTAAGGTAGAACATTCAAATGTGTCATTTTTCCTTAACAAAATTAATATCTTTATTGGAAAATTAATTTCTTAGTTTCTGCATGTGCTAATGGGGGATATTGTTTCAAGTCTTGAAACAGGTTTGTGTTGCCTGACTTAGGGTGTACTCACACTAGGCACGGTTGCCATGAACCGGGCCTGAGTACGATTGTCCCCCCTCCCCACTCCCCCTCTGGCCTGCACTCACATAGGGTTTCAGCATTCGTGCCGGAGCACGCTTACGTCATTATGGTGCGACGGTTTCGGGATAAACAAGAAGAGCGGCGCTCTCTGAAGGAGAGCCATCGCTCTGTTTTCTTTGTGGATAATTTTGTGTCGTTTGGTCCACGGTGGTCCACAGCCCTCTCACAGCCTGTTGCTAAACAGATGTGTCGCCTTAGTGGCGTGAAAATTTTCACGTAATCGTGCTGCTCGTGCTCGTATGAGGAGGTTTGCAAGGTACCAGCTGAAGTGCAGAACCATGACGTCACGCGTCCTGTTCCGTGCTCCAGCACGGTTAGCGCTCACACTGCATGTGAACCGCGCCCGAGTCCAACTGAACCGTGCTCTGGCCCACCTCTTCCAAGCGGGCCAGGGCTGGCTAATCGAGCCGCGCCCGGGCACGTTTCGGAGCACTCACACTAGTCAAACGAACCGCGCTTTGGTGGTCAAACGCACTCGGGCACGGTTCAAACTGGCTAGTGTGAGTACACCTTTAGTTTGATGGCACGTTTCTTCATGAAATGTATGAAAAACAGTAGGCCTATAGCCTAAATACATTAAATACTGTAATTATATTCCATTAGTCCTTTAATAATTATATTATATAAATAATATAATACACTTCAATATGTATATCCCACATTTCATGGTGCAGTTAATATACTAGGCTAACGTTATAGTGAATTTGTAGACGGAAAAGCTTTTTGACCTTATCGTTGCGCACTGTTTCTACTGTTCGTCAGCGCTGTTTCATCTGCCTTTAAACTGGTTTAAATCACTGAGACATTTGTGTTCTAAGCTGAATTCAAGCGCTTCTCACTGGATCTCGTGAGCGAGACCGATTAGAGTAAACGCGTCTGCTCTAGTGAGCTCCATAGACAGTGGTGAGCTCGC
This sequence comes from Tiaroga cobitis, assembly GCA_030578255.1. Taxonomy (NCBI): domain Eukaryota; kingdom Metazoa; phylum Chordata; class Actinopteri; order Cypriniformes; family Leuciscidae; genus Tiaroga; species Tiaroga cobitis. The sequence goes on along the minus strand of CM060608.1, from coordinate 38,073,644 downwards.
GCTGCCGTTTGGACATTGAGGCGAGCGGATAAACAGTCCGGGAGGCGCGCACGGTTCAAATGAGTTTCGTTCCGCTTTTGGCGCATAAACATTATCGAACGTTTATCGAACTCTTGATATCGTTTTATAGAGAAAAAATTATAGCGATAATGAATGAATGAGTACATCAATTTAAGACGTGGCTAAATGTAATTTATGACCTTGTATGGAAAATCCGGACAATTTTATGACTTTTTATGGCCTAAAATTCTTTATTAAATTTAAGACATTTTTTATCATAGAGAATGTTTAAATACTAATATCAGCTTACGAGGGAAACGGAGGCGGAGTTAGTGGTGGTTTGGAGGCTGAGTGCTGGAGATGATTCGGGAGAGGTCTGTGCCCCTTTACTGATCAGAGCGCGCGCTGACACGGAGTAAAGCCTTGTTTATACCAGACGCGTCCGCACGAGAGCGAAGGTGCGCATGGCAAAAAAATGACGCGTTGGGTGCGCAAGACCGGCAAGACCCCATTTCGCTTGGCTGTGTGCACGGCTTTTTTTGTAACAGCGCGCGCGACACCGCATCCGAGGATGAACGACTTCAAGCCGAATCTGTCCGAGCATGTAGACGTCTAACCGCACCGGCACGCAGTTTGCGCGTGTAAATTGCAAAGTTCATTGCAAAGTTTTTTTGTTTTTTTTTGTTTTGTTAAGGATTCATTTAATGGAAAGCACATTCACTTCTAGCTGTCTTGCTGTTCATTTTAAATAAACGTAGAGCGAGTTGTCCTATAACAGACGAACATTTATTCAACGAACGTCTAGCTGCTATCTAAAAAAAAAAAAAAAGGTTCGACTATCAGTCGACTACGGCAAAATCTAACGAATCAGATTCGACTGAAAATCCTAAGTCGAAAACAGCCCTAGTTGCCATTATCGGAATGGAAGCTAGTGCGTGCCAGGGCCAGTCGCGTTTCCACTGTCTCTTCCGGGACTTGATCAGGGCCTCATCTGGGCTTCGTCGAGGCCAATGGCCAGGGGTTTTTGGTAGGGCTGTGTTGAAAAAATCGATTCACCAATTCTGAATCGATTTTCATATTAATTTCTAAAGATAGATCCGTAACTCAGAGGATCGATTTAATAATAGGCTTACATTTTCCCCGTGAACTTTAACTTGGCGCGACTGGGAGATCCCTGTATGCGCATTGAAAGGCTTTCACTCAACGCGCACATTATGACAACGGGCTTTGAGTGAGTCATTAAACCGTTCATTCAACGAACACGTTAAAAAAAGCTGATTCATTAAAAGAGATGTAATGAAACAAGGTGTTAATTATTTTTAACTTTGAGTTCCACTTTTCAAGGCTCAGCTGAGCAGCAATGCGTCGCATGGGTAACGCTGAAGCTGATGCTTCACTTATTAGTAGGGATGTTCCGATCACGCGATCGGAAATCGGGCCCGATCACTTGGTTTCAGACTAGGGATGCTAACCGATGACCGTTTGACCGATGGTTGACCGTCTCAACGTTAACCGATCAAAGTTGTCGGTAGTCGGTAAAAAAAAAAAAGTGATCTCTAAATTAGGCTATTATAGACAGTGGACTAAACGCTACTACAGTTAGCCATCTCATTCCAAGATATTTTTGTGTGAAGTGAACAAATCCCTCACACTCAATTTTTCATAACTCGCTGTTTGTACTTAATAAACCAATAAAAACATTTGGCGCGAGGTCACAGCGTTTGGGTTTGCGAAAAGTAAAGGCTATGGGCTAAAACACTAGAGGTTAGAGCCAGGGCAGACGACAGGATGAAGCGTGCAAAGAAACGTAGTGTGTGGGACCATTTCACCAAAAAGAATGACACAGTAAGTTGCAACTTGTGTGATACAGTGCTTATACAGTAGTAATACTGTAGAAATACATTACATCTACATTTCAGTGGTAACAGATAAGGTGATGATGATCATCATCTTTCTTTATTATTGTTAGCAATAACGTTACCTCAAACTAAGCGGAGTCTCTTCGGAGCTTTCATTTTCTTAAATGAGACGCTGCAATGTTTCAAATGAGCTTCTAACGCTAGACTAACGCCTTTATTTTCAACGCGATCACCTTGTACCCAAACCATTTCGAAACTAAGGAGCCATTTGTCCTCCGATTACATACAAGCTCCTCGGCGCCGCGTTTGCGGGACTCATGTTTCGCCCTGTAGGGGATTTTAAAAAAGTGACGTGAGTGAAAGCGCGGCGCCGGGGCAGTGTGTGTGTGTGTGTGTGTGTGTGTGAGCGGGAGGCAGAGAGAGATGCGACAGAGTTGCGAAATTGCAGGCGCGGCTCGAAATGACTGTTATTTCAAATAGCGTGGCATATTTTAAACTAATCGGTTAACCGGTTTCAACCGGCTAATGAGGCTCGGTGTTCGGTCATGAAAATTTTTAGTTTTCGCCATCCCTATTTCAGACTCGATCGGAATCGGACGTTACCTCCCGATCAGGACTCGGATGTATGTAAATTAGGGGTGTAACGGTACATGTATTCGTAATTATTGAACCGTTTCGGTACGAGGCTTCCGGTTCGGTACGCATACAAACCGAACGATTCCTAGGACCATTTTTCCTGCAGACAAAATCTGTGCTGGTGCGACCACCACAACGTTGCGCAACATCAAATGGCAAACGTAATGAAAGCGTAACGAAACTGCACTACTCATTATATTGTGCTTAACGGACCATTTATCAGTTCGGACCAGCAACATATGTGCAGCGCGAGATCAGGCGACACTGTGCTAAGAGATCCAGTGAAGAAAACATTTGAATTCGCCACTGAAGTAATAACATTGCTGCGAGATCTAGTGAGAAGCATTCAAATTTCTCCGTTATTAACCGTAGATCTCTATTAGATCAAACAGCGCTGACGTGGACACCAGGAGAAACATTGTGCCGTGAATGAACATGGATTTAATGTTGCACTTCAAAACTCAAATATTATATAAATATATATTTAATTGTTATTTTTAATGTGATTACCAAAACATTATTTGTTCATTCTTCAAAGATTACCCCCATTTATAAACCTGAAAGTTTCAAGATGTAGGAAAATTCAAACTTATTTAAAAATAGTTTTTCTTTTAATAAATAGGACATTTCTCTGGCATTTCTTTCTTTTTGCTGTATTGTATCGAACCGAACCGCAAATTTTGTGAACTGTTACACCTCTAATGTGTATATATGTATGTGTATATATATATATATTAGGGCTGCACGATTTGGGGAAAATGTCATATTGCGATTATTGAGGTCAATATTGCGATATGCGATTGCGATATAATAAACAAATGGTTTCATGAGTCAACTTGCTTGGTTCTAAAGCAAAATGCACACACAGATTAGTGATAATTCTGAAATGTGTATTTCTCAACTCAAACTATCAACAACAACTAAATGATTGATAACACCTATAATGATCAATAAGCCATTGATGTCTGGATAAAAATTAATTTAATTTTAATTTAAGTGAACTTCAAACAATCCTCACATAAACCCATAATAAATGTCATATTTACCTGTGCTCTTCCTGTCTAACAGGTAGGACATACAGAAATTGAATAAAGTTATTAAACAGTCTACTTTTCATAAATTATAAATTATATGGACTAAAATCCTATTTAAAGCTACACAAGTTCTTTGGTCAAGAGCAGTGAGTGTTTTTCTCTGTTTCCTTTGTTCTTTGATTAACTTTACTGACAGAAAGCATTATTGGATGCTGGCCCTTTAAGAGTTGCTGACAGAGACGCGGATCTCACACGCGCCTTATTCTCACAACTCTTTACGTCGACGACCATCATAAGACTGCTCTTATGTTATGATTAAGACACTCGACAAATGATATTTTGGCATAATTGTGTGTGTTATTGTTCGTCCACTTCAAGCGGAAAGAGAACTGTATTCTGGCGCGCGGTCTGTGCATGCGCATGATACTGGCGCGCGTCTTTCAGTCAGGACATTCACAGGCAGCGCGCTCTCTTTTGACTGGCTGAATGGTTTAAACTAAAGCATTCGCGTGAATAAGAGCGGGATCATGTAACACTAGCCAAAGGATGACAAAAAATAACAGATGCTGTGTTAACAGCCCTAATTTGTTTATTTCATATAAAATCGCAGTATTTTGCGTCATATAATCGCATAGACTTGACATCGCGATTACGATTAATCGTGCAGCACTAATATATATATATATATATATACTCATTATTTTTTTATACAATTTTAAAACATTTTAATTTTTTGTTTACATGCCTGTCGGGTATTTTAAGTTGAGGTGCTATTTGTTTTTATATTAGACTTTTTCTATATTTACTGTTGCACTAAAGTCCAAAAGTGAAGATTTTGTTATTTATTACTTCATTGTTCAAGCTACCTCACAGAAGTGCTCTGTTTGAATGTTGAATGTTAAAATAAGGTGAATTAAATAAAAAATAAGGAACATCCTGGATCTGTTTTTTCTGTCGTCTTTATTCTTTTTTTATGTATTATATAAGTATCGGATCGGGACTCGGTATCGGTAGATACTCAAAATCAAATGACTCGGACTCGAGGGCAAAAAAACCTGATCGGGACATCCTTGCTTATTAGAGACCAATATGGCATTGATTCAATGCATGACTCGCTGATTTTATTTCCCCGCGGCTTCATCGCGCTGTGCGAAGCTGACCAGCGCTGCTGCTGACGCGCATTTATGGTAAATACCCTTGATGTGAACGTTAAAAGGATGATACGACAAAATATTTCGCTTTCCTTTGACATGGCAACCTTTTTCACGAATACATATGACTTCAAAGACAGACGCAGGTAATAAACGCACGTGCTCTGCCGATCTCTCTCATTCACTGTCTGTGCGAAGCCTCTGTAGGCTACACATCACCACGATAAACAGTCTTGTTTATCATTATGAACTTGTTTAACATTCAATACACATGCATGAAGTTCAAAACAAGAAGGGTATAGCCTTATAAAAAAAACGTCAATATCGGGGTTGCTGCGTTTACTTGCAATCCTCTGCGGTTGACTTGTCAGAAGCGCGGTACTTCTGATTGCAAGGTTGCGGTAATCGCAACAGCCGTAGTACTGCTGCTGATATATCCTCGTCGTCTACACCAGTGTTTCCCAAACTTTTTTTCTGGGGACCCACATTTTAAAGTCGATAAATCCTTGTGACCCAATAAACATTAGGCCTATATAGTTCATATATCACGAAGAGAATTTATGCATTAACAAAATATGTATGACCATTTTTAAGGTCAGTTAAGCTTCCAGTTAACCATTTAAAAGAGATACAGATATTTGACAAAGCACTTTTTTTTTTATTAACCTGTTGTTGACAATAAGTAAAATGCAGAGGTCTAATGAGAAAGAAAGAGTTGACAGGGCATCTCATTGTTTTCATATTCTCATCATTACAGTGTACACAATTTATACTTAATGAGACTAAGTGCAAATCCTTCCTATCATGAATAAAACCAGACAGAATCAATGCATGCCTTTCATATAACATTCCAACATGGCATCATGACTTTTGCGTAAACATACACGCCACTTTCAAGTCAAGTGGCGTGTTATCTATAATCATTTTGAGCCACACGGCAAGAAACCATGTATGATGCTAACTGGGCTTTGTCATTTAATGTCACATGTCTACGGAGAAGCTCAGCTGATGATTCAATCTCCTGTGCCTTCCTTTAAAAGAAATCCAGAGGTTTCTTTGCCAAGTCGAAGTGAAGTCATTCCAAATGTCTTTTTAGTTTAGTTGGTTTTAAACTCTCATTTGCGAGTTTTTCGCTGCATATAACACGCATGGGTCGAGCTTCTTGGTTCGTTTTGGAATAATTAACAAAACCATATTTCAGGAAGTAGTCTTTATATGGCCTTGGTCTTGTTTTTCTTTTCTTATTTGGAGGCTGTTCTCCCAAATCCTCAGAAGTACCTGCTCCGGCGTCTGGTCGAAAGCATCCACTGGTTCCGCTTTCCTCACATACTTCATCATTATGGCGTTTTTCACTTGAAGTAGCTTTGCTAACATTAGCTAGTCTATTTTCACGCTGGCCTCCCTCGGGGTCGGTATTTTGGCTGCTGGCAGTGTTAGCCTGGTCTTTAGCTGGCTTTTTCTTCTTAATTAGCCAAGCATCCATTTTTATGGCTGGTTGCCGAGTGCAGAGCGCAGCTAAACAAATAAACAAAAAAAAAACAAAACAAAAAAACAGAAGAAAACAAGCTCCCTCGTGCGGCTAATTGGTGAACTACATCAATTTTAATCAAGAGTATATATAGCACACTGAAAAATCGTGCTCGACTTGGCGACCCATGAAAAATCTCCCGCGACCCACTTCCGCTTTTGGGAATGACTGGTCTACACCGGTGCAAGTTTGTGAAAGCAGTTGTTTCAACACTCTGGAAGAGGGATTGTTCTTTACAACCATCAATACTCCATTAATTTGCAGTTGAATGTCTATAATAATAGTATCAATATGTTGCATAACTACAGTCCTGTTATTCTGGTAACAGCTGGGAAAAAAAAATGCTTTTTTCAAAAACACTTATCTAAATCTCGAAGATCGGATCGGATCGAATAATGTTAATCTATTCAAGATCTTGAGAATCGGAATCAAATCGATTCTTGATTTGAATCGAAACCCAGCCCTAGTTTTTGGCCCGTGGAATACCTTGGTCCAAAACGGGCCAGCTGGGGCTTGAGGAGTGGTCATGAACAAAGGCGGTGTTTATCTGAGTCTGGAGAGCTACTCATTTCCCATGTTTTCATATTAGGCTACCAGCTAACCTCCACAATTAAGACATTTAAAAAAATTTTTTAGCTCAGGTTACCTTTAGACACCAGCGTGTGTTTGAAATAATACCTTCTGTTTGCGATCCGATTGGGATTCTGTATGAGGCAGAAATATATTTATGCAAATATAAAGGCTACTAATGATAACCATTGCGTTAATAATAAATATACACATTCATGGAAAATACCAGACTGCACTCCGGTTATCGCATCATTTCGTGAAAAATGTATAGATATTTTTACATTCGAGATCTAAGGCTATTGCCCCTGCCTGGCACGTTGTTAGCCCTGGCTTGCACTTGCTCGACAGTGGAAAATCTGATGAGGCCACTCTCTGCTGCCAACAAAATTAGACTAGTTGCTTTTATAAAAGTTAAAGTGTCCCTATTATGCTATTTTAAAGTTTCCTAATTTTGTTTTGGTGGTCTTCATGCATAAGAGGTAAAAAAACATTCATTTTCTCATAATATACAATGCGCATTTTTCAATGATTCTCAAACGACTCGTCAGGTGAATCAGTCACTAAGTCCCTCCTTTCCGCGAGCCTACTCTGCTCTGCATTAATAGACAGTTTTAGGTAGTATTTCAGTAAGAAAGTAATAACTCGAGTTAGCCGGAAACTTGCACAATATAAAACAAAAAACAAGTATTTTGAACGCTGTCGGAAAAACATCAATAATTAATCAATTTTACAGGTTGTGATTCTGAGGAGCAAGTTGTTCATCAGTTGTTTTAACCATTCATTAAAGTGAATCGGTTCAAATGAGTCATCAGTTTGTGAATTGGACGTGTCTTCAGCGGACATGTACGGCACACGTTGTGTGATTTATCCTGGCAGTAAAGAGGACATAGCTCAAGATTTGTCAACACAGAAAACATTTCATCACTGCATAGTTTTTTTTTTGTTTATTGAAAGTGTTGTTTATGTCAGCTGAATGTGCAGAGGACAATTCACAGCCAGCGGTAATTCAGGTAGAAAAAATCTTCGAATGCTCCACGTGAAACTTCGGTTTTCCGACCTTTTACCATCGATTAATATGCGCACGGGAGAGAGAGCTAGACAGCGCTTAGTTTGAAGATGGTGAGTGCGCGGCCGGGGGTGGGTGGCTTTTTCTCTCTCTCTCTCTCTCTCTCTGTGCTCGTTCAGTAACATGCACCCTGTCACAAGCGCAGCAGTCATCTACATCACTCACCGATCAAATAAGCCTTTGGCGGGACAAGAATTTGCTTTGGCGGCTGGCAAAATAATTTAAATGCAGGAAAAACCCTGGTATTAACTTGAATGGATTGTTCACCACAAGACTTGTGATGTGCACTAAGCAAGTAAATGGGTCAATTTTGATTTCATGATGACTTTAAGTCAATGTGTTTATTTGACTACAGTACAATAAACTTTTATCTTATAAATCTGGTAAAATGCTGAAAAATAAATTTATACAGAAATGGTGGAAATTATGCAAATGTGTGAAATTCTAATGATCCTACCGTATGTTGCTTTCCCAAATGCACATTAGCGACATGCAGAGATGGAGTCCATGTGGAGTAGAGCTGCACGATAAATCGAAATTAAACCGAAATTGCGATTTGGCTTAGTCAAAATCATTTAATTTCATCAATTATGAAATGCGTTTTTTTCCTTTTTTCTGCAGCCGCAATGTGCAGCAGTGTTAACTGTGATCAGAGCCACTGAAAACACTGGATCATTAACTGCTCGCATGTAATTGAACCCAGTGCAGCACTTCTCTTAAACACGCAGCGCATCAGACAAAATATAATCATATTGCGTTTTTGATTAATTGTGGAACCCTATTTAAAAAAAAAATGATACAATTAATTATCATCAGCTTTTCATCAACCCACTAACCCAAGTTGGATTTAGATCATCATAGTCGTTGCTAAAGTTTCAGTTTGTTTACGGCAAGAGTGTTTACCCTCCGCTTAATTTGACTACGGTGGGATGTATGAATGGTGACCGAACCACGAAATGTATATATCATCTGAAAGCTGACATTGATCTATGTTTTTTTTAGGATAGGACAATATTTGACTGAGATGCAACTATTTGAAATTCTGGAATCTGAGGGTGTAAAAAAACTCGAAACATTGAGACAATCGCCTTTAAGGTTGTCCATTTACGTTCGTCATTGTGCTGCATTCACTCACAAAAATAAATGTTTTATATATTTACGGTAGGCAATTTACAAAATATCTTCATGGAACATGGCATAAAAGAAAAATAGATTTTTTTGACCCATACAATGTATTGTTGGCTTTTGCCACAAATATACCCGTGCTACTTGTGAATGGTTTTGTGATCCAGGGTCACATATAACAAATGACGGGGATATGTATAATGAGCTTGAACTTCTATGGAACTATTAAACGCTATAAATATTTCTTACATTCTTTGTGATATTCTCTGGAATTTGGTGTGGATAAAGTTGGACAAATCATTAATGGTGACCTCAAGCTCATAGTTTTGATTAGAATACATGACATACTGTCTAGTCACACAAGTTAAAATGTTTCAACTAGGGCTGCAACTAACGATTATTTTAATAATCGATTAATCTGTCGATTTTTTTGTGATTAATCGATTAATCGGATAAAAAAAGCATTAATTTCCAATCCTTTATTAAAAAACAGAACTGACAGTGCAAATTCACTGTGAAAAAAAAATCAAGTGCAAAAAAATGGACTAACAAAAAACATACACATGTATGCTTTACATCTGCCAAATAATATATATAGGCTTTTTAAAAATAAAGTGAGCTGCTGTCAGAACAATAAATAATTGATAAAAAATAAAGAAAAATACAAATCAGAAAACTTAACAGGATTTCTTAAAACGTCAGAACTTGTTCTCTACACCACACTAGCACACACTCACAAACTCTCACACTCACAGATGCACACACTCACAAACTTGTGTTTTGTTTTTGTCAAAGATGTTATAATCTTTAACAAAATGTTTGACATTTTTTAACAAGCAAATGCACCTAATATATAATTATATATTACTATGTAGTATGTACCAAATTACTAATGCTCAGACACACTCAGTCTCTCTCTCTCTCTCTCTCGCGCGCGCGCGCGCAATCTCGGACACACTCGTTTTTTTTTATACTCAAAACATGTCCTCGTCGCGCGATGCAACGAATCGATTTTGTAATTCGTTGCCAACTCTTTCAGAAATCGATTTTAATCGATTTAGTCGATTTGTTGTTGCAGCCCTAGTTTCAACACATCTGAAGCTCAAATTGGATCTAAAAATTCTTCATGGATGATTTTGGGCCTGTCGTTTGTCTTAGAAGTGAAGTGACTTCATGAGTAGATCTAGCCTTGAGCTTTCATTCCCATTAGAGTCCAATGACACCATTTGTCATAGTCTTTCATTTAGATTATCTCTTATACTCATGCACCCCACTTAAGTGATGGTGCTGTAGGACGCCATCTCGCATACACACAGGATAAAGGTGTGGTGGGATTGTGTGTCTCTGCGGTGTCGTAGTGATTGATGGTGAGTGTTGTTCATTACCACTGAACTGAGGAGGGACACCAAGGCCCCCTCCGGCTATTTTCTGTCTATGCTCAGGATGTGTCTTATCTCACTGCGTGTTATGATGCCGGCCAACATGCTGTCGTCTTCAAAATTGCCTCAAGCTTGATGATGCCAAGCATTACTAAGGAAATGGACACCAAATGCAGATTTGATTGGTCAATGGTCGGTCAGTGTAAAAGTCATTCATATTAGTGTTTGGTTTTCCTGAGCATTTGTCCTTTTCTCCTTCAGCGTCTCCATATAAAGCTTTTGTCCTATTGATTATCTCGCTCTCGCTTACCCCTCCGTCACGTTCTTGGTGTATTCATGGATCATTTGTGCTTTGGTGCTGTGATGTATGCTAGTATGAGATGTGAGTAAGTTTATTGATCTGTGACAAGCGACGGTGCCATGGATGTGCTGTGGTATATCGGTGATTTAATAGCTTATTGGCTTTGCATAAATGGAATGGGAGATGCATCTGGTCCTGGTTGTTTTGACCAGATAGTGTAGAAATGAATTGATCTTTTGGTTGCAGGGCTCGCAAAATCGCAAATTGTTTCACCCTGCCCGATGGGCTATCTTAAATGGTTAAATAAATTCCTTCCTTGATTTGTTGTTCAACTTGAATTGTTGTTTTAAGGTAAAATACTATCATGGTTGAAAGCGTTTTCGACTACCTCTGAAAGTGGTCCAAAGTGGACAAGCTCAAAATGTTTTACACCCTGTATATACCTGTATTTATATAATAAATTTGTATTTCATAAATTTGTATTCATAGCATAGCTCAACTAACCTTCCTTTTTTCTCTCTTTTTACCTCTCTTACCAGTGAATGGTAGTATCTAGAAAGGGTATGTCCCTTCAGGAGAGAGGTGCCAATGTCCAACCGGCCTAATTCCAATCCAGGGGGGTCACTGCGCCGTTCACAGAGGAACACAGCCGCGGCCCAGCCAATAGACCACACACTTGCAGGAAGGTGAGTGTGCAATCGGCAATCTGTATGTAAAACTGTTTGGCAGACTAAGGTTAGGTCTGAACGTGTACCTTTATCTAGAGCAGTTTTTCCTACAGAATTTGTGCAGCAGGTGTCATGTTGAGGTCACACAACCTTTCCAATGCTATTCTTTTTATCTTAAGGCTCTTTTTTGGACACTTTCACTATTCATAAATTAATAATGTCAGATGTTTTTAAAAATGGCTAACAGTAACTTAAGTTGTTCCCTCTATGTCACTAGTAGGGGTGGAGCCGAACCCGAATACGGTATTCGGAAAGGCACAAATAACGTGTTTTCTACGAATACTTAGTAGAAAACCAAATTACCAAATTATTTCGAACAAATACTTATTACAAATATTTGTATTCGGGAACAAGAAAAACTTTATATCAAAAAGCTGCATTTCCTCATGAGACCGCAGTGGGTGAGTGACTGACAGGCTGCTCCACACAGCAACAGAGAGGGCTCGGCTGAGCGAAAAAAACACTTAACTGCATCACTATTTTTGTTGCATAGATTTTTGTACCTTAAATGGGTTCTGGAGGCGGTTTATAACTTTCGGGAAGCGGAGTTTGATCGAGAGATTATTCCATTGTCCAACTCATTGTTATTGTACTCGCGCGTCAGCGCAACTTTAATCAGATTCACAGATTTTTTTTTTCAGCCTTGAACTTCAAGGGCATATATTGCAGGTTAGAGGACCCAACGAGTCAATGTATAGAAAAATAATGTAGGAACTAGATTTTCTTTAAAATGTACTGATAAATACGCTACAGAAGCTTCTGGAGTCGTTTTTGTGAGAATTTTACTTCCGCGTCTGAAAATGGGCGTTGCGGGCGTGACTTAACGGGCGGGAGAGTGGTCGATTCAAACAACAGGAAAACTATGGATCGCAATGACATTTCGGACGCTGAGGAAATACTTACTAGAAATACTGTGGTCCGTCTTATATAGGAAATAAGACGGACCACAGCCATACAATTATGAGCCTGCTATGCTGCCAAGAGAGCAGGACAGGCCAGGATTAATGTTAGACAGAACGGTCAGAGACACATTAAGTTGTGGTGTGAGGAGAACCAGTGGAGAACAGGACAGGTGCCTTGGTGAGAGACATGCTTATAGATACACGTTCGCTAACGATATACTGTGCTCACAATATTGTACAGATTATTACCATCGTATATCAGGCCAGCAGACATTAGTATGTTTAGGGTAGATTTATACTATTAAATGTATAAAAACTAGGGCTGTAACGATACGCGATATAAAATCGAAATCGCGATACTCAGGTCCACGATCCTGTATCGCGATGTGAGAAGGCAGAATCGCGATCACACCCCTTCCAACTCCCAGAGTTATCCTTCCTGTCCAGAACCAGGGCTCGAATTTTGGCGCGGGATTGCGGGTATTGCGCATAATTCTAATCATTCCCGCAGGTCTCCCATTTATAATGCGGGAAATTCCCGCAATCGTAATCCACACAAATCAAATCATTCTTTTAACAACTATCTTCCAGACGCAATTTCACAAACAGATTGAGTGTTCAGCGGTGCCGCGCGCGTCTTCTATCTCTTCTCTCATAATGTGTTGTGCAAGGCAGGCGCTGCATGCGGCGATAATACACACTCGCGTTTTGGAGTCGGGACCATAGCCTGTAAAAGTCTTTTTAAGTCTTACCAGTTTAAACATTCAAGCAATTTTAAACTAATCAGTGCTCGCGCGCTCTCTGAGAGATTATTTTCTATGCGCACATTCATAGAAAATCCGCCTCAAAAACAGCTGGCCAGTAACTATTTTTCGCGGATTATATTGCTTTAACACGCAAAATTGTCAATTTCGGTCTTTGTGAGTAGGCTATACTCTAAACATAGTCGGTTTTGTCTTTAATAGGCATAAAACGCATGCCAGTATAATGAACACAGGATCCGTGCACTAGCGCTTAAAGTGACAGAAGCCATATGTGTCTGTCATTAATTTTGTTGTCAAAACAACAAAAGACGGCTTTAAGTTAAAGGAATCAGGATTAATAGCCTATGTATTTAATTTATTCAGGACTAAAATACTACCCAGTGTTATTTTCCATTTGATTACTTTATTCAGTTTCTGTATGTGAATACTAGTGTTAGACCTATTCAAAAACTTTTCTCTTTAATTGTCTTTATTTGTATCTTTATTCTATTGTATTTATTTGTGCTACTTTTTTCAATTTAATTAAACAATTTAAATCAAGCTTCCTTGTGATGTGTAAATTCTTAACAACAATATTACCCCCATTGTAAAAATGCAATGAGCGTAAACATTTAGGCAAGATAAATGTAATAATTTTGTTTGGAAAAAATGCCCCCCCCCCCCCAAACACACAAAAATCCCCCCCATGAGAATCATCTAAGGGGGGATTCCCCCCCCCCCCCCCCCCCCCCCCCCTTTCCAAAACGAAATTCAGGCCCTGAGAACTACCACATCTTTAATAGTATTATTTGAAGTTAACATTATAAAATACGTAGACCTACACCACAAAACTAGTTGAGGATAAATTATTTAAAATTTGGCAATTTCAGCATTATGGACGTGAAATTTGCAGCCAAAACTTGAAATATAAATTCTCAGAAAGTGCATTAAATTAATCCTCAATTGACCGGCAACACGTCCAACATGCAGATGCATATCCTACGGCACCATCCCGAAATCAATTTAGTTGGAACACAGAACACAACCCAAAAGCAGCAGCCTACACTGCCTAGTATAGTTTAATAATTTGCATAGTTATTATTGTTCTTTGGTGTTTAGATTATACAGGTTTTTCCTAATGTTATTTAATAAAAATACCGGTATTTTTTTTTCTTCTCTCAAAATCTCTTTTTTTCACCACAAGCCCCGCCCCCTCAATCCCTTCCCCCGTGATAGAATCGCGATACGAATCGAATCGTGGGTCAAAAATCGTGATACGAATCGAATCGTGGGTTTGGTGTATCGTTACAGCCCTAATACAATCTATACTTGTTGATCATATTTCTATTGTACTAAAAACATACTCGAGTAGGCTACATTTTTAATACATATTTTTCACCTGGGTTATAACATAAACAGAAAATTAAATATTTGAATATTTAAACAACCTAGTAATTTTGTTTTTCAATTACAAGTTGCCTCTATTTAGTGCATGACTACCTATATCACACTATTTGAAGCCATTGGTACAGTATACGACGATCAATATTTTTGCTTCGGCATCCCATGTTGAACTCCACCATATCGATATTTCAAATGGTATTTTCATACAAGGTTATATATTCATTTAGATTTTTTTTAACCTGCAATATGCTCTTTAAGAGCGACAGTACAGAATGACGCGTTCGGTGTCCTAGAAGTGACGCGGCTTGACGCCTAGTCTTGTCTACTAACCGGCTTTACAGTAGGCTACAAGACATCTAAACCAGACCAAAAACAAAAAAGGGGAAAAAAACACCCAAGCCTCCCACTATAATCAGTCACTCTTGCACACTAGACAACAGCCTGGTAGTGAAAGTGATGAAAATATATGAAAACGGTGTTCATTCAATTTTATTTTGACAACGCACACTTTCACGCCATACTTTCAACAGGCTTATTTTGAAAATGTACATTGGTTCTTCCTCCTGCTCAATTTAAATGCAATTATTCCATCCGTGTTTGAGTTCAGCAGATGACTTAAGGGACCTGTTTTGATCCCTTAATTCTTTAAAGGCTAAAGGGTTACTAAGGACTTTGTTGAAACGCATAACAGAACTTAAGGAAACTCAAGTAATTAAGGGAAAATACTTAATGACAGCCTTAAAGTTCCTTAAAGGTGCACTATGCAGGAATTCCGTTTTTGTCAAACGGCGACCCCTAGAGTTGCTGTGGAGTACTTGTACTGTAGTAAATAGCACTCACGCAGAGATGGCTCTGCACTCACGGCCTGATCCCCTCCCCCTGTACACCGGTACCTGTTCAGTAGGATGGAAGCTGTAACTAGTTGAAATAAGGTGTGGCCCCTTTAAGAGCTCCGCGCACCCTTGTTTAACTGTCGGCAGTCTGTATTGTATGTGCGCCTCGAATACCCCATGTATACGGCGCCGGGTTATTTCTGTTTGGTGCTTATTTTATCAGAATTTTATCAGATCTTTTTTTGCCGTAAAGCAATTCGTTACATCGCGAGACCTGAGATCACGCGACACTTCTTGATGCTGCGGCCGGCGTCCCGCAGGCCCAAAGTTGCAAGAGTGGTTTTGCGGCTCACAGGCACCAGGGGGGTGCGAGACGACCACCATTCAACCCGAAAAGAGTAATATAACCATTCCAATGACTCCGAAGCTGTTCGGTTAAGGTAAAAAAGTTACTTAGTTCACCTTTAAAGTGTAAATTGCAGGTTAACCACCACAACCAATTAATGTGTAAATTAAAGTGCTCAATGTGTATATATGTAAACATTTCTGTCTTAAAATGCGTTAAAATAAAATTTATTGGGGTTTCTTCAAAGGTAGCATGTTTTTTTACCGTAACTGGGGGATGACGTCATAAGAGGGAGCGCGGGCGGTAATGCACTCGCTCTGTGTGTGCGGGTTGAGGGAGAATAAAACGATTCGCGGGACTCTCGCAAACTAGAAATATCTATGAATAAAACATAAAAACAAATACATTTTTATTCATCAGTTGCAGAAAAGCAATAAGAACAACTAAAACAAAATAGAAACGGTTTGCAGGCAGAGTTTCTATTTCTAACATGTCTGCAGCGTTGAGCGATGTAGCCAATCACAGACATGTGTTGATTTCTTGAACGCAATAATGGCCAATCAGAAGCATTTACGATAGACTCCCGTATCAAGCGACGAGAATACTTTTTGTGCGAAAAAACGAACAAAAATAACGACTTTATTCGACTATTCCTTTTCTTCCTTGTAGGCCTGAAACGAGACTTCAAGAGATTTCCACGACGCATGCGCGAGAATTGCGATCTCCTTCAACTACTTCAGTTAAGTTCTCGCGCGTGCGCGTCGTGGAAATCTCTTGAAGTCTCGTTTCAGGCCTACAAGGAAGAAAAGGAATAGTCGAATAAAGTCGTTATTTTTGTTGTTTTTTTTGCACAAAAAGTATTCTCGTCGCTTGATAAACTTATAGTTGAGCCACTGTTGCGACATGGAATATTTAAACATTTTCTTTAATGACTCTCTGGGCCGTCAAGTGTCATTCCCTTAGGGAGCCTATGTAGCAGTCATGCACCTCTCAGATTTAATCATAAATATCTTCATTTGTGTTCCGAAGACGAACGAAGGCCTTACGGGGTTGGTACAGCATGGGGCTGAGTAATTAATGACTTAATTTTCATTTTTGGGTGAACTAACCCTTTAAGAACATCAGTTATAATAATGACCCACGCATTAAAAAATAGTCGAGTTTAAATCGGGCTCATAATTAGTTAGTGTCGGGTAGGGCCGGACCGGGCTCGGACACAGCGGACTCGGGTAGGGTCTTGTTTGATTTTTTTTTAGGCCCGATCTAAGCTCTAACTCGGGTAAGTTATGCTATCACTTACAGGCACGAATCAGCTGTTTGTCCTTGGGGAACTTGTGGAGCCTCTCCCCCGTTTTTGATGTATTCGTACATCCCGCACAAACACAATAGTTAACCATTTTTGCTAGCTAGGTCTCCAATATAACGTAACTCCAGGCCTAGAGCATAGACAGTAAAAGCTTGGAGTACCTTTTATGACGTCACGCCCAGCCTAGTGGAAGGGAGGGGGCGTGCTTAAAACCACTGTAAAACGCACCAACTTTTTTATATTATATTCAGCATTTTGGTATAAAAAACATAAAAAAACAATGGTGGGCGGTTCTTATCTTTAAGTTTAGTAAGCACATTGCATTATCTTTGTGAAAAATTTTACCTGCAATTTACACTTTAAGTGAACACTAGTGTTGCACAATATACCGGTACTAGAAAGGTATCACGATACCTTGCTATTAATAATGGTACAATTTGAAATTTTATTAGCACCGGTTCTTTAAGAGTGACAGCACTCTAAATAATAAGAGCAGTATTTCTTTATTTGCGTCGATGTGTGACAGCCGGAGTCAGGATGTGTGTGCAGAGCTC
The DNA here is from genome assembly GCA_030578255.1 of Tiaroga cobitis. Classification (NCBI taxonomy): domain Eukaryota; kingdom Metazoa; phylum Chordata; class Actinopteri; order Cypriniformes; family Leuciscidae; genus Tiaroga; species Tiaroga cobitis. The sequence continues at coordinate 38,056,179 of CM060608.1, read as the reverse complement.
TGCTTCCACTGTTTTTAAATTCGCTAAACAACAGAAGCAGAACAGTAAAATATACACGCAGCGCTTGACAAAGAATGCATGCATGAGAAAATGAAGACCTGTAGCGTGCGCACACGCCTTTCACACAGCATGCGATCGCGACTTCAGTTCTCTTTCGCAGATTATTAGGTTTGAATAGTCAAAATTCTATGTAAAAATGCACATCCTGGCGAGTATTCACGTAAACACTGTTGGGTATGTCTTTAGTGAACATAAAGCGTTTATAAAAAGAAATCTTGTGTGTTCTTGGAGGTCTTAAGGGGCCGGACCTGCAGCCTAATATTCGGTGTGATTTAATGTTAATCAAACAACAAAAGAAAATAGACAATCACCCAATGCTTGACTAAGTAAATGTAATCTATTTATTAAGAATTAGTCTATATAGTTAATTTATAGAGTGAAGACTTTATTTTTTCAGCCACAGTAGGTCTATTTAATAGTAGCATTCAAAAAAAGAAATTAAGCACTGTTTATTTTTTTTGTCTCTTATACTATTTGTCATTGTTTGTCATTTTCTTTTTTGCTTATTTTCAATAACAAAGAAAAAATAAAATGATCTATTGTAATTATAAAATTCTATTAAATTTTTTTAAATGACTCGTATCTTGAAATAAGATTTTGGTTAGCGAATGTTAACCTGATGATGATGATGATAATGTCAATGTTGCAAACATCTCTGTAAGATGACATAATTTTGGTATCGTGACAACACTAATGAACCATGTTTCAGTACCCTTAACCTTATAGCTAAGGGCTTTCTTAACTTAAGGACTTTCTTTTAACCAGGCCCTGACCCTAAACTTTTGATTGGTAGTGTAATATAACTCATGATCTCAAGACAGAACCAGCACATAAGAATATATTTTTTTGTGAAGCAAACTATTCTGGTTATGTGAAACCAGCAATAGAAATGTAGGTTATTTAGGGGTGCCCAGTCTGTCTCTATAGTCACATTCGATTCAGACTGCAAACTCACAACTTGAATATAATATAATTTCTTGTTCAACTTTGTTGTGTGATTCAGTAACAGCACCTTTCCTGAATAGCAGTGTTGGAATAACTGACGGTGTCTCATTTAGGCCTGATACAGACACATGTGGGGTTTCTTTTTGTCTCTTCTCTTTCGAATAAGTTTATATTCATAACTTTATATCCTTCAGTGGCTCAGCCAAGTGGCTTATAATTTAGCTGCCCTACTCAACAAAGGTGATTCTCTTAACTTATGAGAAATGTCTAGCTAGAAACTTGTAATGATTGCTGTTTGTCTTCACCATTGGGCTGACGGGTGTGTAGGAAGTGCTGAGAGTAGGGCTGGAAGAGTAGTGAGCTTGTGAAATTGAATTTGAGGTGTTCCTCATCTACTGCCCATCCATCCCATCCCATGCTCTCTGCTGTTTAATTCCCAACCACTCCAGGTTGCAGCCAGAGCAAGTAAACCAAAAAGCAAATTCCCCTCCTGAAAGTAGAAGATCTAATTCTAAGGCTACCAAAGCCCCGCCCAACTCTGCTGTCGGCTCCGCCCGCGGCAACGCCTCTCGAAGGTATCCCTTTTTCCTCCTGTATTGTGTGTGGGTCTTTTGTGACGTAAGTTCACCATGTCCATACTGCTTCTTCTTGGGTACTCAAGTCCTTCTCCTTTCTGTTTGTTTTTACAGGAACAGCCTCTCTCTATCTGTGGGTTCACACTCGATCCCAGATCCAGATTTAGAAGCAGCAGGAACTTCAGGCCAGCAAGGGAGACGGGAGGGCAGCAGCACCCGCGCTCTCAAACGCAGCTCCGCAACAGATCTCAACATCACCTTTTCGCCCAGCCCGGCCAAGCGGCCCAAAGCAGTGTCCAGCCACCTTTCGGGAAGTTCAGCCAGTGGGCCATCGGCCCCCGCAACCTCACCTGAAGTTACAGAGCCGAAGAAGGCTCCAGCATCTGTCAGCACCAAGTCCAAAAAGAGACGTTTAGCAGCCGAGCCGGCTCCTGCCAGAGCCCTGAGCAAGAAGAGCGCGTCCTACCCTGGCCCCAGTGGGGTCTCGAGCACCCCCTCTCAGAAGCGCAAGAAGGCAGACGCCTCTTCGTTGTCGTCCTCTTCCTCCTCCCTCCCCAGCTCGAGCAGCGCGGCAGCCCCCCTGCCACCCCGCAGCGAGGCCAGCCGGGCAGCCAAACCCACCAAGCTGGCGTCCAAATCGGCCGCCTCAGCCAAAGCTGGGTGTAGCACCGTGACTGACTCCTCCTCTTCCTGTGCCTCTTCCTCATCCTCCTCTTCCTCTTCCTCCTCGGCCGCCACAGGTGCCAACAGCTGTGCCCCTCAGGGCGCCCGGCTAAAGCAGGGCAAGGACCAGAGCAAAGCGCGGCGGTCGCGCTCCGCGTCCTCCCCTTCCCCCCGTAGGAGCAGCCGGGATAAAGAGCAAAACAAGGCTGCCGGCTCCTCCAAGTTTGACTGGACGTCCCGGTTCAATTCTAAAGTCAACCTGCCAAAGCCCAAACTGTCCCTGCCGGGATCGGCCAAGGCTGAGACCTCCTCCAAGCCTGGGCCCTCCGGTCTGCAGGCCAAACTAGCAAGTGAGTGCCCAAGCTGCTATGCAGAGTTTCCTCTCATTTGCTTCTGTATTTTTAAAGAGCTGTTCCAGGTTCTAAGTCTTTCCCATATACCCACCAACAAGCACACATATACACATTCTATTATGTAATGTAGATAAAAAAAAAAACCTAAAGCTCTTAGGCAATTTGTGGTGTAGGGGTTTTCAAGTTCTGACAAAATAGGAGACTAAATAGTCTGAAGGTTGGTGTGCCTATTGAGACTGGTACAGAGTTGGTATCTTGACAGCACTAGTTAAATTTTACGGTACCAGTTTTGGGACCATAGAAAAATCCACTGGAACTATTTTAACTATTTGAAAATAAAAATATATAATTACTAAAGGCACAAATATGTAAGATTTTTGGATTAAAATATCCAAAAACCACTAAAACAATGATATTTTGTTGATTTGTGTGCTTAAGTTATCCCAAGTGTTTCCAACAAGGTTTAAATCCATATAAAGCTGTCGCCTGTCAATGACGTTATTCGTGTTACCCTCGATTTACAGAAACCCCAAAGATTCTTTATTATATTATGCATTTTATTAGACAGGTGAGCAACTCACCGTTTACGTTTATCGACAGAAAACCAATTATTTTTATATAGCTAAACATGATTAGTCTTATTTTATCTCGTTTTTTTTATTTACTGTGAATAATGTTTGTACCATGCCTCAGAGACAACACTATTTGTAGTTGTAGTGGCTAAGAGCAAAATCAGGAAGAGCTTTATTTGTAAGAACAATAATACTGCATTTTAGAGCTCATCCATGAACTTGAGTCCCGTCGGATTGCTTTCCATTGGCTCTGGAGGTGAAGACGTCAACTCCTATGATTCCACACTCATTCATGCCGCCATCAAGCTATGTCTTTGTTTTAGTTTTGAATAAGTGACCTCTAGCGGTGAAACTTGCATTCTGTGCCTTTTAATAAAAATTATTTTAAATAAATAATACTTTAAAACAGCATATTTTCAATTAAATAAACCAACATTGCTTTAAAATAGGTAAGTAAACATTTAGTAATAAATTGAACAAAGGAACACATTACATAAAACAAGTGGCAGTTCTGTTAGTTTGCATTTACATTTAGATTATCTGATTTTTTTTTTGTCCCATCCATTGCTTTGTCAATAAAAGCAGTTTTGAATGACTACAATGCTCAACACAACACACTCAAAATCAGTATCGCCTTGGTACCGAAGTGCCAGGACTTCTGACAACACTAATTAAATCAGGTGGTGTATTGAGTGTTTGTGTAGCTGTAAAATCAGGGCTAGGCTCTTTTATCTAGATGTCTATGTGTGCACAGTCTTGAACAGCCTACATTCTACATCTAGGCTTCAGTTTCACCAGAGCTGCACATGTAGAACACCAGCTGCAATGGTGCTAGAAGTGGACTTCAGTTTTCAGACACTTGCTGGAAGTGAGGCAATGCCACAAGCTTTTCCATGACAGATCTGATCTAGGTCTTCTGCAATGGACACTGTAGGCATTGACAGACATGTAGAGTGAAATGACAATAATTCAACCAAAAATATTTGGAGGATATTACACATTATGCAAATTACACTGCTTTTGATCCTGTTAAGCACTCGCACTATGAGATCATTAGTCTTTCCCATAGACCCACCAACAATCACACATATACACATTCTATTTACTGTAGGCAATCTTGAAGTCGAACACCTTTACAAAGCATACTTGGTTTATGTTTTGAGGTTAAATCTGATTCTCAAGTACTTTTGTTTTATTCCTTTCTGAATCTGGGTCATATTTCAGCCCCAAATCAAAAGGAAAATAGAAAGATGAATTAATTTTACAAACCAAAAAATTTAGCATATCTTCCCACCAAATTTGTAGACAATTTTTTTGGAGTTCACATTATAAAAAAAATATTATTTTCTTCTTTAGATTTTGGGGTGAAATATAACTTTGTGTTCTTGACCATTTTCATGGGATTTAACCTCACAGGCATGGTAAATTGCTGGTATTTCTACTGAAATTTGATCTGATCCTTGATCTGAGGGCTAAATCCTGAGCAACCCAGCCTTCACAAATCAGTGTCTTCAGTAATGGCGTGATGGTGATCATTTCTTGCCCCAGTAATAGCGGATGAAGCTTTGGTCATGGCAGGGGGAGCTGGCTCAGATTTCAGTCCAGTTCAGTGCCAGTGTCCTGGGCTAAAAATAACAGCCTCCTGCTGCCTTACAGTATTGTATGGACAAGAGTCGTGGCTGGATGTATGCTGAGGCAGGAACGTCTTTTGGTATAGTAGTTATTTTCTGTGCGGATGTGCTTAGCAGAGCTTTGAAATATCAGAATGCCCAGAGGTGGGTCGGCATGCTGGCATGCATGGATATCTAGGCTTATGAGTGCTGCTGTTGGATGTTTAGATCCCGTATTGGTTAGCTGTTTGTCTTGTCCCTGATTTATCCACTAATGGTTGCTGTAAAGTGTTCGGTGAAGGCTCATTGGAGGTGTTTATTTTGAGTAAGAGAGGTCATCCTCTGTAGACAGGTCAGGCTGGGTTGATTATGGAAAGACATGAAGAGTCACGGGAGGGCATGTTGCCAAAGGTCATGGGGCAGAACTTTGCCCAGAATAGACCATCAGTGTTCGAGTTTGACCACCAGACTGGAGCTGTTGTGTGAATCATCTGACTTTACAAGGAAAGTCAAGTCAAATATATTTATATAGCGCTTTTCACAATACAGATTGTATCAAAGCTGCTTCACAGTATCAATCAAAACAACTTAACAATGTTTGTTTATTACTGGGAAAAAAAGACATCCAAGTTTGGTAGAGCTGATCAATGGTATGATTGGTTAATTAATTTGAATATCCCCAACTGAGCAAGCCAAAGGCAACAGTGGCAAGGAACCGAAAAACTCCATCCAGTGACCTAAAGGTGTCCTAGCACACCATCAGATGACCCTATGGAGAAAAAAAAAACCTTGGGAGAACCCAGGCTCAGTCGGGGGCCAGTTCTCCTCTGGCGTTTATGAACTAGAGGCCGAATTTACAGTAACTGTAAGATAAAAAATTTATATGAATGCCTGGCTAAATAGATGCATCTTTAGTCTAGTTTTAAACTGTGAGAGTGAGTCTGAGCAACGAACAATATCAGGAAGGCTATTCCAGAGCTTCGGAGCAAAATGTGAAAATGCTCTGCCTCCTTTGGTGGATCTGGATATCCTAGGAATGACCAGAAGCCTCGAATTTAGTGATCTTAAAGAGCGCGATGGATTGTAGGGTGATAGAAGATCCGTTAAATAAACTGGAGCTAAACCATTTAGAGCTTTATAAGTCAAAAGCAATACCTTGTAATTAATACGGAACTTAATAGGTAACCAATGAAGTGATGATAAAATCGGTGTTATATGATCATATTTTCTTGATCTAGTAAGAACTCTAGCGGCTGCATTTTGGACTAACTGTAGCTTGTTTATTGAAGATGCAGGACAACCAGCTAATAAAGCATTACAGTAATCTAGTCTCGAGGTCATGAATGCATGAACTAACTTTTCTGCATCAGAGACTGATAGCATGTTACGTAGCTTAGCAATGTTTCTAAGGTGGAAAAAGGCTGTTTTTGTAACATGAAATATGCTTTTCAAAAGACAAGTTGCAGTCTAATGTAACACCCAGGTCTTTTACTGTAGCGGATAAAGTAACAGGGCATCCTACTATGTTAAAGTCGTGCTGTGAAAGGTTTTGTGGACGGTTTTTACAACCGATAAGTATTACCTCTGTCTTGTCTGGATTTAATAAAAGAAAATTACGCGTCATCCAATCTTTTATATCTTTAACACAATCTGTCAATTTGGATAATTTAGCGTATTCATCTGGCCGTGATGAAATATATATTTGAGTGTCATCAGCATAACAATGGAAACTAATTCCATGTTTCCTTAGAATATTACCAAGTGGCAGCATATATATTGAGAATAATAAAGGGCCTAACACAGATCCCTGCGGCACTCCATAGTTTGCCGAAGTTATGATCGATTTTTCTCCATTTAAATAGACGAAATGGTAGCGGTCAGATAAGTATGACCTGAACCAGCTTAATGCTTGTCCTTGAACTCCAGAGTAATTTTGTAGTCGATCTAAGAGTATTGTGTGATCTATAGTGTCGAACGCAGCACTAAGATCAAGTAAAACTAGTACTGAGATACAGCCTTGGTCCGAAGCTAAAAGTAAATCATTTGTGATTCTAACAAGCGCAGTTTCAGTACTATGATGTGGCCTGAATCCAGACTGAAACTTTTCATAGATGTCGTTTTCTTGCAAGAAAGAGCAGAGTTGACTGGACACAACTTTTTCTAATATTTTTGACATAAATGGAAGATTCGAAATGGGTCTGTAATTTGCTAGGTTATTTGGATCTAAATGTGGTTTCTTAATAAGAGGTTTTATAACAGCCAGCTTGAACGTTCTTGGAACATGACCTAAAGATAAAGTTGAGTTAATAATATTGAGAAGAGGCTCTTCCACTATAGGTAACACTTCTTTCAGTAGTTCAGTTGGCATAGGATCTAATAAACACGTTGTTGTTTTAGATGAAGTGATACGTTTATTTAACTCTTTTTGTTCTATGGTTGTAAAGCATTGTAATTGTTCTTGCGGGGTGATAATTGCGGCTGAATTATAAGGCGCGAGTAAAGATTGAACGTTTACGATTTTGATTCTGATGCTTTCAATTTTCTCGGTGAAGAAGTTCATGAAATCATTACTACTAAACTGTAACGAGGTATTTTGTTCAGACGACGTCTGTTTATTTGTTAGTCTAGCCACGGTATTAAATAAAAACCTTGGATTATTTCGGTTGTTTTCTATTAATTTGCTGAGGTGCTCAGTCCTGGCCGTTTTAAGGGCCTTTTTATAACGTGACATACTGTCTTTCCACGCGATTCTAAAGACCTCTAAATTTAGTTTTTTTCCATTTACGCTCTAAATTACGGGTTTCTCTCTTTAAAACATACGTAGTATTATTGTACCATGGTGCTATACTTTTTTCTCTGACCTTTTTTAATTTAATGGGTGCAACAATATCCAATGTTCTAGAGAGAATGGTGCTCATAGTGCTAGTTAGTTCATCTAGTTCATCTGTTTGTTTGGGTTCAGGCAGCAGCTGAGACAGATCAGATAAACTATTTGAGAAAGACTCTATGGTGGATGGAAGAATTGTTCTACCTGGTCGATAACGTGGCGCAGCATGACATATTACAGCAGTACTTAATATGCAAGTTACCATGTAATGGTCAGTGACATCATCACTTTGTGGAATGATATCTATATCGGTTGGATCGGTTCCATATGATATAATTAAATCGAGTGTATGATTAAGACGATGAGTTGGTCCGATGACGTTTTGCTTGACCCCGAAGGAGTTTAATAAATCTGTAAACGCAGCCCCTAACGCATCATTTAAATTATCTACGTGTATGTTAAAATCTCCAACAATTAATGCTTTATCGACGTTGACCAAAAGATCTGATAGAAAGTCAGCAAACTCTTTTAGGAAATCGGCGTAAGGCCCTGGAGGTCTATATACGGTAGCCAATGCTAGAGATAATAGGGATTTTTTTCTTACATCTAAGAGCGTAACATTTAGCACAAATACTTCAAACGAATTAAACCTATGACGAGTTTTCTGAGTAACATTAAGGATGTCTCTATAGATTGTTGCAACACCGCCGCCACGACCGATCAGACGGGGCTCATGCTTATAACAGTATCCTGGCGGAGTAGACTCATTTAGACTGAAATAATCATTTGGTTTAAGCCAGGTTTCAGTAAGGCACAGAACATCAAAATTATTATCTGTGACCATTTCATTTACAATAACCGCCTTCGGTGTGAGCGATCTAATGTTTAGAAGACCTAGCTTTAGAAATTGTTTTTGTTCACTAATAGCGAGATTATTTGTTTTAATAACAATTAGATTTTTTTCTAGTTCCCGCAGTAGATTTATTATTTGATCTTAGTAAACGAGGAATAGACACAGTTTCTATGCAATGTTCTACACTAGTATTAATATCAATTAAATTGGTGCAGTAGAGACTGTGATTTGGATTTTTGGATACTAGTCAAACGGTATTTAACATCTTGGAGATGTTATCCGACAGAAGATCTGCCCCGATTCTACTTGGGTGTAAGCCATCAGCGCGGAAGAGCCTTGGTCGCTCCCAAAACAGATTCCAATTATTTACAAAGAGCAGTTTCTGCTCATTGCACCATGACAATAACCATTCATTTAGCGCGAATAATCTACTGAACTTTTCATGCCCTCGCCGGTACGTAGGAAGCGGTCCAGACACAATAATCGATGTTTCAGGCGATGTGCTGCGTACCGTATCGATAAGGCTCCTGAAGTCTTTCTTCAGAACCTCCGTCTGTCGCAGCCTAGTGTCGTTAGATCCCGCGTGCAGCACCACAGCTCCGACGCGCTCGTCGCCGTTCAAGATCTCAGTTACCCGCGCAGTGATATCGAGAACACGTGCACCAGGAAAGCAGTGACTGTGCACCTTACTTTTACCTAACGTAGCGTGGACGTGTCGGACGGTGGAATCGCCGATGATCACAGCATCGCGTTCCATTTCACGAAGAGGGGAGAAGCGGTTCTGAGTGGAGATCTCGAACACCGGGAGGGGCGAAAAGATTCTTGTCCTGGCTCGCGGCTTCCGCGGAACCACCCAGGCTTCGTGGTGGTGTGTTGGAGCCGGAGTGAATGAAACCATGGCTGATCGTGACCTGGACTCTCGGGACCAATGCTGAGAAACGCACGGAGTAGACGAGGTCGGCGTCAGCGGGTTACTAACGTTAATCACTGATCCGTGTGCATCAGCGCGTGATGTTTCAAGAGCTAAACGCCGGTCTCTCAGCTCAGCTTGTCTCTCTAGAAGGTCACGGATCTGCTTTTCTACAGCTTCTAATTCAGACTGCACCGCGAGCAAATCAGATTTGTTCTCATCTGCACCAAAAGGTAGGTAACATACACCTGATATATTCGCCATTTTAACAAAACAGAATAAACAGAATAAAAGAAAGAAATACGGAGAAACAGAAAGAAATACGACCTAATACGAGGCTTAGACAGCCACGACGCAAACAAACAAACTCACAGCAGGCAACGAGGCTGACAAAAGCAGTCGATCGCAGGGCGAGCTGCAGTGAAGCGATGTCTCGCTCTACGACCAATAAACGAGGCTGACAAAAGCAGTCGATCGCAGGGCGAGCAGCAGTGAAGCGATGTCTCGCTCTATGACCAACAAACGAGGCTGACAAAAGCAGTCGATCGCAGGGCGAGCAGCAGTGAAGCGATGTCTCGCTCTATGACCAACAAACGAGGCTGACAAAAGCAGTCGATCGCAGGGCGAGCTGCAGTGAAGCGATGTCTCGCTCTATGACCAACAAACGAGGCTGACAAAAGCAGTCGATCGCAGGGCGAGCAGCAGTGAAGCGATGTCTCGCTCTATGACCAACAAACGAGGCTGACAAAAGCAGTCGATCGCAGGGCGAGCAGCAGTGAAGCGATGTCTCGCTCTATGACCAACAAACGAGGCTGACAAAAGCAGTCGATCGCAGGGCGAGCTGCAGTGAAGCGATGTCTCGCTCTACGACCAGCAAACAATGTTCCAACCGTATTTGCGGTTCCAGCCGTATAATGGCTTGAGACGCGCTAGGCCAACAGTCCGAGTTGTAATTATGAGTTAAATGATGGTTCAGAACAGAATAAAAGAGAGAAATACGGAAAAACAGAAGGAAATACGAAGCTAATACGAGGCCTAGACAGCCACGACGCAAACAAACTCGCAGCTCACACAGCAGGCAGCGAGGCGGACAAAAGCAATCGAAAGCACTGTCAGAGGTCTTTTAAAGATTTTGTCTTTAATTTTCCTTCACTTTCTTTCTATATCCAGCAGGCTGAGTGTTATGACGGTACATATACTGTGTATCAGATGTGTATTTGAAGTTTAAACCGCTTCGAACGGTTTAGTTTTGATGCATTGTGCCGCTCGTGTCTTGTATAACTCTTGGTTGTTAATGGTAGCCAAGCAACGATTAGCATTTTAATAGTGCATATTAATATATAATTCAACAGATGTGCAGTTGATTTTGATGCATTTGATCTAAAAATAAAACTGAAAAAATATAATGTTATCAGACTAAATTTTGTGTTGTTTGCCAGATCTGGCCAACTGGCCAAACAGATTCATACTTTCACGTTGTTTGGTTCACAGTGTTAATATTTTACACACTTAAGATATATGTTGTGCAAACAATAGATTGTCTGTCAAATAAAAGATAATGTCTTCTGTTAGTGTGCTTCAATGCTGCCTGTGTAATTTTGCACTGCGTCCGAAAGCTTAGGTAATAGGCAGCCGATTAGTGTCGCTGTTTTATCAGGCAATGACTTTGCAGGCAGCGCTTGCGCACAAAGGCACCACACGATACTGATTTCTGACAGACTTTTGAGGCAGCATTACGGTTTAATGATCTACAGTGAAATAGAGAAAGCTCTAATAACTAAGTTAATATTTAATTACTACAATACTAATTTCTTGCTTGAAATTAGGGCTGCATGATATTGGAAAAAACTGACATTGCGATATCTTTTTTTTTCCTGCGAAATATGGAGAAATACTGAATTTTTCACTAGATGTCTTGAATAGCTCAAGAATTAAATAATTAATAATTCTATAATAATTGGGGTGATTTTGTAGGTAACTGCATCTTCATAGAAAATAAATATAATAAATAAATAAAAAATTCTTTTGGGTTGTTTAATACACTGTTTGACTCACCATATTATTCACTCTTCCTTTAATTCAGGCAAGTCAAGGATCTAAAATGTCATGATATTAATAATGTATGTTGCTTACTCTAAAATAAGGGATCCAGGAATTTACAGGAGGCTAGATCTTTGTACTTCAGGACAGGTTAAAACAGAGCACTACACTAAAGAGGACACTTCATAATCACATTAGGGAATTAACATGAGCGACAAAATAAGTAATTTAACATTTTATTCAACAATTACAAACCTCTTTTGAAAATAGAAAAGTAGCAAACATCTTTTAAACAAAAACAAACAAAATATATAAACAGCTATACACCACCAACCACAAATTGGTTTACAAAAATACAGCATAAAATAAATATTTTTATAAAACAAATAAATAGGAATAAGCTAAACTTGTTCTAATAAATAACTTATAAATTAAAAAAATTCTTAGCATCAGTGCCTAAGTAAAACAAGTGGTGGTCATAGCTAACAAATACAAATTTAATTAAACAAAAAAAAAAAATCTGTTTTCTTTCTTTCTAAATGGAGTGCCTAGCAGATAAATAAATTAAATAAAACAATAAGAAATTAAATAAAAGATTTCTTTCTCACAACTGTTGCATAATATAGTAAACATAAATGTTCAAATATACCAATTTGACTTAAATTGTGTATGTCAGGTTACATTTTTTTTAGATATATTAAATAAGGTTAAGATGTCTGAGTGAAAATGTAATTATCATTAAAATTATTACTGTAGTTGCCCTACAGTTAGCTTTATAGCCATTTCTGTCAAGATCATATTTTTAAAACACAGCTGAGCTGTGACGTCAGAAGAGAGAGACGTGCCAAAAAGTTTTATTCAGAGAGACAGAGAGAGAGAGAGAGAGAGACGTGCCAAAAAGTTCTATTCAGAGAGACAGAGAGAGAGAGAGACAGAGAGAGAGACAGAGACAGAGACAGAGACAGAGACAGAGAGAGAGACAGAGAGAGAGACAGAGAGAGAGACAGAGAGAGAGACAGAGAGAGAGACAGAGAGAGAGACAGAGAGAGAGACAGAGAGAGAGACAGAGAGAGACAGAGAGAGACAGAGAGAGACAGAGAGAGACAGAGAGAGACAGAGAGAGACAGAGAGAGACAGAGAGAGACAGAGAGAGACAGACGCGGGCGCGATCGAACAGTGGAAACATAAAAACTGGAAAAAATGGGCGCTGCAAATGACCGAAGTCTTGGATACCAAAGCAGCACTGAAGTCAGCGCGTTTGGTCCGAACAAAGTTGACCCAGGCACGGAACACAGACCTGCTTTTTGTTAAAAAGTGGACTCTGTGACCGGTTTTAACTGTGTTTTAGCACCCAGCACAAACGCAGTAATTCACCATCATGAAAATACGCCTGCGTATACCTAACTACCCAACTTAAAGGGCCCCTATCATGGATTTTTGAAAATGACTGTTCATGTAGTGTGTAATATAGCTCTAAGTGAATGAAAACATCCTGCAAAGTTTTATATCTGAAAGTGCACCGTATATAAAGTTATTGCCTTTCAAAAGTGAGAGTCGACTGAGTCAATGAAATGAATTGTTTTTCAAACGAGTCATTAGCCGTTTCGTAGTGACGTAGATACGAAACATTAGCATATTGTCCGCGTTCAGTTATTGCGCGCGCACTCGAAGGGAAACTTAAACCTCAAACGCAGCTGATTCCTGAACTGTACAGCATCATGTCGAGAAGACGGCGCTGTGCATAATGTGAAGGTAAAGCCAGTTATTTCACTCCCCAAGGATGAGCAAGTGAAGAATCAGTGGTTAAAATTCATCTTTATCAAGATATCACAGCAGTATAATCCTAAACTATTGCTGTGTTCCCTTTATTTTACTCCAGGATTCACAAACCGCTTGCTCTTGAAATATGGTGTTAAAAAATACTTAGTTTTTAGTTTTATATTGTGTAGGTCTCCTGCCTACTCACATTATCACTGCCTTACTGAAATACTTCTGCTGATCAGCTGTGGGCCACTATTATCGAGTCGTCCTTGCGATGGAGGTTGAATAACTAGTTCTTCTAATATTTCTTCATCGCACTCCCGCTCGCATTAAAGGGTTAGTTCACCCAAAAATGAAAATTAAGTCATTAATTACTCACCCCCATGCTGTACCAACCCCGTAAGGCCTGAAACGCGACTTCAAGAGATTTCCACGACGCATGCGCGAGAATTGCGATCTCCTTCAACTACTTCAGTTAAGTTCTCGTGTGTGCGCGTCGTGGAAATCTCTTGAAGTCTCGTTTCAGGCCTACAAGGAAGAAAAGGAATAGTCGAATAAAGTCGTTATTTTTGTTTGTTTTTTCGCACAAAAAGTATTCTCGTCGCTTGATAAACTTATAGTTGAGCCACTGTTGCGACATGGAATATTTAAACATTTTCTTTAATGACTTTCTGGGCCGTCAAGTTTCGTTCCCTTGGGGAGCCTATGGAGGAGTGATAAACCTCTCAGATTTAATCATAAATATCTTCATTTGTGTTCTGAAGACGAACGAAGGCCTTACGGGGTTGGTACAGCATGGGTGTGAGTAATTAATGACTTAATTTTCATTTTTGGGTGAACTAACCCTTTAATATGGTAAAATTGACGTCATTGTTCGTTACTGTGTTTAGTTTATGGTTTATGGAAGTTTAGTTTATGGAAGTTTAGTTTAGTTTATGGAAGCCTCAGGACACGCAGAGCTGTCGCGTTATGCAGTCTATGGTGTTATGGCAATGGGCGTTTTTGTTCTCGCACTGTACACGGTAGACCACTCACATCAGACTGCGCTGTCTGGCCAATCAGAGCAGATAAACTCGCGAAAAGGAGGGATTTAGTGAGATTGATTCATTTGACGACCCGTTTGAGAATCATTGAAAATGTGATGATGTGCAAATGTATATTGTGAGGAAATTAAACAGTTTTTCTTACATTTGATGCGTGTAAACATGTAGTAGGAGACTCTACAACAACATTAGGAAACTTTAAAATACCATGATAGGGGCACTTTAAATAACTAAATAAATATTTGTCCTAATCACTAATTCTCTCGCTCTATCACTCGTACAATTATCAACACAGCTCACAAACTCACTTTCTCAGCGACCTGGGGAGACGTCTCCCTCTTATGACGTTAAGCGATTCGTTTGGGGGGAGGAGCAGTTTTAAGTGAGTACTGAAAATAACAAACTTTTTCATCTTATATTTTGCCTTTAGGTATCGAAAAAACATAAAAAAACAATACATCAACTTGTCAAACGTGTATTTCCCCTAACTATTTTGTGTTAATCATAATTACAAATTTAACCTGACATACACACTTTAAGCATTTTTGGCACCATCGCAGACTTGAGACTTGAAAGTTGGCAAGTGACTATGTTGCCACTTGCACTGAAAAGCCTCTCTGAGGGGGAACTTGTAGCAGGAATAGATAGATATTTGCGGGCAAGCTTGGCGAGATGTGGAAAGCATACTCTGTGTGTGTGTGTGTCTGTGTGTGTGTGTTCCACCATGCAAGTGGATCTTGCTCTTTGTCTATGGAAGGTGTTAGCAAGTAGTTGCTTAATTCTGCTTCCACAGCATCCTTGAGGGTCACAGAGGATTCACCCTTTCCTGCAACTCCGCTCTATTTAAGGGCCTCTTGGCTTTTTTTGCCTGGGACGTTTCAGCAACCTCAGGCTCCACCTCAGTGCTGCAGCTTAATGTCTCCTCCTGGCATTCCATCATCTCTGATGCAACTCTGGCCTTCACTCTTTGCTTGTTGTCTGCACTGATGAAGTCCATCTTGAACCGGGGGTCCAAACAAGAAGCCACGTCAAGCAGCTCCTGAGTAGTGTCATCTTTATATTTCTCATTAATGTAGTACAACATCTAGGGCTGGACGATACGGCCAAAGTTTATATCACAATATATATCTTAATTTCGGTAGATACGATATAATTCCGATATCGATATGAAAAATATAAAAGCCTCAGAAAAAGTGCCAAGAATGCCCACAACGGATGTCTGTAGCTACAAACTTCTGAAAAATTAATTTTCCAAGTCTATGAAACCTCCTCCTATAAAACTATATAATATTTTATAAAATAAAAAAGGTATAAATAAATTGTTCACCTTTTATTTGTATTTAGCCTTCATCCAAACAAGAAATGTGAAATGACTGTCAAATAAACAAGACTCAACTTATTTATATTAATATCTTTAAACTTTAAACTACAGTGTTTCCTCTAGGATTTTTCCAACTGTGGTGGCAGGCCCATTTCCCCAGGGGGATGGGGCGTGTCCCATGAGTGATATTTCCATTGGCCACGCCCCCTCACCCCAAGGTGTTTAAACCTCCCTTAAGTATAGAGGGTATGCGCATGACGTCACCGTCGGCCGGAGTGAATGCCGTGAAAAACACAAAACGCATCTAAAACGGGAAAGAGCTTTGCGATTGACTGTACAACTAGATTTGACCAGAAATCTCAGTTACTGTATATTTTTACAGACTGCAAAAAGCTACAGAACAGAGTATATTCTGCATAATTGGATGTTTTTAAATAAACACTGACAAAAAGCTATACAAGTTTTAGGGCTGGACGATATGATGATATACAGTATAACATTAATGTAAGTGATCACTCGGATTTAGACCGATCTATATTGTATTTATATAAAACGTTTACTGGCAAATTTTCTTAATTTATTTCCCGGGCGTCGAAATCAGGCACGTATAAATGTCAGGAAACACGATTCCTGGCTGCATGTCAATATCCATGGATCACTGGATCTTTGATAAGTTGTAAGGAACACTATATCGAGTCCAACTTTTAGTTTAAACTGATAATAGTTTGTTTTACTCGCGTTTTTGCAGTTTTTCACGCAGCAGCTCTTCTGCCACTCAGTCCGGCTGAGGGGGGCGTGTCCCGGCGGGAAAGTGACGTTAATGCATTCCCTCTATTATAACATGAAAGGCTCCAATAAGAGCAGCAAAGCGATTATGTGCATCCCGTGCGCAGAATGATGCACTTGAAGCAACGCAAAGTCACAGCGCTTGAAAAGTTCAAAGCAAAAAAGCGAAGAGAAGAGATTATATCTATCTATGCTTAGTGTATTCTATCTATGCAACAGTTTATTGTGCCTGTTTTAAATTTCAGTTACAGTGCGCATGAAGAACAATTCATAGTGCTCTCTACTCCAGTGCTGTAGCCTAATCTAACAGACACCCGGGAGAAAGGAATATGATTTAGAAAGCGCAATAAACTCCAGCAAGATAAAGTAATTTTATGGAAACTATAGTCCTTTATCTACAAAAAAAAAGTATAATAATGGGAACATTGATCTTGAAGAGAGTGTCGTCGTGTAACTGTCGTAACCGAACGCGACGCGCTGTTTGAATGCTGAATGGAGAATGACTGAGGAGAGAAGTTTTTCCATTAACTTTAACTTAACGACTTAAATATAAATTTTTACCACACATTATGCTATTGAAAGACTTTAGAAGTCTTGGATTATAGTGCGGAAACTTTATTGTGCTTTACAATGTTGTTTATGCCTTTAGTGGGGCTTAACAAATAACAAATATCGGACCTCACTGAGAAGCTGCAGCCGTGGCGGGATGGTTTTAGGTGTGGCGGCCCTACACGGCGGAATGAATGTAGCGGAAACACTGAACTATAATATAGGCTGATTATATTCTTATAGGTTGAAACCAAAGTGCTTCAGCCAGGATAAATATTAAAAGTGCTCAGTTGCTGCAGAAATCAGAAAGAAGAGTGATCAACAACAAAAACACATGTTGCTCGGGCAAGGACACTGTTGAGTGTTTATGACACCCTGAATTCATTCCGATTGATCAATCTGAATGTGGTGTTTACATGAACGCTAAAAAAGTTTGCGCTCACTGCACAAGAGTTTCCCGGTGTCCGCGTTTTAAACAGCAGACTTAACCCTCTGAGGTCTAAGGGTTTTTGGGGTCCTTGAGGTGTTCTGACATACTCTGACATTTGTGCTTTTTTCAGTTAATTATAAACATGTTAATGGGAAAGGTGTAAATTCACTCAATATAGCACAAACTGGCCTACCGTAATTTCTGAGCAACAATTATGAAACCTGTTTGTATTTTTGAGAGAATATTGCTTATGCATGGTTATTGAAAAAACTAAAACTTAAAGTGTTTGAAATAAGGCCACAAAACACATACTAAATATGTGTCCACAAGACTTTTGACTAATCAGTGTTGTTGCCTAGAATTTTTGCTTCAAAATGATCTGAAAATCATCCTGCCTAATCATTCACACAAACACATACACTGATTTAAATTTTATTAGAGACCTTTGGTTTGGAAAGGCAATATGCGCGGAGGCGTGTTCACACCTGAGAAGACAAAGGCCGGATAATGTGCAGCATAATGAGCTGCATATTAATTAGCCCTTTCACACAGGTGTGTCACAGGATCCCAAAGAATGCAAGGACAAAAGAAATTATCTATATAGCCTATACATATTTTACAATTAGAAATTGTAACCAATTACAAATAGGTTACAATTACAACAACAATTACAATTTTAACTATTTCAAGTGTATTTCTTTGTAAAAAGTATACATTTTATCATACGTATTAAAAAAGGTAAGGATTCATTAGTTTGAATATTGGAACAAACACTATAATAACATCTTAGTTGATAATTCAATATACCTACTTTATTTTTGACAAAACATCATACTATAGTATATTTAACTATGAGCAGAAATTGGTGAACAAAAGCGTACCTATTTAATGTGACAGTAGTCTTTTTTTACAGTCAAAACTTTATAATCTATCCAAAACTAATCACAAAATCGTGTCTAAACATTCATATTTAGTCTGTAATATATTGTGTATGATATATTAGTATATACATGTGAATTTGCAGCTTGTTGCTTATACAGACATTTTATTTCAACATATTTCAGTCTATTTTTACTCATCTTAGTAGGCTATAGCAATATAGTTTGTATGTGTTGTTCATGTAAACATAACGTTTACTAATGTAGGTGCGAGAGTGAATGAACAAGGCACAGACACGCGCTGTATAACTGTAGTAAACAAAGCGCGCGCGCCTATGCCGTTCACTCATCGTTTAGCCTACACACAGACACGCAATTCATATTTAAACAGTCTTTTTGCGGTTTACAGTCCGACAAATTCAATATCACGATTAGAACAAAGCACTAGAATAAATGACTTACTACATCAGCTGGATCCATTGCTCCTCGAAATGAAACTACCAGCACTTCTGGTACATTTTCCAGGGTTAGATAGTATTATTCCTCACAGCGAACGGATACGCTGTGTACACAGCTGTACAAGATACTTACTAAACACGATGTGTTTTATAATCCAGCTGGTGGGCGTTGGCATGTTCGAACGGCTTGTCTAAGATAATTTGCGTTTGAATAGCGCGCGCTCTCCGTGGGCGTGACACATTAACGTGTAATTAGGTGTAATGAGCTGGAAAGAAAAATACTGACATCTCTCTCTTTTCATACAGACATAAGCTGAGAATATTAGTTTTTTTATATAAATTCATTCATTTAAAAGAAGAGAGTTCAAGCTTCATTATGGAAAAACACTCGTGCCTGTATGACAAGTATTCGCGGAATTAAATTTAATCTTAGGACGCGTTTCAGAATGGACTTCACTGACAGAGAGAAGGCAGAACGCGCATCATGTTTGTTTTTCTTTATTTGGCGAAAAGCAAAATAAGTATCCACAAAAAAAATAGACACTTATCAGGATCTAATGATGTACAACACTTAATATGTAAGATCAAAATCAACAGAGTATTTTGAGTTTCTTTTGCACTGATAAGAAAAAAGCGAGACTATCGCGCCGGCGCGATAGCCGACCTCAGAGGGTTAATATGTATCCGTTTCTGGTCATAATTTTAATACAATGAGGATATGAACCATTGTGCCGTGCTGCTTATATTTATCACGCCGTAAAAATGCCTTTCCCCATACACGCCCAAAACCAGACGTCTGCGGATGAGAATCGGAAACTAGGACTGGTGGGACGTTGTCCTAGCCTGGTCCCACCAGACTCTCGTACATTTCGTTTGTACAGAGAGTCTTGCCTCGCTCCATTGACAAGCATTAACTTCCTTGTGGGTGGGTACTCTGTTGAAGTTTAAAACTATTGGATCTGCCCAGAGCCACTCTGCTGCCATAACCAATCGCTAACGTTTGGTCGTGGCGTATGACGACTCAAACTAGCGCGCCACATCGATGTCTCAGCCACTCCCTCTGTTCGCTGATTGGACCGGTAAAAAATTTACCGAAGAAAACCAAATAATACACCACAAACCCAGACGTAGTACTGAAGTCAAATGAAAATTGAGCGGAAGTACGTAGGAGGGCGGAGCCTGGCTAACGTTGTCCTGCTCCACTTCACAGACGTGGAATGAAAGGAGAATTTCAGAATGACGGGAAACTCATTTATATGACACTTTATTCAACAGGAAGAACAGCTCGTTTCGTGCGTCATTATGCTATTTTTCGTCATTGCACATGCGGAGTCCTTTCAGTTTCGGTTGTCAATATGATCAAGTGTTTACATGTTCTCTCGATCGGAATAGAAAAGGAATAAACCACCTATTTCATTCGGATCAAGCTCAATCTGATCGATTTAAGTGTTTAAATGAAGGCTTTGCAGTCTGATTAAGCTGTCAATACGATTACTAATGGATTTTTTGGGTTAATGTTACATGTAAAGTGCCAGTGACAAATGCTGTAATGTATATTGAAATATTGGAAATGTTTAAAAATCAAATCACCGTTTTTGAAAAAAATTATATTGTGATATATATTGATATTGAATTATTGTCCAGTCCTAACAACATCTCCTCCTTCAAGGTCTTAGTCAGGTCTGTGTCTTCCTCTTGCATTAGCAGCCTTGAACAGGTGAAGAACTGGCTTCACATAGGAGACACTAAAATAGTCTTCTCCTGAGAGTGCATCTGTAAAGTCCAGTAGTTGGCCCAGTGTCTTGCTTACAGATTCCAGGACTTCTATATCTTGCCAGGTTGGAATCAGATGCCGTTCCGCCTTGTCCTCAGACAGGACCTGAGTTAAAGCCTTCCTCTGCTCTAGAATCCTGCTCATCATCTGTCTGGAACTCCATCTTGTTTGGCATTCTGATACTAAGGAATGTGGTGGTAAATTTAGCTCCTTCTGGGCTTTTTCAAGAGCACCTCTGGCCTTCCAGCTGTGAGAGAAGTGACCCATCAGCTTCTTGCAGACACCTGTAGAATGGTCCATCCTTTTTCACTGCATTTTCTAAGGGAAGAATAAAAAACAAAACTAAGTGCATATTACATTTAATACTATAAAAAATAAATTGTTCATAAAAAATTAAAATCAGTTTTTCCTTTAACAATAAATGGCTAACAAAACTAGTATTTATGAAAATTATTAAACTTAGGGAAATGTTATATTTCAAGTCAATTCATGCATGGCATAGCAATAGCAACAGTAATAAAAATAGCATGGGCATACATTACCAACTGCAAGATGCAGTCTGTGGCCAAAGCACTGCAGCCTGGTCCACTTGTTGAGAGCGGCAGTCTTCACCATGTTCGCCGCATTGTCTGTTGTAATACAGACTAGACGTCTCTCATCTAGGCCCCAAGCAGCCAGTGCTTCTATTCTCCCTGTTGTGATGTTCTCACTTGTATGATCCTGCGGGAAAAATGCTGTTTGCAAACTACGACTTTTCAGTTTGAAGTCCTCATTAATAAAGTGTATGGTCAGACTTATGTAGGGCTCCATTGTTCGGCTGGACCACAAGTCTGTTGTTGCTGCATAATATTCCACTTGTGACAGCTCGGTTTCAACTTGTGCCTTGCATCTCTCGTACAGCTCTGGGATGGCAACTTGAGAAAAATAGTTGCGTGATGGTATTAAATACCGCTTGTCAAGCGACTGGATCATGCTTTTAAAACCCTCTTTGGTAACGGTGTTAACTGGTACCATGTCTTTCGCGATGTGAAATGTAATTGCATCAGTGATATCTTTCTGCCGCTTGGAACCCTTCTCATATGGTGTAACACTGGCAAACGAATCCGAAATAGTTTTTTTTCTTTGGACGGCAATCAGATCTGGCTTTGCACTCGTCATACAGGGCTTTGTGGTGCCGACTTAAATGATCAAACAAATTAGTCATGTTTCCGCATGTTGTGGCAACAATTAGGGATGCACCGATACACATTTTTTCACTTCCGATCCGATCCCTGAATTTGTATATCGGCCGATACCGATTCTATTCCGATACCAGAGCTGTGTTTGCTTTAATATTATTATTATTATCACCGGTATTGTTGATTTTACCGTAAAACTTCAAATAATAGCCGAGTCCCAAATAGACGCCTGTCTCTTTTACACGCCTGGTGTGGCTGCAGGTTTGGGTAAATAAAGGCCGGTCTCAAATAGAGGCCGGGTCTGTTTTTTAGTTTCGGGTTGTATTTAATCCTCTAAAACCGTCAGATCGTCCGCTTTTTCGCGGCCGCCAAAGCAATTTTTTGTCCCTCCAAAGCTTTTTTTGATCGATGAGTGATGTAGAATAGAATGACTGCTGCGCTTGACAGGGCGCGTTACGAGCAGAGAGAGAGAGAGAGAGAGAGAGAGAGAGAGAGAGAGAGAGCGAGAGCGCCCCGGCCGCGCGCGCGCACTCTCACATCTTCAAACAACACGAGCGCTGTCTTGCTCTCTCTCCCTCGCGCATATTAATCAAAATCAATTGACGACGCGACAGTAAAAGGTTGGAAGACCGCAGTTTAACGTGGAGCATTTGGAGATTTTTATAGATTAGAGACATACACTCAATGACCAACATCTCAACACTAAATTATAAAGGCCTGACTCATATAGACGCCTGTCTCAAATACAAGCCGGTGCAATTCGACGGTTTGGGAAAATAAAAGCCCGGGCTACTATTTGAAGTTTTACGGTATATGATGCTGAAATAAACTCCTCTCAACTGGCAAGTGTGATATGTATGCATGCATGCATGTATGTCCCAAAAGGCAACTTGAGGTAAGTATAAGGTCAGAAAAACAGGAAATCCTGTTTCTGAAAAAAAAAATGCAACTGTAAGGGTTTCAAATTGATTGTCATGTCAATATTTATTACATTCCCAAATATGTCAAATACCTGAGTCTTCAAATATAAGAAAAGTGCAAGTTTAAACATCTTACACACACACACACACACACACACACACACACACACACGCGCGCGCACACACACACACACACACACTATCAATAAAACAGTGTGCATCTGAACAGCACAAATCAAGTACACTGGCTCTTGTAGCATCAACAAATCAAGGTTTTAAAATGTCAAATATTTGAAATATAAGAAAGGTGCAATAACTGTAAACATCTCACTCACTCACTCACTCACTCACTCACTCACTCACTCACTCTCTCTCTCTCTCTCTCTCTCTCTCTCTCTCACTCACTCACTCACTCACTCACTCACTCACTCACTCACTCACTCTCTCACTCTCTCACTCTCTCACTCTCTCACTCTCTCACTCTCTCACTCACTCACTCTCTCACACACACACACACACACACACTCACACACACTCTCAATAAAACGGCTCCAGTTGTTCTCCCCCTGGCCAAAAAATTCTCGTCCTATTTAACGTGGTGCAAGCTGCGGAATGGATTTTCTGAGCGGAGGCGTGTCTCATAACTCTGTCTCTCATTGAGCCGCGCCTCCATTCAGGAAATCCTTTCCACAGTTTGCAGCCAGCTAGCAGACTAGCCGGCGGGAATCACTTTTTGGAGTCATTTCAGCAGACAACGTTAAAGCGCAGACATGGCTCATGGATATCGGATATCTCCGCAGGTTGGATCGGGAAAATCCGATACGTGAATGCTGGTATCGGTCCCGATACTGATACTGGATCGGATCAGCCCCATCCTTAGCAACAATTGCAAGGCACTCCCGACAAAGTACCTGCTTCTGGTCAACATCATTCTTTCTGAAGCCAAAAATATTTACAGATAACTGATGATGCGTTTCTTTTTTGCGACCAAATCTTCCGTTTTTAGGAGCTTTTTTCCTGTTCCTAGCTCATTTCGCCATGCGCATGTGAGCCTGCAGCCTGCACGTCAAAAACACGTGAACTCTGAACAACGTGAACCAACTCTGCTTTGTAAATAGTTTTTTTTTTCTTCCTTTAATCTGAGTAAATTTCTTTATATCAGGCAAATATGAGAACCGTGCAAGTTTTTTCATTTGAATCAAACAAAAATATTATATGTTTTGCCTTACTACATCGCACATCCTGCAATGTGACTATACATTTGCGATGTCGATGCTAAAACGATATATCTTGCAGCCCTACTTGAAATGACATCAAAAGTGGAAAAAGTTGGTCAGAAACTTGCATTTACACAAACTGACCAACAACCGCAACTTTCAGATGCCATATTTTTTTAAGCTCAGCTGTCAAAGAATTGAACACCATATGATTGTGGGATATCATAGGCAGCAAAGTATACATCTATCCTGCCTTCAAAAACCAATCAGATGAAGGCATCTCAGTATCTAGTAGTTGGATTCTGACATGCCTTGTTGCCTTCAGCTTTCGGACGAAGCCTTTGTTTTGATAAGGAACTCTGGCACTCAACTCTTCATTGGATGGCACATTATTTAAGGCTGTTCCATTTGTTATACTACTGATATAAGATGGGCTGTTTGTGAAATGAAGTCTGACAGAAAGGTTTCAAATTGATTTGATCTGTTCATCTGTATGGATTAATTGACTCATTCTACCCACAATGATAGTGAATTAATGTTTGCGGTAATTATCCGCATTATAAGCACAGAACTTGCGGGCCGATCTTGAGCATGCAACACTGTTACTAGGGTTGGTAATCTTTAGGCATCTTACGATCCGATTCTGATTCTGGGAGCAATGATCTGACTCCAAAACGATTCTTGATCTACTTTTTCTTAATAGTTTATTAAAAAAAAATTATTAATTAGTTTATTGAAATCTTTTTAAAGATGTACCGTAATAAGTACTTTTTAAAATAATAAATTAAAATTAATTAAAACGATTGGATGTTATGAATTTTCTGTACCTTCTGAAGTTCATGTTTATTTTGTGCTAAAATATAGTAAAGCAGAAGAAATGATCAGTTCACATGCACTCTTGAGTCTGCACTGCCACTTTGCTTGAACTGAACATTTAAGAATGCCAAAACGGAATTTACTGTTTGGTTTCCCAGAATAGACAAAGATCGATTCTTGGGATTTAAAGGGGTCATATGATGGTTCTAAAAAGAACATTGTTTTGTGTATTTGGTTTAATGCAATGTGTTAATGTGGTTTTAGGTTAAAAGTCATTATTTTACACATACTGTACATTTATTGTTGCTGCTCTTTGCCCCGCCTTTTTGAAACGCGTCGATTTTTACAAAGCTCATCGTTCTCAAAAGCGCAATGTGCTCTGATTGGCCAGCTATCCAGTGCATTTTGATTGGCCCAAAAACCTGAAGCATGTGATGGAAATGTCACGCCCTTTACCATATTTGGAACATCAGCTCCCAAAGCAATAATGCCAGGTGATGTCGGTAACCTTATCAATTCGAGGCCGAATCTGATCCGGAAAATACAGATGACCAAGCTGATTGATCAAATTTGCCAGCGCGACTGGACCAGATCGTATCAGATTGGTAAGGTTTTATTTCATTGTGGACATAATTACTGATTATAATGACTTGTACAGTATTTTTACGTGTTGCGCCGCGCAACGGCCGTGAGAAACATAAAACTTGTCTGCATTTGTGATCGTAGAAACGACAAGCAAGCGCAACTCTATACTGCTCAAAACTCACGCTTGAATAGTCAGTAGCAAATTCTTAAAATATGAAAACATACTTACTGAGTATGTCTGTGAGTCAGAAGCGCCAGAATATACATGCAAAATGGAATTGCCCCACTTTTTAGAATCAGCTTTTGTGCACAGCCGGCCTTGTAGCTACTCTCCCAGTTTCTGGAAACCGTCCTCCGAAAAATGCGCAGCACACAGTCGAAGATTTTAGTTGGACTGTTCTGGAACGGTGTTGTAAATAAAGCTTAAGCACTTTTCTCATTGTGTCCTCTTTTGGAAGGCCAAACAAAGTATTTTGGATTTCGCAACGAAAACCACAGCGTCTCCACGATATGGCGACGCCGCCGGCAACAATAATACAGTAGGAATAAAAGTCACGCCTTGTTTCTTTGCGTAAATGCATTTGGGCGGTGTTATGAAACTGATTTGTGGGGGCATGTTTAAATGAAGTGTTTTAGTAAGGTGTGCCTAAAAAGAATATCTCTTTTAGGGCTGCAACAACTAATCGATAAAATCGATAATGATCGATTATGAAAATCGTTGTCAACGAATGACATTATCGATTAGTTGGTCTGCTTAAGTCACGGGGAGCGTTTACTGGTGATTGGTTGAAACAGGCCAATCATGATGCTCTGTCTTACATGCGCTTCATGAGGCACACACACAAGCAAGGTCTCTTTCCCTCGCCGCTCTGCCGTGCGCGCGCACTACACGGTTTGGAGCACAGTCTCTTCTGTCTCGCATGCGCTCAAATTCCGGGAGTTTGAACTAATTTGCGGGCATCAGAGAGTTGCAGCCCTAATCTCTTTAGGTTTGACACTTTGAGCTTTGTAACTCAGCAGATATTATACATGCACAAACAGCTACATAACACACAAAAAAAAGGAAAACAAGAAATCGCATCATTTGACCCCTTTAAGAATCAGTATCGGTTCTTCAAAATGTGAATCAACTAAAATTGAGAAATCAATATTTTCAACCCAGACCTAATTAAAACACATCGCTGTTAAAAAAAAAGAACACAAAACCATTGCATTGACGGCACAAGAATGTTTGTGTCGGTCTGAACAGACACTCATTCAAATTAAAATGTTTGTCACTGACATTTGACTGTAAATAGGCATTTCAAATTTGGTCAAACAAAGTTATTTAAGGATTATGCCTTAAGATGCCACCTGCATAGCCAGCACACTAGGCTTTGGAATTAAGCATATGTTTCTGGGTTAATCAGAAAGAGAGCATATGACTGTGGCTGATGAGGAGCTGTTATCGTTAAGTGTAGATGGTACGATGTGACTCATTTTACACACAGTGCTATGTGCAGAATGCGCTGGTTTCTGTGGAAACAGTCTTTACTCCACTGCTTCTGACACTACTCGCCAAAAGATGATCAGTTCACATGCACTTCGCAGGACTTCTTCACTTGATCTGAGGTGCTACAGAGATCTGTCACGGCACATTAACTCCTTAACCTGCACCACATCGGTGGCCTCAGATTATTTTTGTTCAACATTCACTGCACGTTAAAACATCACACTCTTACATGATTTGGACAAACTGTGTATCATTAGAAAGATATAAGACTCCAGCTTTAATATTGAACACTGTTTGACCATTTCTTAATTTGTCAGGAGTGCTAAATCAATCGTTTACTTATTTTGAATGGAATAAAAACACGCACTCCTATTCAGTCACGTCTACTGCGGTTTATTTATTTTATAGCTGCACTGAACAGTGTCTGTAAAGCCTTTCTGAAAGATCGGTTTTCTGGATTTTCTTAAGAATTGGTTCAGCAAAATGAGAAATATTTTTACCCAGCCCTATATTACATGTATTTCAAACAAAGTTTCAGCTCGTGTGCAGTTGCCACGTTCAGAACTGGAGAAAGCCACCACAGTGATTTCACTGGAGCTACTGGTAGCATAATTGCTGTTTTTTCCTTTCAATATGCAGGAGGGATGTCTGAATTTATGGCTTGCTATCCTTTAACTGTTGCTCTCTTACCCCCTTCCTTCTGATTATTATGAGTGTAATGCTGTATGTTTCTGTCTCTAGGTTTGAGGAAGTCCACTAAGAAGCGTAGTGAGTCTCCCCCAGCAGAGCTCCCCAGCTGTCGGAGGAGCACACGTCAAAAGACCACGGGCTCTTGCGCCAGCACCAGGTACTGAACCACCAGCCTTTTCAATCCAGAACAGTCTACTGATCTAGAACATGCACTAACTAATAAATCAAGCCAATTGGTGAGAGATCACTCTGATCGGCCGTCCAGCCTAGTGAACTAGCACAATAAAAAAGCAAAAGTAATGAAAAATAGCAGATGACTGTCAAGAGGGCACTCACAGAAGGCTGTTCTAATTTTTTTAATGATCTTATCTGGGCATCCCAATACGCGAATATTTTCATAACGACAAGGCCGTCTGTAATGAAGTAAGTGATCAACATGATTCATATTCAAAATGGTAATCAAGCTCTGATATGTTAACATTTTGTATATCTGCAGTTGTAGTGTCGCTTTCCCTTTTTGAATGATGAGTATAGACTTCTACCACCTGCTGATATAGACTGTTATTTCCTTACACGCAGGTGAAGAACGCATGTGCTACTTGAAAACTGTAAAAAACAAGAAGAAAACACTTTTCTTTCCCACCAAAAAAAGTATATATGACGCTACCCTGACTAAGGTCTATTGTGTCTGGATCTGAGAGATGACAATACATGAGTAGTTGGTTCCTCCTAGGGATGTCAACGATTAATCGACGATCGATTAATTGTCGATAATACATTTAATCGATCAAACTTATCGATCATCGATTAAGCAGGATCATGCGCGTGCGTGCTGCTCAACCGCGAAACATGTAAGCGAGCGCGCCGGTGTGGTGAAGTGTTGAGTCCCAGTGAATGACACACTCCGGAGTTGTTTGGGACTATTTTACACCTTCATCATGACTAAGTTTGCGTGTGCATTCGCAGCCTTTTGTTTTGTGCAAATGTAAGTTGTAATAGTTTATTTTGTGTAACGTACGCTTATCTATATCTGATTGGTCTCATATTGGATGCATTTGGTTAAGAATCGACGTGATCTTTAGCGCGCTCAGCTCAAACGACAATGCACAACTAATAATGACTATTGGGACTGTCATATTACACAAGAATATAAAGAGAACACTATTGTAATAAAACATTGTGAATTATTTGGGTTTAGATGCCATGTCGCGTTGTTCCAGGAAGAGCTCGTCAGAGACTTTGAGCGCGTCCACCACAACATGAGTCATTCTGAATGGCACGTAACTCAGTTTAAGTTCACTTGTGCATTCACGTCATTTTGTGCAGATATAATTTTGTAATATTCTGCTTATTTTGTATATATCTGATTAATATCAAATAGGATGCGTTTAGAAAACGCTAACAAAGTGCTCAACGGTTATTCATTCAGCGCGCGCCGCTCAAGCAGAATGCACAACTAATAATAACGATGGTTAATTTGGGACTTTCATATTACATAACATGAGAACACTATTTTATTAAATGGTTGTGAATTCATTGGGTTTAGTTGCCGTTTTCAGTGCGTTGTTCTAGCACTTCCACAACAGTCACACATTCTGACAAGCACGCATATGAGGCGGCGTTGGTGACACATTGTATTTGCCGTTATATTTATATATTAAATAATTAATTTAATTTATCAATCACATCAAAACATTTTACAATCCTACTAAGCATTTATTTAGATTAAAAAACATTCTTATTAATTTGGTGAGTAACATAGCTTTTTGAGCAGCATTTGCAGACCCTGTGCTGTTTGCCATTAATGCTAACGATTAATTGATCGTTAATTTAAACGACGATCGATCATGGGAATTTGTGAAAATTGACATCCCTAGTTCCTCCACATTAATCCTGTTCATTTACTAGAACCATTAATCAGCCCCCTCTATCCCCTCAGCTGTATTTTGTGGTAACTGCAGATGGGTTTTCCTGTTCACTTACTTGCATTACTGGAACTTCCAGTTCATCCTCATGAGAAATCTGGTGCAATGTTGTGTATTGTCTTGCAAAAGAGATTTGTTTATGAATGTTTGGGAACTCAAAGACATTGTTAAACGACAGTTATAAAACAGATAGTTCCGGTTCTTGATTTTGAATTGCTTAGGCTTGTTCTAAGCTGATATGAAATACTCTGAATCAGGGCCGTCCCACTCATGGGGCAGGGCCCAGTGCGAGGTAAGGGTCGGTCGTGATGCATTGTGGTAGTGGTGGTGATGTCACCCTCGGTCTGTTCATCGCGGGGCCCAGTGCGATCGCACCATTTGCACTGCAGGGCGGACCTGCACTTAACACAGACCTGACACCTCAAAACATGAATAATTATTCAATTTTTGAAGTGTTTATTTTATGAACCAGGTATATGTAGTAACCTTTTACTACTACTTGTGATTCGCAGTTGTCTGTTTGGTCATGTAGTGTATTTCAACCTTTATATTTGTAAAGATTTGTCTTTCACTGCCTACAAAGCCTTGGTTATATATATATATATATAAACCCAAGAATATTACTAAACTGGAGGCCATTGCTTGTGAGGATGGGCTAAGACTCCTCAGAAATGTTGCCAGAAGCTGAAACTGTCTGTAAATTTTGCCAATAAATCTGAGTAATAATGGGGGTTGAAAAATTTCGATTACAACTCTGTGTGTGTTATATATTTATAACACACTGTCAAACCCTGCACTATATGATTATGGACATTTTATTCGAGTAAATAATTTTTGGTTGTTTGCCATCGTTTTAGTGTAGTATATATTAATATACAAATTTTATTGAGAATATTGGGCTTTCCCTTTCACTGTTGTGTTTTTATACTTTTCTAGTCGGCGAGGCTCAGGCCTGGGCAAGCGCGGGACAGCCGAAGCTCGCCGACAGGAGAAAATGGCCGACTCTGACAACAACCAGGATGGGGCCAATTCATCGGCCGCGCGCACAGAGGAAACGCCCCAAGGGGCGTCAGGTAAGAGAGCAGCAGTCCCCTAAGATTTTATTATATATTGTATGTGATACTGTGATGTGTATGTTAAGAACACACTGACGGTACCTTAACACAGGCATGCCAACATATGTTTTATTATACATCGGTCTCTTATACTCATTCTGTCTCTGCTGTGAAGCATCTAGCTCAGTAGCTGGAGCTGTTGGCATGACCACCTCTGGAGAGAGTGAATCAGATGATTCTGAAATGGGAAGACTGCAAGGCATGTTTGCTCTATTTTTATATCATTCATTTTCTAAAAATACAGTTCGTGAAGATAAAGTAATTATATGTTCAGTGATAAGAAAAAAAATGTGTTCTTAGTGTTATGTTAGTATTAGGGGTGTAACGGTTCACAAAATTCACGGTTCGATACGATACACTTGTCACGGTTCGGTACGTTTTCGATACAGCAAAAAGAAAGAAATGCCAGAGAAATTTCCTCGATTTAATTTTTTTCATTATATTTTTTTATTAAAACTACCATCATAAAGTATGATATTTTTTTACTTTGAGCAATGATGGAGCTATACTTGACTTTTCTTAGGAGCATATAAAACAAAACAGCTCCTTGGACAAAATGAAATATAATATTGTAGTAATATTATAAACAAAGGTTTATTTTAGGTCAGATTAACATTTGAGGGCAGCAATTGTATTCAGAATGTCAAAATAAAACCGACGTAATGTTACTTGAAAGCATTATAGCCTACTATTCCTGCCAAACTTCCATGATTACAGTTAGTAGTGTTACTACAGTAAACCCATGGTAAATGTTGCTGATCTGTGGACACTGAATAGTTCATTCATGGCACAATGTTTCTTCCTGGTTTCAACGCCACGTCAGCGCTGTTTTATTCGTTAACAACGGAGAAATGTGAATGTTTCTCACTAGATCTCGCAGCGATGTTATTACTTCAGTGGCGAATTCAAATATTTTCTTTACTGGATTTCGCTGTGTAGTAACAGTGCTGATGATCAAGATCGGCGCGCGCTGCATTGGTCCAAACTGATAAACGGTCCGTCAACCACACAATAACGAGTCAAGTCACATTCGTTCCGCTTACATTACATTTGCCATTTGATGTTGGGCAATGTTGTGGTCACGCCAGCGTCTCTTACATTATGAGCGCGCTAACATTTGAAACAACTAAATTTTGGTCGGCAGGAAAAATGGTCCATCGAACCGTTCGGTTTAAAAATGCGTACCGAAAACCGAACCGAAAGCCTCGTACCGAACGGTTCAATACGAATACGTGTACCGTTACACCCCTAGTTAGTATTATGTTTTGCACAAATCTCAACATTGAATAGATGATTATTAGATTATAGATGGGATTGGAGTATTTACAACATTGTATTTAGAAGGAAGATTTAGGAAAAAATGGTGTTAGTGCATTGTATTTTGCAGTGTTGTTTGTTTACTTGTCGTAGTTTAATCATCAGTTTTAATTAAAATCGCTTAATTATCGTCACAATGCACAATTTTCTTATCTTCGTTATCGACAAAAATAAAAACCTTTGTTAACATTGACCAAGACTGATCAAAGCATAATAAAAACACAAACATCTAGTTGTGTGTGAGGTTTTATGTTTTGCTCTCTCCACAGCTCTGCTGGAGGCCAGGGGCCTTCCTCCTCACCTGTTTGGCCCCTTTGGGCCCCGTATGTCACAGCTGTTTCATAGGACCATTGGGAGTGGAGCTAGTGAGTGACCTTTACTGATGTGTGTGACATTTTTGTCGGATGATTAGGTATTTCTTCTGCTCAAGGTGTCGGTCTTCTGTCTCCCTCTGCGCTTGCAGGCTCAAAGGCACAGCAGCTGCTGCAGGGGCTGCAGGCTACAGGTGATGAATCCCAGCAACTCCAGGCTGCTATAGAGATGTGCCAGCTGCTAGTGATGGGTAACGAGGAGACGCTGGGAGGATTCCCTGTCAAGAGTGTCGTACCTGCCCTGGTGAGTATGCATCAAGAAATTCACCTGGACTAAAGCCTTGTCCACACTGTAGTTTATTCTGGCCAAGTACACCCAATTAGACAGGAGTGAAAAAATTCTTTAAATCGCCAAATAATAATGCCCAGATACTGGTCACTGCTGGTCCTTAACCCTTTGATGCACAACATGGGTCTAAATAGACCCGACTGAGTTTTCATTTTCTATATCTTTGCAAGAAATTGATTTCATCATTCAGTATTCCAGGTATTCCTCAATTAACTCGTTTTAGATCATTACAAATCCTTATTTAAATTTTTCCTTTCTTACTTTTCGAATAAAAATAGTTTTTGTTTCACTACCCTTCTAATGCGCAACATGGGTCTAAAAAGACCCGTATTCATGTTTCTTTGCTTAATATTTGAAAGAAATGTATTTTATCATTTATTAATCCAGGTATTCATTAAATATCTTGTTTTTGATTTCCACAAATCATTATTTTTATTTTTCCTTTCTTACTTTATAAACAAACACGTTTTTTGTATTTCTACATCAATTTTACACACATGGGTCAAAAATGACCCATATAGGAACCTTTGATATTTATAAATAGTATAAATATATTTACTGCAGAAAACTTTTCACCTGCCAAACATTTCACAATTCAACACGGCTACTTGTGTATATTTCATGCATGTAAGTTTTATTTAATACATTTTTTGTCACAGAAAATATTTGATATTTTGTGAAAGACATCTAGATATAGCCTAAAATTAGAACGTTTAGGCTAAGGTTACCTTGACCTTGAAATCAATTACTAGTGCAAAAGAGAAACATGTCCAATACTATTAGCTAGCTTGCGGTCGACATATTTTATTTTATCTAATGTTAGCTAGGTCAACAAAATAAAAGTTGCAATAGAAAGTTATATATGCAAGTATATATTGGTGCTGTTGGGCAGAAACCTTACCTGGGCAGTACCTCCATATAAATTTTTATAAATGGTCATAAATCAATGCTATCGGTCACATAATCCATCGTGTGGTGCACTATGGCTGCTGTCGCATCATCCGGGTGGATGGTGCACATTGGTGGTGGGGAGATCCCCCTACAGTTGCACTACACTACAGTTCAATTTCAGTGTTATCGGTTATATGTGTGTTATGCGTGACAAAGTGGCCAATAAACATATTTCAAGTGTTACAGTAAATGTGTTGATTCTAAACAACTGTGACAATGGTTATTTTAACAAAAAGTTTTCTTTATTCTTTTGTTTTATCACGCTTGCATAGATGGGTCATTTTAGACCCATGTGTGTAAACTGGATGTATTTACACAAAACCTAGGAAATATTAAAATATGAATTTGTGATAATTGAAAACAAGATATTTTGAATATTCATAAATCATGAAATTTATAGATCATGAAATATAAAATGCTCAAATAAAGTGATTTCAAAAGGTGAAACAAAAAAAATGCAGAGCCATGCATGAAATAACATAGGAAATGAATACGGGTCTTTTTAGACCCATGTTTTGCATTAGAGGGGGTATCCATAGCTTGCGCATCAAAGGGTTAAAAAGTCTTAAAGTCAGTTTCACAGGATTGTGTGAGTCTATTGGTGGTGGACCTCTGTTCCTCAAGGGGTCTGGGTGAATGCCAACCGAAACCCACCCTCTCTTCGCCCAGCCCATCCCTGTCAATTAATTCACTTTAAATTACATTAGGGAAATTACAATACTTTTGTATAATAATTTCTTAACTTGCAAGCAGGGCTTACATTTTCTAAATCGGTTCACTGCAAGCAGGATCAGTATTTTAACGTTTCTGTTCATGTGTTCCTTCTGTAAAATTATCATTCTGAAAGCGGTTTGATCAGAAAAAATACCAGTTGTTAATTTTTTTTGTTTTGGACTATACTTTGTACTAGAGCTTGAATTGAAACTTATACTGAGAGCTTGTGACAAACTCTTAACTCGAGTGGATCTTCAAACTGTCGCCAAAACCTCATACAGTAGCTCCACCCGCCTCTATCTTGAATGAAGTGCTGCCCACAGAGTACAAGATGCAAAAAGTGCTACTGCGGGGTATACAGTTCGTATCTTGCAAAAATAATACGAGGCCAAGGCACTTGGAGTGCTGCACACATTTTGGAGACCGTCTCGGTTTGTTTGCAGTGCACTGTTAAATAAAAAATGGGTTCCTTGAAAAAGTACAGCGTTTTTTTTATCCAAATCATGATGTGTGTAACGGCTAATGTTTTATGTATTTGAGGAGCGGAGAAGAGTGTCTTAGTCTGGTATTTGCCGTTTAGTCATAGCCAATACAGCCTGTGCGTAACACTTTGTCTTTTATAACACAAGCTTTTTGCCAAATATATTAAATGACTGTAAAAACTGAGTGCCCACATAGCTACAATAACCTTTGTAAACTGCAAGTTGAAGAAGACGTGATGCGATGCACTTACTGCCTCAGATGCAACCGTTTTAATGACGGACAAAACACAAATCTCTGACAAGTAACTCCATTTGGAATTGGCCGTACAATTTGAATTTGATTGGTTGACTGCCATATTAAAATCTTAAACAGAATAATATATTTTTTTAGTTATTTTACGATTCAGGATGTTTGCTTTACCTCGCCCATATGGAATTAATTCTATTTGTTCAGGTCTTAGAAAAGTTCTTAAAAGGCCTTAGATTTATGCTTTCTGAAATGTATAATCTGAGAGAGATAACCTCCTCTCTGTGCCAGGAGTCAAGCCACTCTCTATTCTTACCCATATGTCCTGTTCCCCTCTTGTCTTCACAGATCACACTGTTACAGATGGAGCATAATTTTGATATTGTGAGTATTAGAAACTTCTGTGAGTGG
Source organism: Tiaroga cobitis (assembly GCA_030578255.1). Classification (NCBI taxonomy): domain Eukaryota; kingdom Metazoa; phylum Chordata; class Actinopteri; order Cypriniformes; family Leuciscidae; genus Tiaroga; species Tiaroga cobitis. The sequence continues at coordinate 38,021,051 of CM060608.1, read as the reverse complement.
GTACATGTTTACGCAGAGATAGAACATTGTGCAAGCCTATCAAGGCAAACTGCAGTGAATCTATCACCTGAGAATCATTTCATCCATTACATTTTCAGTATTCAGTTGTTCAATTTTGATACTTAAAATTTTAGAATAATGTAAATAGCTGTTCACCATGTGTGACATTTCTGCAGATGAATCATGCATCTCGCGCCCTCACCTACATGATGGAGGCTCTGCCACGCTCCTCGGCTGTGGTGGTAGACGCCATCCCAGTCTTCCTGGAAAAGGTAAATGGCACCTCACTCTTTCTTTGAACCTTGGCTACCCAGTATATAGATAACACAATTAAAGGGGTTATATAAAGAAAAAACATATAAAAAATAATAATAATAAGAACAGAGGATAAATTTAGACACATGTAACGTTTTGCCTACCTCAAAAACATTTTTGACATCACAACTATGTGCATGTATTTATACTGCTTATATTTACAGAGCAACACCTATTCTGTGTTCACCGACTTGATTAGAAGTGGCATCTTTTGTGCTTGTTCTCTCAAATAATTTTTTCCCCGTGTGTTTACAGCTTCAGGTAATTCAGTTTATTGATGTGGCAGAGCAAGCCTTGACCGCCCTGGAGATGTTGTCACGGAGGCACAGCAAAGCCATCTTACAGGCTGTGAGTACTGATGGTTTTTTGTTACTTTAATGCTGTTTCAACCTAGTGTTAATTTCGTTAACGAAATCTATGACGCAAAATGTTCGTCGATGACCTTTTTTCCATGACTAAGACAAGACATTGACGAAACGGGACCAGCCTCATTAAATGATAACTCTGACTATATCAACATGGAATATTGGGGTAAAATGTTGTTAAAAAATAAAAACTTTACCAAAATTTCTTTGTTTTTGTTGGAAAAAAGGAGACAAAAGATTACAGACTGTTTTTAACAAGTCTACAAGCCTTTATGCTTGCGGTTGCCAGATGTCAAGGTTTTAAATCCCCCAGACAGAGTTTTTCTCTTAAAAGGATGCATTTTCTGCCCTGTTTTACTTAATCTTTGCAATCTGGCAACCATGCGCACATGCAGTCTCCACACTGCGGAAGAAGCACTGAAAACACCAACAAATGTAATCATAAGTTTAGCGATTTCCATTAAGATATTCTGCTCAAATGAAAGTGTCATACAGCCAGTCTGTTTCTCTTCGCGCTGTTTGCTGCGACTAAATCTGCGATCAAACCTTTTTAGTGATGAACTGTAATAAATCCAAACATGGATCTCGACCATATTGTTTAATTGTGGTTCTTAAATAAATGCACTTACTGAAATTCACTTTGTGAATGCAAAGTCTTTTTTGCTGTTGTTTGAATAGAAAAACATTAGTGTAATTTGGAATTACTATTAGGAATTTCACTATTTTCATTTTTGAAAGAAGTTTCTTGTTTTACCAGTATTCATTAGCCTGGTTTTCCCCATACTGCCTTTGCGCAGCGCGATTTTATTCACGCTGCTAGGCAGTGTGGATACCATGGAACAAATTTTCGCCTCAGCGAGGGGACCAATCACAGAACGGGGAGGGAGCAGCAAGACGATGACGACGTCTATGCGACACACCGAAGCAGTTTGTTTATACCTATGGATCAAAAGTGGCAGCAGACGCGAAGTTACCTTTCGATGCAGCCTTGGATATTGATCGAATTAGTTTAGAACGCAAATAAATCTCTGACCCATCGTCTTATTCCTCGTCTAATTTCTTTCGCTCTACATACGTCATCTGGTATAATTGAAACGATTGGCTATGGGCTACTTACAGGGGTGCTTATAAGTGCAATAAATGTAAAAATTTTATTCTGAAATGACAACAGTCATTGTGATTTATAATTTCAAGCAAAATTATTGTGATTTAATTATGCAGCATGATTAAAATGTGACTAAGTTTTCAGTGACTAAAACTAGACTAAAATGACCCGACATTTAGTCAACTAAAACTTGACTAAACAAAAACAGGACAAGGTTGACTGATAACTAAAACGTAATTTTGATATGGCTAAGACTAAATAAAAAAATAGCTGGGAACATTTAATAACCACAAAAAAACACTTCAGCCAGTTGATCTAAGTAGCCTTTACGTAAGCCATTGTCTGTTTTATAATGGCTTTGAATGTTAAATCTGTTCTATTGACCCCATCTTATTTTATTATGGAAAATGACACACCACTGACTGAGGCTGTGCTGTTTTTTGAAAATGTCTCTTTATAGGGAGGACTGGCTGACTGTTTGCTTTACTTGGAGTTCTTCAGCATCAATGCTCAGAGGAACGCATTAGCCATCGCTGCTAACTGCTGCCAGAGCATCACGCCGGACGAGTTTCACTTTGTCGCTGACTCTCTGCCCCTGCTCACTCAGAGACTCACACACCAGGTGAAAGACACCGCAGACACCTCATTCATATTTATAACAGCAGATGAACAGACATCATGTCTAGATCTGTAACACAAACATAAACACTCGCAAGGACGTAAGCGTTATGTTTGCCATAGTGTTACTGGTGTGATTCACACCTGGTTGACACTGTTGGCAGACTTTGGGTGTAACAATAATTCAGCACTGTCTTCCTCAGATGAATCAGCATTTTTATTTTGACTTTTGTTTTACAGGATAAAAAATCTGTCGAAAGCACTTGTCTCTGTTTTGCCAGGCTGGTGGACAACTTTCAGCATGAGGAGGTGAGATCATTACTCACACACAAGCACAGCAAATTTTATAAACCTAAAAAAAACTGTCTAAACAATTTTAATATTTTTTTTTTAAGTTGTAAGAATAAGAATTGAATTGATTGTTGAAATGTTTCATATAAATGAGCAGCATATGTTTTTTTTTAGTTTAATTAGAAAAACATATTCCCTTGTATAGAATACTTTAAATCCTTTATTCAAGTACTACAAAATGTATCTTTGATTTCATATCCATCTGAATTTTGTCCCGCTGTTTTCAATTGTCTGGAACATTTTTTTCCCAAGTACTAGACTGTTCACCGGATCTTCACAAAATTTTGCAGACAGCAGCTCTAGACCATGCTGGCAAAAAGTGATCAAAATATTTTTGATACATTGACTTGTCATGATTTAGAAATGCTTTGTGAATCGCTTCAAACTAAGCGAAGTCAAAATAACTTGTTTGTGAATTGACCGTCACTTAAATTGCAAAATATATTTGTGCATTCATGATGACCTCATTAACCGCTCCCCTGTGTCACTGTCCCAGAACCTGTTACAGCAAGTGGCGTCACGGGACCTGCTGACCAACATCCAGCAGCTGCTGGTTCTCACTCCACCCGTGCTCAGCTCTGGCATGTTCATCATGGTAGTGCGCATGTTCTCTCTCATGTGCTCCAATTGCCCATGCCTGGCTGTGCAGCTCATGAAACAGAGTAAGTCACTCACACACACACATGTCCTGCCTGTTACCAAAAAGACAAGAACACCAACACAGGAAAGAATGTGGTACTTCAGAGCAGTTTTTTTTTTCCACCAAGTTCAACACTGGATGGGAAGGCATGTGGTCTGCTTTACGAACACATGTAAATGTACATTGAGTGACTGTGTGTTTTGCTTGTTCATAGATATAGCAGAGACCCTGCGTTTCCTGCTCTGTGGAGCATCCAATGGTAGCTGTCAAGAACAGATTGACCTTGTTCCCAGAAGCCCCCAGGAGCTTTATGAACTCACCTCACTTATTTGGTATGTCCTGTTTTCATAAACCTCTCCTCGATCTGTGTGGCTCTGTCAGTGACGTCTGATTGACATGCTTGGAGTAAAAAAAGACTGAGATTGGAGAAGTTATTATGTTCACCCCAAAGTGAAAATTGTCATCTTTGGTAGCAATTCAGCAGAATATTGAGTGTGTTTGATCACTCTGTTTTATCTCTCTGCTGTAGTGAGCTGATGCCATGTCTGCCCAGAGAGGGCATCTTTGCGGTTGATGCCATGCTGAAGAAAGGAAGTGCCCAGACTACAGAGGGTGCCATCTGGCAGTGGAGAGATGACAGAGGCCTGTGGCACCCGTACAACCGCATTGACAGCCGTATCATTGAAGTATGTTCAGCTAACTACATTCAGTGCAGATGTATTTTCGTGGGTAGACGTGGGTTTCAGAAGACCAGTTAATGATTCTGAATCACCATGTGATTTTATTTCTTACTCTTTTTCAGACCGCACACCAGAATGGAGAAGATGAAATAAGTCTGTCGACACTCGGCCGTGTCTACACCATTGACTTCAACTCTATGCAGCAAATAAATGAAGACACTGGCACTGCCCGTGCCATTCAGAGGAAACCCAACCCTCTGGCCAACCCCAACACAGGTACACATGCCACACTCACACTTAATGAAGTGTTCCAGATTGTTTAATCGCATTTGCGGCAAACTGTCAAATATAGGTTGTTGACCGATTTTTCCGATACCAATAAATAAAACAGGAAAATATGTCTGAAAACGGATAGCTGACAGTTTTAATAAAATCAATATGAACCAAAAGGTTCCACTTAATGTAAAATAGTGATGAACATTATTAGAAAATTAACAAGACTTAACCATGAGAATCTTTTGTCATTACATTAAATACATGTCTAAGCTTCATCACTACTGACACTGATGCTTTTATTAGTTTGTCATGTGTGAATGAATAATGTACAAGAAATGGAGAGAGAAAATTGACAAAATAAAATCAACTTTTTAAATTTTCAATTTGCATTGTATATCTCTCACATGAATATTATGCTGTGCTCACGTTTAAATGTATATATTTGACCATACTCTTACATCTCTTTTGTGTATAACCACTTCATGAAATATTATTTAGTAAGAACAAAGAAACATTTGGAAAGCTAAAAAGAGAAAACAGGCTATTCCTGTGTATGTATCGTGCATTTGTGCGGTCTGTACTTTGCTTTCTAAAGCAACAATCAGATAATCAAAAGCAAAAACCCAGTTAGCATTTTTCCACATTAACATGGTTGATATTAGAAGTGACAACAAAATCTACTTCACAACATGTTTTCTTTGGAGCGCTCATGTTTATTGTAACCGATAGATCACCCTCAACCCCAAAAAACATACTTCATCTGCACAAAGCATAAGTGATGTCTTATACAAAAAAGGCAAATTAAGATGAAAGGTATGCGTCCATTTTTTGCAATATGTAACTCGTACGAGTTCAAACTAGGGCTGCACGATATTGGTAAAAAATGACATTGCGATATTTTTTTTTCTGCGATACAAAAACAATATCGCCATATGACTTGAATAGCTCTATTTGGAAAGAATGAATCATTCTAGAATGACTGGGGTGGTTTTGTCATGGAGTAAATCCGCATAGAAACTAATATTAATAGAATGTTAACTAATGTAGTTAACTAGACTTTAATAAATGGAACCTTATTGTGAAGTGTTTCCGATTTATGTCTCTTGAATTCAGTGTTGGACAGATGAGTTGTTTTAACTATTCATTAAAGTGAATCGGTTCAAAGGAGTCATTAGTTCGCGAATCGGACGTGTCATTAACGGACCACGGCACACGTTGTGTGATTATCCAGGCAGTTTAGGACATCGCACAAGATATGTCTCAACACAAAACAAATTCTATCTAGTGATGAAATGTTTTCTTTTTATTGAAAGTGTGGTTTGTCATCTGAATGTGTGGAAAGCTTTTCAGAGAAGAAAAGGCAACGTTATTTTAGCACAATTCACAACCAGTGGTAGTTCAGAAAAAAAAAACTTCGGTCTTCCGACCTTTTACCATCGTGTATTCTCAAAGATATTCAGTCAACTCTATTCATTAATATGCACGAGGGAGGGAGAGAGAGCAAGACAGTTTGAAGACGGTGCCGGGGCTTTCACGCTCTCTGCTCGTTCTCTCAGTTAAACAAGTGCAGCAGTCAGTCATCTACATCACTCACCGGTCAAATAAGGCTTTGGCGGGACAAAAATACGCTTTAGTAAGGCTGACAGAAAACAGCGCACAAGTTCCAGTCTTCTTGCACTTGATGTTTAAACTGACAGGACTTACAAATTGATAAACTCACACTATGATGGTTAAACTTTGCAATTAATCCGCGAAACACAAGCGTTACGGGCCGGGGAGCTGCTGGCCCGTAGCCTACTGATCATGAATCACGGATCAACTACGATCCCTATACTTGACATCGCACATCCTGCGATGTGACTATCGTGGATGCGCACATCGCGATATCGATGCTAAAATGATACATCGTGCAGACCTAGTTCAAACAGCTAATTTTATCCTCTAACCTCTTAAATGATTAAATAACTGTATGTGATAACGCATACTTGATACATAACGTGGCTTTTCTCTGCCGTGTTTTAAATTCACTTCTACCTGTGCAAAGCATAGTCACGTGTCACAACAAACTCCATGCAAAGTCCGGACTGGTTTTTGGTTGGTCGACCTTTGATGTCAAATAATTATGACCAGTGGTAAACCGTAAGCACACTTAAAATGGAGTTGTAGATAAGCATGGAATCAAACTTTGCTTCCATAAATGTGAGTCATTACTAAATGATATGAGATATATTTAGTGTGAAATGTTGTAAAACAGTGTCTGTCTTCACAGGAGGGCACTTGGAGGTGAGGCGAGAGGACGCACGCGCTCAGCTGATGAAAGAGGACCCTGAGCTGGCCAAGTGCTTCATAAAGACTCTGTTTGGGGTCCTTTATGAGGTGTACAGCTCCTCAGCCGGGCCTGCCGTCAGACACAAGTGCCTTAGAGCCATCCTACGGATCATCTACTTCGCAGATGCAGACCTGCTTAAAGACGTACTGCGCAACCATTCTGTGTCTAGGTCAGTTAGTGACTGAAGTGCCACATGTGAGAATTGGACCAAAATCTTATCATTATCCAAGTGATTTTACATCACATAATATGAATCAAGATATGGTTAATAAAAAAATGATCAAAATTAAACAGAACTGAGAATATCGGAATCCATGTGCTTTTCCCCTGCTACGTGCAAGGGGATCATATCCGATCTGTGCCACGTGAGGAAAAAAATCGTTATTGAGTTAATTGTACCATGTATTCTAAATGTGTACTTTTACTTGCTAAAAAAAGTATAAACTATCAGATGACCGTAGGTTTGTAGTAGATTGTGTACAACAGGTTTTTCAGCAAAGTTTTGATCAGGTTGATCATTTAGAGGCCTTTTGCGTATCAAATAGGATAAAGGAGACTTTATAGGGTTAAAAACAAATTTTTGCTTGTATTAAAGTCCCTGTAAATTTGAATGATAAAAAAAAGCCGGCAAGTACATAAAATAAGCTATCAAAATCTTGAAAAAATGACCAATATTCTCTGCTCTGAAACGCTGGGGGCGTGTCCGCTGGCTGCGCTGAAACCACGCCCACTAGCGGGAAAGCTCCCGACGCTGATATTAGGTGATACTGCTTTCAGGACGGGAGGATGAAGGCCGAGTCGGGAGATAGTCGGTTCGGCCCCATTCACCAGTAACAGCGGATTATCAGTGAATCCCAGTTGTCTCTGACGAAAGTTTATAAAACTATCCCGTGTAAAATGATCACTACAGAGGCGGGTGTTGGCGGTGATCCTCAGCTCTCCATCAAGGTTGGCTCTTCACAAAATTAATCCACCTCTTCTTGATGTGATCGTTTTTAGGAAATTTAAATAGACACCGATCTGTTTTGTACATGATCGCATCCAGGTAGTAGCCTACGCATTTCCGTGTCGAAGGCATAGCTAGCTAGCAAACAGTAGGCTGTAGTAACTAATAGTACTGACAGTAACTCGCGATTGAGCGGCGAACTGATGCGGATGTGCTCTATTGTTAGGGGAGTGGTCAGCCTCAGTGCGTCAAGTAGGGGCGTGTCCAGGAGCTCAGGGGGTCCAGTGCGTCATCGAGCCCCGTTTTAGCCCCGCCCAAAAAATCCGGAAAATAGCAATGGTGAAACACTGTTTAACGGTCTAACTCCACAATTCAGTAATTCACAGTTCACAGTCTTTGTAATATGTTTTAGCAATACATTTCTAACATTTATAATGGGTTTAGAATTTTTTTTTAGAATTGCCTTTACAGGGACTTTAAGTTTTTTAGAAAGCATTTTTCCATGTCTTATCATTCTCGTGTAAATAACGCAAAGCAGTCCTGCTCACTGCAGTACTGCACACATGTACTATCTATACTGGTATGAAAACTACACTGACATATCTATCACACATCTCTACCACCTGTTATCGTCACCACCCAGCCCTAGTGTGTGCAGCTTTTTCCATTTCACAATTTAAAGTTCTTCCACTTGAGTGATGATACGCGGCTTATGAAGCGTGTAAGAGTGCTTGTTTGGTTTGAAGGTTGACTAATTCTGAGCTAATATGTGCAAATGTGTGTCTTATGTCTGTAGTCACATAGCTTCCATGCTGTCGAGTCAGGACCTGAAGATTGTAGTGGGCTCTCTGCAGATGGCTGAAATCCTCATGCAGAAGCTACCAGATGTATTCAGTGTTTATTTCAGGCGCGAAGGTACTGTTTTTTTATTTATTTTTTATTTTTTTTATACATTTTACACCATAATTCTATCGGAAGTTACTCCACAGAATGAAGTAGCTTGCTATAACAGGATTACAAAAAGTTTATCACTGGGGAAAAAATATTTCATTACAGTAATACATTACTCTCAACACTGGTGTTTTGATGCTCTTGTTCTGTTCAGGTGTGATGCACCAGGTAAAGAACCTAGCTGAATCCGAGGTGTTCCTCACCAGCCCTCCGAAAGCGTGCACCAGCGGCACAGCTAGTCTTTGCACCACCACCATCACCACGGCAACCACTACAGCTGCCTCTAACGTCACACCCGACTTGGGCTCCCCCAGTTTCCAGCACAGCATGGACGACTCGCTGGACCTTAGTCCTCAAGGGTATAGAGCCACTTTGACACGCACCCTTACTGATCTAGAGTTTGCAGGCCTGGTGACATGTCTTGCCATTAATGTTTAAAAACAAATCCCTCTTTTCTCTAGTAGGTTGAGTGATGTTCTGAAAAGAAAACGCCTTCCTAAAAGAGGGCCGAGGCGTCCAAAGTACTCCCCACCCAGAGACGACGACAAAGTGGATAATCAGGGTAAGTAGCACTTGTGTTAAAGCATTGGCCCCAAAATCCACTTGGACACTTGGGCCTGGTTTCACAGACAGGGCTTAGATTAAGCCAGGATTAGACCTTAGTTCAATTAGGACATTTAAGTAGCTTTTTTTTTTCCGTACCTTAGGAAAAAAAACATTACTGTGCATCTTGAGTCAAAAAAATGGCACTGACATATTTTAAGATATGTCAGTGCAAGTTGTTTTTAGTTAAACAGCACAAACATGCATTTTAGTCTGGGACTAGACTTAAAGATGAACTAAGTAACTTTTTTACCTTAACCGAACAGCTTTGGAGTCATTGTAATGTTTATATTACTGATTTCGTGTTGAATGGTGGTCGTCTCGCACCCCCCTGGTGCCTGTGAGCCGCAAAACCACCCTTGCAACTTTGGGCCGGCGGGCCGCCGGCCTCAGTGTTAGGAAGTATCGTGTGATATCAGGTCTCGCGAGGTAACGAATTGCTTTACGGCAAAAAAACAGATCTGATAAAATTCTGATAAAATGAGCATCAAACAGAAATAACCCGACGCCGTATACATGTGGTGTTGGGCGCGCGCAGCTCTTAAAGGGGCCATACCTTATTTCCACTCGTTACAGCGTCCATCCTACTGAACAGGTACCGGTGTACAGGGGGAGGGGATCAGGCCGTGAGTGCAGAGCCATCTCTGCGTGAGTGCTATTCACGACAGTACAAGTACTCCACAGCGACTCTAGGGGTCGCCGTTTGACAAAAACAGAATTCCTACTGAGTGCTGCTTTAAGCCTTGTCTGTGAAACCGGGGGCATACGTTTTATTTAAAGCTACACTATATCTGTGATGCATGCTGCATCTGGCTCTTGGGAGCCGGTATAACATGCTCTCACGTTTTTTATTTTTCACCATTTTGGGAGAAGTAAAATTGGCTTATTGTAAAGATTTTGGTAGAAGTAAAATGTGGCTTCAACAACCAAGTGCATGAACTCTTATCCATTTTTGTTTGGAATCTCAAACTACCTCCTGAAGTGATTTGAGTGATTGGACTTAAAACCGCCTTGAAAGCGTGGTATTTTCAGTATCGGATAGCTGTCTAATCGGAGAAAACTCATGAAGTGACCAAGTGAAAATAGTCTCTTTGTAACTTTTTTTCTTTCTTTTTTTTAAAATGAACAATTTATATAATAAGTACATCATAAAGCCATCTTCCAAACCATGTTTTTTGCCTTACCCTAAATCACTTTGGTAAGCCTATTATAATGTGCATTTAGGAGTTTTTTGGGACATTTCCCGGGAAACTGCATACATTCATCATTCGTCCATGTGTTACTTTATATCCCTAAATAAAAGAAAGAAGGTCAGTCAACTACTGTAAGCAGTGGAAGTACCTTGAAGCCACAGCATCTAAACCTTGAACTAAAAAAAGAGTTTGCAAGCAAAAAGGCATAACAACACTACATGTAATAAAACACGAATCAACATAGTTAGCATAGCATCACATTTGCAATAAAACAGTCTATGTTGCTAATCTCTAAACCAGTTACTGCTTTGATCTATTTGACTATAAATAGCCTTGCCAAGTTAGTTTCCAATGTTATATGATATGAATAGCAATCATTGTCTAATGTCAATGTTACCATCCTTTGTAACATTATTAAAAAAAAAAAACAATTAATTTCATCTAGTCAAAACGCAGCATACAAGCTACCTACCTGTTAAAAAGACATTTTTCGGATATCCGTCTTTCCTTATTTAGAGAGTTTTGATGTTGATAGTGACATTAACACTGATAGGTTGATTATCTGTAACCGTGGGTACAGCGGTACGTGCATCTCAAGCTATCAGATTTATCCGTGCAGAACAGTAGAGCTGAAGACAACTCGCATAATTACCAAAACAATGTTTCGCTGCAAGTAACATAGTTTTATGCTCAACTGCTAGACGACCAAAAGTTTCGTAGTGTAGCTTTAATGCAATGACATTCATACAGTTTTAAGTGCCTTGAAAGTTTAGCTAATTTTTGGCATCATGTTTTGTTTTGAGTGTTGTGAATGATGTTCAGTACGCAATACGCATCCATCATCATTACACATGAACTTTAATCTGGTCATTATAATATCTCCTCCACAGCTAAGAGTCCGACAACCACACAATCCCCCAAGTCCTCTTTCCTGGCCAGTTTGAATCCCAAGACCTGGGGTAAGCTGGGAACTCAGACAAACAGCGCCAACTCAGAGCCCTCGCGCACTGCAGGGGTCAGTGGTCTGGCACGAGTGCCGCCTAAGGACTCTGTATCAAACAACAGGTAAAGCTACATGTTTTATTAGTGTTCTGATTATAATTGTTTTTAATTGTATTGTTCAGGATTGTTTGTGGATTGAGTGAATGAGCTGATTGATAACCGATATTTGCAGCTCATTGTTTCTAATAAATACATTAAATAGTGTTTAAATAGGATTGTTATGATACACTAGGGGTGCAACAGTTCAAATTACTCACGGTTCGGTTTGTATCACGGTTTTAGGGTTGAGGTTTCGGTACGGTTACGGTATGTGCTATGTTCAGGGAAAAAAGGACTACTGTCAAATAAAAATAAAGAAAATAAGAACAAATATTCTAACTACAAGAAACAGCACAAATACAATAGAGCAAAGATACAAATAAAATAAACTGCTTCTCAGTTTTTTCAGGTAGGTCTAACATTAGTTTTCAGGTACAGAAATTGTAAAATAACATTGCATATTTGACTCTATAAATTAAATATTAATCCTCATTAAAGTTACAAAAGCTATTCAATCTAGAACAGTGAGTTTTCCTTGTCTTTTGTTGTTTGATTAACATTAAAAACACAGACTGTAGGAATATTAGCTTACTGTTACTTTAAGATATAATGCACGGATCTAGTACACACTTATACTGATATACATGCCTCAACTTAACCAACTATGTCTGCTAGGATACTCGCCAAGACAGGCATGTTAACAATGTGTGTGTCAATTTGTCCGTTGAAGCGCAAGATTTGAAAGAGGACTTACTATTTGCGTGCTGTCTGGGACACTGGTTTGTGTGCTTCAGATTGATTTTATTTATTTATTTGCCCTTTATTTAACCATATAAAACTTAATGAGATAAAAAAATCTTTAATAGATGAGTGCACACACACAATCTTCTCACAGCACTAGTGAGTTATCATTCGAGTCTTCTGGCTCTTAAATGTTTAAATTGGCAAGGCTTAAATGAGTTTAGTTTGAACAATGAACCGCGGTGCAAGTGCATGCCAGACCTTAGTTGGAAAACGGTATGGTTTTATTATATATATTTATTTTTTTATTCTACCGAGAACCGTTACACCCCTATGATACACATTAATATATAAGCTACCATTAATGTATAAGCTATCAGACATTATAAACGTGTGTCGCTTTTGATCAATTTAAGGTGTTTATAGTTTTTATTTCTTTAAAGTGCCCCTATTATGCTTTTTTGAATATTACCTTTAACGGTGTGTAATATAGCAGTTTGCGAATGTAAAAGGTTTGCAAAGTTTAAAGATCAACATGCATGACAAATAAAGTCGTCTCCTAAAAAAACGGTTATGAACTGCCGAAATAAGTCGTCAATAATGCCAGTCTCACTTCTGTAATATATCTAGTAGGTTTGTAACACATTTGCATAATGCCAGTCTATGGTCTTCATTGGCCAACTAGTGTTCATTTTGTCAGCTATTTTTAATTTAGCCTTAAGCCGGGTGCACACTGTGCGATTTTGGCCACGATTTGGCCGTCTGAGACAAATTTAGCAAATCCTCTGATCCTAGGCTAAAATCTGAAGTCTTTGATCGTTAGTTTGACATGATCACCGACAGCCGATTAATGACCATTGCTATCAAATTTAACCTCTGACGAATTTCTGGCAGTGTCAGAAGATTTGACTCATCCTGCAGTGTGACTTTTACGACAACCGTCAAATTGTCTTCGTTTTTCAAGACAAGCCATGACCAAAATTAACGTTAGAGATTTCTTTGTAGCCACCATTTCAATCCTGCGTGTAATGCAGCTCACATCACCGAACGTGTCATTGATTGTAAAACTCCGGATGAGTTTTCTTGTGCGCGTCATTTTTTAACACGTCTTGACTGTCGTACAAGTCATTAATGTCAGACTGGCTTACAGCAAGGATCATGTTCGTACAGTCTGACAAGGAACAATCGTAAAGGACTATAATCGCACATTGTGCACCCGGCTTAAGTCGTGTCAAATGTACTGTTTAGTTTTTATTTATTCAACCTTGCCCTGTTTTTGTTCAGTCAAGTTTTAGTCTACCAAGTGTGGGAATTTTAGTGTAGATTTAGTCTCTGAAAGGTCACATTTTCGTCATGCTGCATAATGGTTAAACTGATGACAACTTTTTTACAATGATTGTTATTTCAGAATTTAATTTTTACATTTAATCAGAATTATTGGACTTCCATCGATAAGAGCACTCATACGCATGGTTTATTTGAAGTCATCTAGTTTCCTGATTTATTATAGGCTATTTATCATATATATTAACACTCTCTCTACATTATGGTAAAACTGGTCAAACAAGAAACCTATTTAATAAAAATTAATTCCTAATTGTAATTAGAATAATTTAATTAATTAATTAACATACATTATTGTTTTTCTATTCAAACAACAACAAAATAGACTTGTATTGTCGAACAGAGGTTGTGCAAGTACATTATTCCGCATGCACAATTGCAAACAATATAGTCTAGATCCATGTTTGTATTTATCACAGGTTTAGTTGCAGCAAATAGTGCAAGCGGACTAGCTGAATGACATTTTCATTTAAAGGGTTAGTTCAGCCATAAATGAAAATTCTACCATCAATTACTCAGCTTCATGTCATTCCAAACCTGTAAGACATTCATTCATCTTCAGAACACAAATGAAGATCTTTTTGATGAAATTAGACAGTTTTCTGTCCCTCCATTGACTGCCTACGAAACTACCACTTTCAAGCCCCAGAAAGGTTGTAAAGACATTATTAAAGTAATCCATGTGACTCCAGTGGTTTAACATTTTATAAAGCGACGTGAGAGCTTTGTTTGTGCAAAAAAAAAAAAAAAACATACCACTTTATTACAAAATATTAATCTCCAACGTGCCTTCAAGCAACACAACGTCTGATCTCGTGTCAGCAACACGTGTCGTGGTGCTCTCGTGAAGAAACATTTTGTAGCAATACGTTGTGTTGTCGACATGTCAAGACGATGCTGTTTGCTGCACTTCCAAAGGATGACGACTCACTCTGGAATTGATATGGTAAAACTGATGCCATCATTGTTCGTATCACTGTATCAAGTGCTGAGGAAGACTTTGGAGATGAAATTCAGATATGGTAATGGGTGTTTTGTTTCTAACTCGTGCTGTAAGCAGTAGACCAATCACAACAGACGGCCATCTGATCAATCAGAGTAGTCTCTCGGAAAGGAGGGGTTTATAGTATGAATCCTAAATCCTTGGTCAAGCCCTTTCAGACACTGAGAAAAGAGGTGATGCTGCAATATATATAATTAAAGTAAACCTATTGTAGGAGATCTCTAAAACTAAATTAATAATGTTTAAAGGGGCATTATGCAGGAATCCCGTTTTTGTCAAACAGCGACCCCTAGAGTTGCTGTGGAGTACTTGAATTTAACGTTACTGTCGTAAATACCAATCACTCAGAGCGTGACATGGCCTATTACATAGTATACAATAGTACATTGTGTTTAATTTGTCGTTTAATGAGATATAATATATGTTGTTAGTGGTGAGAATTTTCACGTGATTAAATACATAGATCCGACAATTATCCCATGAACTTTAAGGCAGAACTTTTGCCAAGTGTGTCAGAGGTTCTGGGTTCTAATCGGTACTAGTAGTATAGTTTATTTTCCTCATCAAAACCGATTGTTTATTAGTGGTTGAATTTCAAGCAGGGACATGTTTTTTGTGCATTAGGTTTTGTGATTTCACCATCGCCTCCGTGTGCAGTCTATGGTGAAGACAGTGCGCGCGTCACAACAGAACACTGTAACTTATCTGCACCACTGATCGCAGAGGCAACGAGCACTTTGGTCACTTGATTTAAAAAATAACACATTTCAGATCGCCTCTTATTTAACAAACAAACGAAATGAATGCTCTACTAGAGTTACCTGGAGATGTTTTATTTGTTTGTAATGATACATCCGTGCCGCGAGAGGTTTCAATGGGGACATAACACACCCGCAAATTATGCCTATGCTCGTGTCCGACTCCTCGCTCGGTCAGTCTGCCGTTTCCTCTTTCTCTGTTCCTCCGACAATGCTTTCCTAGCTTTCTGCATCTTATATGCCGGCTCAGCCATGACGATAGTGTGACAAACTCCATCCCTCTATACCTTGTTCCTGTGTGTATGTGTGCAGTTGCCGTAAAGGAATATGTTACATCGCGAGAGCTGATATCACGCGATACTTCCTGACACTGAGCACGGCGGCCCGCCGCACCGAAGTTGCAAGTGAGATTTTTGCGCTCACAGGCACCAGGGGGGTCGAGACGCCCACCATTCAACCCGAAAGAAGTTATATAACCATTTCAATAACTCTGAAGCTGTTCAGTTAAGCTAAAAAAGCTGCATAGTGTCCCTTTAAAATGGCATAATGTAGAAACAAATGACAATAGTACAATTAAATACAACATAAAGATACATATATAAACTGTTTTTTTACTTGTTGTTGTTTAACATCAATGACAGAGACAGCATCAGTTATATTACGTTGCTGTCACTTAAATGTGAATTGTGTAATATTTAGGAGGATCTGTTGAAATGCAATAACATATACATAACTGTTCTCAGTGGTGTATAAAGACCTTACTTAATGAATCGTTATGTTTTCACTACCTTAGAATGAGCCATTTCTATCTACATGCACCGCGGGTCCCCTTACATTGAAATGTGCCGATAGGTTTCTACTAGGGCTGTCACGATGTTAGATTTTTCACACCACGGTTATTGTGGCCAAAATAATTCACGATATCGTTATATCGCGATATCTATAGAATCTATAAGGGGAAGGGGTAGTTATCAAATTCATTTTTACTTTGTTTATATAGTTTTTCTTTTTTACCCAATAAACATAAGGGTACAAACAAAATAATCAAGTGCAAATACAAATACAAAAATAAGTTGTTTCTTAAACCTTTCACACGTAAGTTTAAAATATTCTAAATGACCCCCCAGCGTGAGTTTTTCAAGGCGACCGTTATTTAGAACTTGTCACTTTAATGTTTCCATGGTGACGGGTCATTGCTTGTCACGTGACACAGCGCAACCACAACACAGCGCTGAATGAATGAGGATCTGCTTTTATGTCATTTTTCCTTCTTTATTCAAATTATTCCCAAATGTATTAGCTATAGCATGAAACACTGATATTCCGATTGTCAAATACGTGCAAGTGGATGGGGTTTGTTGTTTAAACATCTTTATAACGGTCGCGTTAGTTGAGCTGTTTTCACAATGGGCTGCGCCATTTTAGTTTGTTGTACAGTTCAGAGAATCGGATCTGTTGGATTTACAACACGTCAATTCCTCCACCTCACGAAATACATGAAAGTAAGTGGCCGGTGAACTGGGAGAAGACTAGGGTCAAATGTAAAGCTACTTACACAATGTGTATCTGATATGAATAAAACGTGTCGTCTTATTTTATTATAATGGAAAGGATTATTATCGCCGCTTCCATAGACATCAGTGTGTATTTTACAAACTCAAAATCATTGTTTTGCTAGTACTTATGTGTATTTAAATGTCTAAAACCTAAAATAAACATTATGTGGTTGAAAACACTCAATAGTTGTGATATATGACAGCACTGAGTGCGTCCGTCTCTGGTTCAGCGCCAGCCAACGCCCGAAAGCTCGTTTGAATTTAGCCGATGATCGCGTGATGCACTGACCGTTCTAATCACACCGGTGTGATCGTACGCTCCAGGGACCAGCCAAGACTGATCACACCGGTGTGATCGTACGCGTGAAAGGGTTAATAATCACCCTTTATTAAAAGGTGCTCTAAGCGATGCTGGGTGATGTCACTTCTTGTTGACGTTCAAAGTATTGTCAAACAAAACGGAGGCTAGCTAGACCTTCCCTCCTCCTCATCCCGTCCCCTCCCCCTGTAGTTTTACTGATACTTCTTTCAAGGTGTAATGTCGCCAAGTTAGATAAATGCTTTCATATAATGCAAAGAAATAGACATTACCAGAAAAACACGATAAAACGTTTCGCCACCTGAGGTTATAACTTAAGCTCCCATACCAGGAAGCAATAATAGCAAGATAACGTTAGCTTCAAATTTAGTCAAAGTTGTCAATAGGCTATGAATCAACATTCAATTTCATAATAAATAGTTGGTGAAAACTATCATTCACACAAACTGTTGCCCTACTGTGAGTTTGCTTGATTATTTACAATAGAGATCGATAGCTAGAAACCTATATGTTGTATTCACCAAAGTTAGCGCTGACTGCATTGTTCTAGCTAATTATATCCTTGTGTTTGTTAGGCGAACATGAAAGTCCATTTAGAAAAACCAAACTGGATTTACTCACCTGTCCAGAAAAAACAGAGCTAACGTTATCTGAATGTCGGATTGGAAGCCCTTCTGCCGGCGGAGTTCTCACCACCTTTCAAAGGCTTTTTCAATGTAAATTCGGGAATGCGTTCCTTCTCCTTTTCCCTCTTCTTTGTATTTTTGCAATCTGTTCATCAGAACGTCGTCTCTTTGGTCGTGTCGGCCATATCAAACTTAGAGTTAAAATTCTAACTTCCCTCTTCATGCTTCTCTCCTCCACACCCCCCATGTACGCTCACTAACCCCACCCCCAGGCTGGAACACTGTTTTTGTTTCGTGGAGCGGGTTGCCACAGTTTGTTTTTGTTGCTGTTTGTGGAGCCTGGGCTGTCTACAGCAGGGGTTCCCAAACTTTTCCATTCCATTCCATTCCAGGACCCACGTAGACAAGAATAATCTATCTCAAGACCCACCAAAATAATGTTAAAGAATGAATGTGGGGTGGGAGGCGTTAGTTCTCTTTAGAGCAGTTTTTTTCCTTGTCATCTGACAAATAAGTGTAATTGCAATACAAACTTATGGTACATTATCAAAAAGTTTGAGAATTAAAATAGTAGCCTATTGGCTGTTGAAATAATGTAAGTTATGTAAGGCTTTTGAAATAAGAATACTGAGTAGTTTTTGTCTGCTGACTCAACTGATTTACCCAAACATGGCAAAACAAATTTAAAGAAATGAAAAAGATTAAGTAAGCTTAATCTTAACCAAAGGTTTGATATGACAAAAATCAGAATATATAAAAAATAATAGACTAATAATTTTATTTGACAGTATGCCCAGGACCTAGAATTCCAATACTAATATTTATGCTGCAAGTGGTGTTAACCCTCTGAGGTCTGAGGTGTTTTTGGGGTCCTTGAGATGTTTTGACATGCCCTGACATTTGTGCTTTTTTCAGTTGCTTAGAAACATATTAATGGCACTGGTGTAATTACACTCTATTTAGCACAAACAGGGCTACCATAATATGTTAGCAACATGTTTGTACATGTTTGTATTTTTGAGAGAATATTGTTTATGCATGGTTATTGAAAAAAACAAAAAAATAAAGTTTCTGAAATAAGGCCACAAAACACACACTAAATATGTGTCCACAAGACTTTTGACTAATGGATGTTGTCGCCTAGAGTTTAGGCTTCAAAATGATCTGAAAATCATCCTGTCTAATCATTCACATAAAACAATAGATTGTTTTAAATTGTGAAAAACATTTTTTTGTTTGCAAAGGCAATATGCGGCCCAACCCCTATCATGAATAATTAAGTGGTTCTCACCTGAGCAGACAATGACCCTGCATAATAACTTTCATTCAGGGGTGTCACACAAGAAAGAATGCAAGGACAATAAATAAATAAATAAATATATATATATAAATATATATATATATATATATATATATATATATATATATATATATATATATATATATATATATATATATATATATATTAGTGCTGGGCCGTTATCGGCGTTAACGTGCTGCGTTAACGTGAGACTCTTATCGGGCGATAAAAAAAATATCGCCGTTAATCAAAGTTGTTTTGGGATCATAAATAGCTTTTTCGAATATCGTTATATTTTCGCGCAATTCTAATGTGTAGTAGGCTATGACGCCGCGCCTACTGTCACAGATCGCGCAGTAGGGTATTTTCCTGTCAGGGACACAAGGTGTACTTTTACTTTGTTACGTTGGGCGACGTTCCTCTCGTTACTTTATTTTAATGCAATACGTTGTTAAATGAGTTTATTCCAAGCGCGCTGTGTCCTTTGTATGGGCATGAGCGATGCTCATTTACAAATGAATCACTCTTTTGAGTCGATTCTGTTCACAGACTTCATCAAACAAGTTGTCAGATGATCTGTCTAAATCGGTTCGCGAATCAGTTGATCTGTTCAGTTCCTCGCGCACTGAATCGTCTGAAGCGCTTTCAATTCACACTCGAAACAGGAAGATTTAAGAGCATTACGAGCGTTGGATGAAGTGGCCGATCTACAGTCTAGTCTAGTGAATGCAAATCTGCAAATGCATCATGTTTTTGCCAGCGATGAAGATCTTTATTAGTTGAACATCTTCGTAAGCTGTCTGTGAATGAATGATTCCACAGGACGATACATTCGATTTCATTTCATTCAGGTAATACATTGTGTGTGTATTGCGCGTGTATTGCGCAGTGGCATAATCACACGAATAGTTTACATTGATTGAAACTAATTTGTTTAAAAAATGAGGCTATTGCAGTAACAAGGCAGGTTCACATAAAATTCTTATGACATATGATGACATTATTTTTTGATCTAACGAGCATTGGCGATGCAAAAACGGACTGTCGTGCGTATTGTTTTTTTCTTCTTCCAATTAGCCTACTATGTTTAAAAAAAAGGACGAAAACATGTTACTTGTTCAATTAATAAACAGTTTGTTTGATGACAAATCGCTAAAGATGAAATTGGCCTCCCTTTCTGTCATTGCGTTTTTTTTTTTTTTTTTTTTTTTTTTTTTACGATATTCGGCTTTTGCTCCTCGATTGTCGAATGGCATTTTTGGCAGAAATGCACATCCCTACGCGAGGCAAACTATTCTCAAAGACTTACTTTTAGTCATTATTTGGGTAGCACACATATTCTGAATGCCTTCGGGAGAATTCAAATGAGCCATTTTAATCTAGATTAATCTAGATTAATTTCAATATTAATCTAGATTAATCTAGATTAAAAAAATTAATCTATGCCCACCTCTAATATATATATATACAAACAATCAAATTATAAATGAAAGCCAAAAGCACATTTTTAGTCATACCTGGAAACAAATCCTGGTCAAATAGGTTGTATGGGCAATTCTGCAGAATTGGTTCAAAGTTTGAGTTGGAAACATCTTGAAAATAAAATGGTCTTTTTCCATAAATGTCTTATAAAGTATTATTTTTTAAAGTAGGCAATAGATTTTATCATACATATTTCAAAGTTAAGGATTCATTATTTTGATATAGCTTGCATTGGAACAAACACTATAACAGTTGATTAGTTTATTTGTGACAAAACATCCTATATATTTTACATATGAGCAGAAACTGTCTAATTAAAGCTTATTTGATGTCTATTTTATAGTAAAAACTTTATAATCTATCCAAAATTAGTCAACGAAATGTTATCATTACAGACACTAGTATATCGCGATTAGAAGAAATCTCAGTGGGCTATAGCAATATAGTTTGTATGTGTACATGTAAAAATAACGTTTACTAAAGTACAGTAGGTAGTCAACCAGAATGCCTATTACCGCCGCGGCAAATCCACCGCCGTAAAAATAAACCAGTCGCATTTCAAAGTAGTTCGCGAAATGACCGCCAGGTGGCGCAAAGGGACATTTAGCAAAACGTAAGTGGGGCAATTAACAGTAAGGATGAAATACTACAAGTTATGGTCATTTTCAAATAAGCCTACAACAAACATTTATTTTTAACAAATATTTTTAAATATGCAACATGCACGTTTAAACAACAAACAATACAATCTGAACCAGCGCTTCTGCTCCTGTATTGAGACATGCAGCGTGTTTCAGTTACAATCCTGGTTCCAGTGGTCTTAATACATTCACGGCTTTTTAAAATGTCACAAAGCGTTTTGAGATGGTTTTGAATGAAATATTGAAGTTTATAATTAGGATGTTTTGGCACACCACGCCGAGTGGCGCTATGCATTATTCTAAAATCTGGTTTTATTCTGGCATGTTGAATTAGAGTTTGACAAACGCGGCGGCGCGTTCATTTGAATTTATTTTTCTCATAACAGCTAAGAACTTAATAGGCTAAAGCCTACTCCGTAATTGTTGGTCATACAGATAAGATATCATCTTTTAAAACTGTAAAAGGTCTACTTTTATTCATGCAGTAGGCTATAGGCCTACACTCACAGGCTAACGACAAAACGTTTTCTCGCTCATGTGAGAAAGTTTGGGAAATTCTCAGTGAGTAAATTCATAGCCGAGCGGTAGAACTTACGGTTCGACCATCAAGATGACACGGGTTCGAATCCCGATCAAACATGGTCTACTGTAAATTTTATATTCATTAATGCAGAGAGATTTGTCTAGATCTAAAACTCTGTTACACCATACAGTTTTTTGCTTATATTTATCAAATAAAATTACCATGCATTTCCATTTTACACTAAGGAACAAATCCAACAGAACGACTTTGCATCTGTATAATAATAGGCTACCAATCGTAATTTCAAAATCAGTTCTGTTAAAAAAAATAATTTTTATATATAGGCTATATATATATATATATTTTTTTTTTTTTTTTTGATTCCCTACAACCTAGAGTTTTTAAAAAAATGGTTTTAAGTAAAGTGTGATTTGCCAGGGGGGACGGGGACTTCCTTCTGGTCTAAACATCCCTGCTTCTGCTGAATTATTTTAATCCCCACACCCCTCCCTCCACAGTAGCTTATCAATGCTAGGCTACTTCACCAATAGACCATATCAAATATATAAAATAGAGATATGCAACAGGCACGTTTAAACGACAAACAATAAAATCAAAACCAGCGTTTCAGTTGTTCATTAGTTCCAGTGGCCTAATGCATGCACAGTTTTTCAAATTTCACAAAGCGTTTTGAGATTATTTTGAATGAAATATTGAAGTTTATAAGTGTTTTGGCACACCACGCCGAGTGGCCCTATGCATTTTTCTAAAGTCGGGTTTTATTCTGGCAATTTATTTTTCTCATTACAGCTAAAATAACTTAATAGGCGACTCCGTAATTTTTTGGTCATACAGATAAGAGTAGAGTAGCTTACATCGTTCAAAACTGTAAACTTGTATTCATATTATTAGGCTAACGACAACAGTTTATCTGTCGTCTCTGTCTCCGGGAACTGCGCGTCACAAAAATGAACCAAAAGGCGATTCAGCTCAGTCACGATAAGAAATCGGCTATGTCTAAAGTCTTTAAATGTCTAAATATTTAGGCTAATAAATGTTATCTGATTATGTAATCCATATGAAAACGAGAGGTACAGAGGATCTATACTCAATGTAAGCGCTTCCCAATGAGAAAATGACAAGACAAGGGTGAAAATCTCGCTCCATTTTGTAGGCTAAATCGCCCTGAATTAAAATGTAAAAACAGATCAAATAATTTATTTGTCGAAATGTTGCGATACTGTTTCAATTAAGTTCATAATTATTCTATAAATGTTATTTAATTTAGCAGCATTACCACGAAGCACCGTGGTTCGATATTTATTTGAATAATAGCTACAAAAAAAAAAACTTAATTAATTGCATGCCTGGTTAAGGATCCAAAGATCCCTGTAGAATAATATTGAGTTTTTTGTTCATGACAACACATTAACATGCGTTTTTTCAGATTATATTTAGTTTTGCTTGGAAAAGGCTGGCCCAAACCAATTTTATTTCATCAACTATTGAAATAATGAAATATTTAGTAATAAACTTTTATGACAGAAATATCACTAGTCTACATGTAACTTAAATCATTTAATTCCTTCATTATCAACACTGTCTAGAATAGCGATTTAAGTGTGAATTGCGACTTCTCTTTGTGTTAAGTCAGCCTCAGACTCCGATAGCCTGTGGGGGGTTGGAGGGACAGTTGCTGGACAAAGGTGTTAATGTTCCTCTTTCATATGGAGAGTGTCGGATAGCCAGCCTGATGAGCAGGCAAAATTATTGTAAGGATAAATCTGTCCAAATGTAGGCCCCATATCTTATTAAATTATAAATAGTGTAGTTTATTTATTGTAGCCTATTTAAAGTTTTTTTTTTCACACAAAATTTCAATTGAAGTTATTGTAAGGTGAATTCAACAAGGCATGCTGTGTCTTTGAAGCAACAATTAAAGGCTAAATATTTTTTTTAAAAAGCGAGACAATCGCGCCGGCGCGATAGCCGACCTCAGAGGGTTAAACTCATTGCGTTGTTCAGCGCAGAAAACGCTTTCGTGCTCGTGTGTATACATTTTAAATCCTTTTTACATATATATTTTCCTTATGCGTTGGTAGGTATCAAAATGCATGCGAGGCAGGAACACAAAACAAAGCACTCTTACGATGACCATACCTCTGGAAGACAACAGCGCTGTGTTGAACAGACGACAGAGATTAATGCGTTTCCCAAAAGCATCGTATGCCAAAGTAGATCTTAGAACCATTGCCACCAGGTCTCTACAATCAACTTAGCTCGCGATGCTTCTGGGAAACGCAGCCCAGACCTGAATCAGCCTTTCGTGACATTTGAATTCTCCGGTGTAATGCGATCTCATGCAGAATGCAGTGCAGTGATTGGAGTAAACGAGTTTCTTCTCACTTATAATGCGCACCAAACTGCTTAATGAACCAAAGCCGCTCTGAGACGGTGAAAATTATCACAACAAGTCGCACGCGTGCGATTCATGAAACACAATACTGACATATTTATCTAACTTTAAATCACTCTAAGAAATATAGCGATTTCTTTTTAACGTTGGTTCATCGTGCAACCTGTTTGTGTGTCACTCATGAAACATAAATTCAGCTGCAGCCAATATAGTGATTGCGCGACCCACCTCTTCCCAATCTGCGACCCACAAATGGGTTGCGACTAGGGATGTCCCGATCAGGTTTTTTTGCCTCCGAGTCATTTGATTTTGAGTATCTACCAATACCGAGTCCCGATCCGATGCTTGTATAATACATCAAAAAAGAATAAAGAAGAGAGAAAAAACAGATCCAGGATGTTCCTTATTTTTTATTTAATTAACCTTATTTTAACATTCAACAACTCTGTTAACAAACAGAGCACTTCTGTGAGGTAGCTTGAACAATAATAAATTACATAAAATCTTCACTTTTGGACTTTAGTGCAACAGAAAATATAGAAAAAGTGTGATATAAAAACAAATAGCAAATATAATATATTTTTATTAAAAAAACAAATATATATAATGTTTTGGTAATCACATTAAAAATCACATTAAAAATAACATTTAAATATGTATTTATATAATATTTGAGTTTTGAAGTGCAACATTAAATCCATGTTCATTCACGGCACAAAGTTTCTCCTGGTTTCCACGTCAGCGCTGTTTGATCTGTGGCGAATTCAAATGTTTTCTTCACTGGATCTCTTAGCACAGTGTCGCTTGATCTCGCGCTGCACAGATGTTGCTGGTCCGAACTGATAAATGGTCCGTTAAGCACAATATAATGAGTAGCGCAGTTTCATTCCGCTTTTATTACGTTTGCCATTTGATGTTGCGCAACGTTGTGGTGATCGCGCCAGCACAGATTTTGTCTGCAGGAAAAATGGTCCTAGGAATCGTTCGGTTTGTATGCGTACCGAACCGGAAGCCTCGTACCGAAACGGTTCAATAATTACGAATACATGTACCGTTACACCCCTAATTTACATATATCCGAGTCCTGATCGGGAGGTAACGTCCGATTCCGATCGAGTCTGAAACCACGTGATCGGGCCGATTTCCGATCGCGTGATCGGATCGGGACATCCCTAGTCGCGACCCACAGTTTGAAAACCCCTGGTCTACAGAGACCGCATTTTTTTACAGTGTGTTCAGGGGACAGGCAGCTAGCGGATAGTGAGGAGATGTTTGCTGTATGTGACAAAAAATGTTTTGGCCTAAAAAACGCGTGACATCGCTTAGAGCACCTTTAAATGTATGAACACAAAAACCCCTAACAGGTTAATGTCACGTTTCCCATTCCATGACTAGTAAAATAATCGCAATGTATTCTCTGTAAAATTGCGTAATCCGCAGGGTGATGGGCACGGAGATGGGTAAAAAGGTTGGTGGCTGCACATTCTGCAGCGTCGTGTGTAGGACAACTCGAGGTATCGCACACCGGACGCGCACTTTCTCAGTTTATGGCCAGCAGTAGGCTATTCTTATGTTTAAGGAGATTATGAAATTAAGATCATGTCTCTGTTATGATTGTACTGTACAATTAAATACAATAGTTGCTGAGTCTGCGAACACTTTCAGAGCATCCCTTAACTGAATGAATTGAGAATAGGTTATCACCTGAAAATCCGATAACATCAGCATTTTCATTCTGCAGCTGATTTCTGTAAATTAATGTAAAACTAAATGTACACAGCAGGACAGGGTGAAATCATTTACGATGATTTGAGACAAATAAATGTAAATTGAATATAAAACTATGTAAATGGCACTCTGTGTTGCGGCAGGGTTTTGAACAAGAGCCGTTGCTGGGCGCTGCGGACAGACGGTGAATGGCACCGCCGGTGTGTACACTCGAAGAGAAAATGTGTTTGAATTTTAAAGACGTGGCGCTGCGCTTCTCGTCCGGTGTGCGACCCCCTTTAAAGTGCTGTTTTCTTTTGAGCCGAAGAACTCCCATACAGGCGAGCTTACTTTTTTCGGGTGTGAACAGTGTGTTTCACTCTCTCGCTCAGACGACGCGTTCTTCTCAGAGTGGCTGCACGGCCCGGGCTGCGTCTTCTTGTTTGATAGGTGTCAGCGGGTGCAATACAGCCACCTAGATCAACCAGGCACTAGCGCTGGAGTATTTACAGTCCTATTCATTTTAAACATCGTGGTTATTGCCAATACCGGTATATTGCCACACTCTAAATTAACACGATGTCGATATTTCATGCTTTGAATATCACGATTATCGTCAACACCGGTATATTGCGACACCCCTAGTTTCTACAGTAGCCCTAAACGGACAAGTGCGTTTCCTAGGGCTGGGCGATATCGATTTTATCGATTAACTCAAATGTGTAGTTTACGTCGATTTGTTTGAATGAAAATCGGTTGTCTTTTTAACAAATGCCGACGCTCCCTTCTGGGCTCCCGTAGTTCCGACCGGGCTCAGCGCTTGCCATGATAGAGATACACAAACAACATGGCAAATGAACAAGACCGCGGCAGCACAAGCACACCCGCCGAAAACATTTACAAACTGAATCTGCAGGGCTGCCAACTCTCATGAATTCACTGTGAGAGACTCACGCAATTGTCACTTTCCACAACCTCTCCCACACATCCATGTTCTCACGCAGAGAAAAATCGCGAAGCAAAGAGGACACAGACACCGACAGTCAGAGAAGGTTACTATTGATATGAAATAGATTCTCAGCTCTCAGATTTTGTCAATTTTATTACGAAATTCAAACAATAAACACTATTTTGGCGCTTGTAAATGTTACGTGACAGATCGCTGACAGATTTCAGTTCAAGCGGCACGTGAACCGATCATCTGTTACTCTTTACTACTAGTTAACGTTAATAGTAAATAAACACGAATGATCAATATGTAATTTGAAAGATACAGTTACCGAAATGTAATGAAATCGATCGATCAGTTTTTTTTCAACCACGTAAAGATGTCCATAAAACATCTGGAGAACAACATATGTCACGTAACGTTACATTTACCTCAGGAATGCCTTTTAATGACCCTTAGCACGCATGTTAGTTGGACTTAAAAGAATTGCTATAGTGTATTTTGCTAAATATGATAACTATATTACATATATCATTAAAATATTATAACATTGTTATTATAAAAAACACATCATATTTAATTTGAGTTATTTTTAACCTTTGATAATAATACCAGCTGACAGGGCTCTCTGAATGTTTTATTAAAACATAAAAAAAAAAAAATTGTTTTTTTTTGGGAGAACTAACATAACACATTAACGTATCTACTGTACCTAATATTTATCCAAAGGAATTGATATTGAATCAAGATCAGAATCAAATCACAAGAATTGAATTGAAATTGTGAAATTTGTTAAGCAATAATAAAAACAGGAGCATACCAGTTATTGTACCATGGAAACATTGTGTTTACATCGTTACTAAAGTTATGTTTAGTTACCAAATGTTTTGACAATCCCAATACACTTATTGATACACAATACACTTTTTTTTTTTACACATCCCCCCAATCCCAATCCACCCATTTTATGTTCTGTTACATTTTCACTGTTTACAAAGACGGGGCCTGCCCTCTTGTCTTTTTGGCTTGTTGTTTCTGATTGCACTTTAACCCCAAGGGGGGAATCCAGATTAAATCCCAGAAGGGAATATCAAAATAAAATAAAGTTAAAACTTGTTTTGAACAATTTCTTTGTCATCTGCAGATTGATTTTAAGTAGGGAGAGAAAAATTAATGCTGACATGCAATTTGCTCATGTAGGCTACTTGTACTCGTAAAACTACCCCGATACAAGCGCACCAGAGTCCACTTTAGGGGCCGTTCACATCCCGGTTTTTGTGCGCAAATTCGTTATTTCAATTGTTGCCATGCGATTCAATTGTTCCTCCTTGTCAAGTGTATTCAGAGCCACCGCATTAGCTGCATCACCGGGTGCCATGTCTCAGTTTTTCTTAGGTGTGTAAGTGAATGTCGTGAATATTACTGATCATGTGTAGATTTTGCAGCGGTGCTGAAAATCCTGTGGCGGCGCTGCGCTGCTGCTGAATACATTGTAGGGGAAACACTGTATTACCTTTGTTTTCCAACAAATATCAAGATTACCGTAATTCTTCAAATAAAGACGGGGCCTTTATTTACCTGAACTGCAGATGGTAGCCGGCTTTTATTTGAAGCAGGCTTTTATTAGAGGCAGGCCTTTATTTCTAATTCGCGATCCCCGCCCGCCCTCCAGCCAAGTTTCCATGGTGACGCGTCATGCTTGGCACGTGTTCACCACAGCCAAAATAGCGCTGTATGACAGATGTAGTGCTTTTATTTCTAAATATTAACAAACTTGCTTACCATGTCATCAACTATCTTCTATTCTGACTCTCAAATCCGTGTAAGGGAGTTTGTTCGGTCATTTAAAACCCTTTATAAATTATCTTGATCTGTAATGTGAGATGGGCACCGCAGTTCAGAGATTGCTGTCTGTTGGATTTATTACGTTACACAGCGCGTGAATTCTTCAGTTTCTCCCGAAATACATGAAAGTAAGGGGCCGGTGAACTGGGAGAAGAATAGA
Source organism: Tiaroga cobitis (assembly GCA_030578255.1). NCBI lineage: Eukaryota > Metazoa > Chordata > Actinopteri > Cypriniformes > Leuciscidae > Tiaroga > Tiaroga cobitis. The sequence goes on along the minus strand of CM060608.1, from coordinate 37,992,268 downwards.
GTAAACTTTATAGTTACTTACACTGTGTATCTGATATGAATAAAACACGTCGCCAAATATATTTGAATGGATTATTGCTGCTTCCATAGACACTATTGTGTATTTTACAAACTATAAATGTATTGTTTTGCTATAAATCTTATCTATTTAAATGTCTGAAACCTAAAATAAACATGTGGTTAAAAACACTGAATAGTTGTGATATATGACAAGCGCTGAGCGCGTTCGTCTTTGAGTGTACACTAATTTTTCCCCGGCCTTAATTTGAGACCGGCCTTTATTTGTCCGCGTTGACCAAGCCCCCGGCCACTATCAGAGGCCCGGCGTTTATTTGAATACCGGTTTTTATTTGAGGAATTACGGTAAATGGTGGGTAACATATATATAATGTATAAGAAATTTACAAAAAGCATATCACTCAAACGTCCTGTGATATCCATGCTAGCTAAGTCTGTGCATGAAATCTCTTGTTCGTTAACATAGTCAGGGTCTGAATCTGGCTCGAATTGGTTTGAAATTGATGCCATCCTCAATATTTACACTAGAGAAGAACTCGCAGTTATGGAGGGGTGGTTATGAACATGTGCAAAGCCCTGCCAATCACAAATCACTGGGCCAGCTAACTAATCACAGCAGATTTCGGAAGTAGGGGCTTCATCGAAATCGGCTTGTTCGAGCCAGACTGTGGAGAGAGGTGCTTTAGCAATGTAAAATCTGTGGGGGAAAAAGCATTTTTTTGAACATTCAAGCATTAAACATATTCTAGTACACCCCAAAAACAAAATCAAGACTTCGTAAAAGGGCATAATAGGACCCCTTTAAAACATAACCACCAAGATGGACATTTTGACGTAATGGTGTGTATTTGACAGTTCAGGCGCAATAAGCCTAGAAAGAGAACACAATTCGGTACTCCGCGCTGACAGGCGGCAAGCACATGCACTGAAATGCACAGCCAGACAGAATTGAGTTCTCTTTCGTTGTATACTGCACTTTTAATAACTCTGTTTAGTACTAACAAGCATATCATACTTTTTATTTTGTCATTCATCCATGTTTCTTAATCGCTTCTCCCGGTCCTTGGAACTTATGTAAGATGGCAGGTGAGAAGTTCGTTTTCGCTGTTTAATTCATTGACATCATGTGCGCAACATCTGTATCCACGTGAAAATAATGCATTACAACTTTATTTTATTCAGGGATAACTAAATTAGATATTTTGTGGCAAAAATGACAAATTATGCAGGATTGCAAAAAAAAAATATTTTGTTGATTTTGCGTTGTATTCAGTGATCATGGAATCGCAAAAAACTGGAGGGACTGATATTAGGGGCACTTTAAAAAAAATCTTACTGGTGAAAAACCACAATCAACTATTGAATTACTGTAATGCATTAAAGTACTGATAACCGTAAACGTGTAATAAATGCATAGATAAATGCACAAGTCATGTAGTTAGTCTGTCACTGCCGTTCTTTGGTCTCTTGGTTAAACATTTTAATTTTGATGAGTTCTTTTGGCATCTGTAGTTAAAAGTTTTTGTTCACTTTTCAGGGATAAGATAAAGGCTTGGATAAAGGAACAAGCCAGTAAGTTTGTGGAGCGTTACTTTAATTCTGAAAGCGTGGATGGAAGCAACCCTGCCCTGAATGTCCTGCAAAGACTCTGCAATGCCACAGAACAATTGAATTTACAGGTAACCCCTGGACACAATGTTAACATTTGTAGCCATTATAAAGCAGTTAATATGCTGATGGTATTTTATTACCACTAAAACAATATGCAAGTGATAACTATTTATTATGCTGTTTATCACTTTTTAATGTTTACAGTTTAGAAAGAAATACACGTTTGTTTGGTTTTGTGTCATCCAATGGAAATTATTCATTCTCTAAAACTATTTTCATGTGTGTTTCAGGTTGACAGTGGTGCAGAGTGTCTAGAGGAGATAAGCAATATTGTATCTGAATCGGACGTGTCCTCCTTCGAGATCCAGCACAGTGGGCTTGTGAAGCAGCTGTTGCTGTATCTGACATCAAATAGCGAACGGGACACTGTCAGTAGAGATGAGAGAATCAAGAGGTTCCTGCATGTGTTCTTCGGCTGCCCGGTTAGTCAGACTGTCAACTGCTGTTTTTTGGGGGGGGGGGGATATTGGATATTTGCCTTTATTGGATAGGACACTCAAAGAGAGACAGGAAGTGATAGGGGGAAGAGAGGGGTGCATGATCAGGGAAGAAATCATAAGCTGGGACTTGAACTTTGGTTGCCAGAAGTAATGTTGCACTATATATTTCGGAGCGCTGCCCACAAGGCTTTGGCTCTGACAACTACTGTGATGTTTACACTGTTTAAACAAATGCAGCTTCCTGTCTTTCACATTGCTGATTTCCCTTCATTTCCTCCAAATACCATCAATGCAATTACTACTAGCTGGCACAGCTTACCATTAAAAAAAGCATTCCTGACACAATTTATTTACACACATGGTGCTTACAGAAAAATTTAATGCATTTATACATTGGCTGTTTCAGTATGAATGATAATTTTATATATATATATATATATATATATATATATATATATATATATATATATATATATATATATGAGAGAGGCAACTAGGTTTTTTTAGCAGTGCTAAGGTGTTACTTTTCCTTTAGCGCTGAATGTATTTGACACATTAATTGGGCTAAAGTTTTATTATTATAGTTGTCACTGGTGTAATTAGTGTGACTCATTGTTTGTTATATGTGATTCAGATACCAGGGCAGGAACCTCTGGGGCGTTTGGACCCAACAGAGAATGGCCCACTGCTATCTCTGGTGCACAAGATGAACAACTGCCTTAGTCAGATGGAACAGTTTCCTGTTAAAGTGCATGATTTTCCCAGTGGAAATGGCAACGGAAGCAGGTAATGCTCCCTGAATGATCTTCTCTGATGTTCTTGTTGCTGTAAATAAATCCACATATATATATATATATATTAGTGCTGTCAACGATTAAAATATTTAATCGCATTAATGTCATAGTTAACTCGCGATTAATTACAATTAATCGCACATTTTTATCTATTCTAAATGTCTCTTGATTTATTTTTGTCCCATTTATTTTTTCTCATTTTAATGCTCTTATCAACATGGAAAAGTGGATCACCTTGCTTTGTGCAAATGTTTTTTATTGAAAACAAAATTGGCATATACTGTGTTCAATTTCACACTAACATTCTCACTTGGAGCAAATAATCTCTCACACAATGTAACACTGTCCATCAATAAAATGGTGAAAGAAATACTGACGAATTCCTGATATTGACGAGGGGAAGGAGAATTCGCATCAGCTGTGTGTGTGTGTGTGTGTGTGTGTGTGTGCTTGGCCATCATCAAGTAGTATTTCAGACTGGACGTGCTGCGATGATGATAGCTCAGTTCACAACGACAAAACACACAGATCACTTTGGTCTGTCAATGGAACCATTTGGCAACTTTTTAAAAGTAAACTTTCTATTCAGAATCTTATTGGCATCCATTTCGGCGTCTCGCGCTCGTCATCCACTCAAAACGTAACGTTAACCAACTATTTGGCCGGCTCGCAAGCCTAAACGAGTGTGTGCGGCGCCCCTGTTGTTTTGTTTTCCGGTCTAGCTAGATCCGCTTGCGCTTTGGTCGAAGAAGCAACACCTGCGTGCGGCACATGCCGTGTCCTGTTGCAAAAGCATGTGAAAAAAACGACAAAGTATGCTAGGCCAAAAAGAAGAATATATATATTAGGGCTGTCAGTTAAATGCGGTATTAACGGCATTAACGCAAACCTATTTTAACGGCGTCAATTTTTTTATCGCAAGATTAACGTTCTTTTTGGCCTAGCAAACTTTGTAGTTTTTTTCACATTCTATTACAACAACTAGAGACGTTAGAAAAACGATAACACCACACCAGATCTAGCTTGACCAGAAACAAAACAATATGCCAATAAGATTCTAAATGAAAAGTTTACTTTTCAAAAGTTGTCAAATGTTTCCACTGAATTCGCGTCAAACACGTTAATGCACCAAATAAAATCATTAGCGCGTATCGCGCTAGAGGCTCAATTCGCGTCATTCTTGCGAACTTGACGTGCGAATGAGGCGAATTCGCGTCTAACGCACCGCGCTAAACGCCTCATTCGCGCAGCAGAGTAAATGCGTCTTTAAAATTGAAATCACTCGCGCCAGACGCTCTATTTGTGTTTGGTATGAACACACCACTACTGTTCATTCTTTCTGTAATAAGAGGCTGGGTTGATGAGCCTCTAGTATATAAAGAGCAGTAGCCTGACTGCAATGTTCAAAGCAAACTTGAGAAAAAGAAAGCAATAAGCCATGGTTTAACTGCACTATAGGCTGAGTCCTAGTTTACCTTACATGTGCAATTTGTAATTTTATTTTGTATCGCCCTGTTTTGATCCTTTAGAAAGGGCTGTTTGTTTGAAAGTATTTTTTCAACCTTTTATTGATGGACAGTGTTACATGGTGTAAAGATTATTTGCTCCATGTGTGGATGTTAGTGTGAATTGAACACTACAGTATATGCCAATATTGTTTTCAATTAAAAAAAACATTTGCACAAAGCAAGCCAATCCACTTTTCCATGTTGATAAGAGCATTAAAATGAGAAAAAATAATGGGACAAAAAGAAATCAAGGGACATTAAGAATAGATAAATATGTGTGATTAATCGCGAGTTAACTATGACATTAATGCGATTAATCGCGTAATGTGCAAACCAAAAGATACAATTAATTATTTGTAACAAATGAGTTTGTGCAAAAACAGTTGCTTTAAAACAGTTGATTTAAAAACAGTTGATTTAAAAACAAAAAAATATTTTTTTTGTTAAACTTTTTATCTCATGCTAATTGTTATTCTTTTGTGTTTGGAGGGGTTCACAAGCCCTTAAGTTCTTTAACACTCATCAGCTGAAGTGCCAGCTGCAGAGACACCCAGACTGCACCAATGTCAAGCAGTGGAAGGGTGGCCCGGTCAAAATTGACCCCTTGGCTCTGGTACAGGCTATCGAGAGATACCTCGTGGTTAGAGGTATACACACAAGAATGTGAACATGATGTTCTCAGTTCTCTGGTTTCTGAGTTCTCAGATAAAATGTTTGATTTTTGCTGTCTCCACAGGGTATGGAAGGATCAGGGAGGAAGATGAAGACAGTGATGATGATGGTTCCGATGATGAGATTGATGAATCTTTGGTGCGGAAGTTTTTTCTTCTTCCATGAATTTCTTCCATGTTGTCTATATACTATGTGAAGTATGCAGTTATTTTGTATATAATAATCAGATGGCCTACTAAATTTGTTGGAAATTGCAAATTTTTGCAGAGCATGGAAAATATTTTTACACAATTTTCATTTACTATTTTTGAATTGGTGGAAAAAGTAACATTGTGTAGGCTTTACTGTATAGTGTTCATGTAGTATTCCATTTTGAACTTGGCCATAATGTACACTACTGAAAGTGTCCTAGAAGACTGGTGAAGTGTTCTCTTTCTCCAAATTAATACTGTGGATTTTTAACTGTTTTCTAAAGGCTGCCCAGTTCTTGAATTCTGGGAGTGTACGTCACAGGCTACAGTTTTACATAGGAGAGCACCTGCTGCCATACAACATGACTGTTTATCAGGCCGTCAGGCAGTTCAGCTTACAGGCCGAGGAGGAGAGAGAGAGCACAGATGATGAAGCAAACCCTCTGGGACGTGCTGGCATCTGGACCAAAACACACACTATATGGTACACAATTTGTACGCCATACTCTCACAAACTACACATTGACTAATTTATTGGGCCAATTCCATAAAAACGGTATGTCTATTACCCTGTTTTTGCCCTTTTTGTATTCAGTGTATGTTAATATGTATATCTGTGTGTGTGGATATTACAGGTATAAGCCAGTAAAAGAGGATGAGGAGGGCTGTAAAGACGCTGTTGGAGGGAAGAGGGGTCGTGCACAAACGGCTCCCACTAAAACATCCCCTCGAAATGCCAAAAAACAAGACGAACTGTGGCATGGTAGGAAAAATGTGTGAAGTTTACCAAAAACCTACAAATGACAAAATGTGCTGGAATTTAATATGGAACTGCACTGGAATTTGTCTTTATTCAGACTATGGAGTTTTTGTGTGTTTTCAGAGGGTGTGTGTCCTAGTGTGACAAACGCATTAGAGTCATACCTCATTTGTGGTCCTCCAGAGGGCATCACTTTTGATGACCCTTCCATGGAGGTGATTCTGCTGCTGAGGGTCTTGCACTCCATCAGTAGATACTGGTTCTACCTGTACAACGTGAGTACCTCCGTGTTTGAGAACACTTCCATAAGTACTAAAGCACAGAGTTACAGTAACAATACACAATTTAGCAGTGTGATTCTCATATATTACCCCAGAAGCAAAAAAATAAATCATGTTTTTCATAAATAAAATAAAGCTTGTTTTTACCTATTATGATCTCTTTTTTGCACTATAACATTTTATGTTATTTATTTATATATATTTTTATTTTATATATTATAATTAAATATTGCATTTATTTTTATTTATTGGAGTTGTTATTTTTAATTATTTATACAGGGTTTCCGCGGGGTTGTAAAAGGTAGTAAATTAAATGATGCCAAATTAAGGCCAGTAAAAAGTAGTAAACGTCATCTGACGAGGTAGTAAATTTTCGAACCCCCATCCAACTAGGCCTATGAGTTTCAATTTGTGTTAAATGCAGGACTTTGTTCTAAAATTCGCGTGGATTTATTTATGTTGCAAGTAGGACCTGAGTGATATCATGTGACGTGGTGTTTGTTCGTTCGTGCGCGCTGAAACTAACTGGGTACCCGGCTGGCTTGCTGCCCAACCTGTTCGCGATTTCGCTTCAATTTCAGTCATCAGTTGGCCGCCAAAGCCATATTTGATCGGTGAGTAGCCTAATGTAGACTGACTGCTGCGCTTGTGACAGGGTGCATGTTAACTGAAAGAAGGAACCGAGAGAGAGCCCCGGCTGCGCGCACGCGCTCAATTCACTCTTGCTCTCTCTCTCTCCCTCGCTCATATTAATCTAAATCAATTGACACGATGGTAAAAGGTCGGAAGCCCGAAGTTTCACGTGGCGCAATTGGAAATTTATTTCCCGCTGTGTGTGAATTGTGCTAAAAAAAGCGTTGCCGTATCTTCTCTGAAAAGCGTTCCCCACATTCAGCTGACATAACCACACTTTCAATAAACGGAAAAATCTATCCTAAAAAAAATCTATCCCTTGTGTTGACACAAATTTTGTGCGATGTCCTAACTGATGGGATAACCACACAATGCGTACACGTCCACTAATGACGCGTCACTTTAATGAATGGTTAAAACAACTGATCTGTCCTCACGGGGCTTCTGAATCGGTATATGTATATATATACATGTATATATATATATCGGTATACACAATATGGTTCCATTTATTAAAATCTAGTTAACTACATTAGTTAACATGAACTATTAATAAACTGCACGTCTACATCATTAATTAATCTTTCTTAATGTCAATTTCACCATATAACCTACATTATTTAAATCAAAAGTTGTATTTGTTAACATTAGCTAATGCACTGTGAAGTAACATGAACAAACAATTCATGTATGTTGTAAACTACGTAGTATTTTCAGGTCATTTATATTAAAATGTGTAGAAACATTGCCAAAAAAAATGATTTACTTTAGACTGGAGTGAGGTGAAACCAGAAAAAAAAGTGCAAAGCAAGTTGTTATCTAGCAGCAATTTTTTTTATTTAATTAAAAAAAAATGTATCTGGCAGCTAATTCTATAAAATTTTACAGTATATGGTAGAAAATAAACTTAAATAAACTTTTTAATGTTTCGTTTTTATTCTACTTTTTGATAGTCAAGTCAAGTCAAATATATTTATATAGCGCTTTTCACAATACAGATTGTATCAAAGCTGCTTCACAGTATCAATCAAAACAACTTAACAATGATTGTTTATTACTGGAAAAAAAAGACATCCAAGTTTGGTAGAGCTGATCAATGGTATGATTGGTTAATTAATTTGAATATCCCCAACTGAGCAAGCCAAAGGCAACAGTGGCAAGGAACCGAAAAACTCCATCCAGTGACCTAAAGGTGTCCTAGCACACCATCAGATGACCCTATGGAGAAAAAAAAAACCTTGGGAGAACCCAGGCTCAGTCGGGGGCCAGTTCTCCTCTGGCGTTTATGAACTAGAGGCCGAATTTACAGTAACTGTAAGATAAAAAATGTATATGAATGCCTGGCTAAATAGATGCGTCTTCAGTCTAGTTTTAAACTGGGAGAGCGAGTCTGAGCAACGAACAATATCAGGAAGGCTATTCCAGAGCTTCGGAGCTAAATGTGAAAAGGCTCTGCCTCCTTTGGTGGATCTGGATATCCTAGGCATGACCAGAAGCCTCAAATTTAGTGATCTTAAAGAGCGCGATGGATTGTAAGGCGATAGAAGATCCGTTAAATAGACTGGAGCTAAACCATTTAGAGCTTTATAAGTCAAAAGCAATACCTTGTAATTAATACGGAACTTAATAGGTAACCAATGAAGTGATGATGAAATCGGTGTTATATGATCATATTTTCTTGATCTAGTAAGAACTCTAGCGGCTGCATTTTTTACTAACTGTAGCTTGTTTATTGAGGATGCAGGACAACCGGCTAATAAAGCATTACAGTATTCTAGTCTCTTGGTCATGAATGCATGAACTATCTTTTCTGCATCAGAGACTGATAGCATGTTACGTAGCTTAGCAATGTTTCTAAGGTGGAAAAAGGCTGTTTTTGTAACATATGAAATATGCTTTTCAAAAGACAGGTTGCAGTCTAATGTAACACCCAGGTCTTTTACTGTAGCGGATAAAGTAACAGGGCATCCTACTATGTTAAAGTCGTGCTGTGAAAGGTTTTGTGGACGGTTTTTACAACCGATAAGTATTACCTCTGTCTTGTCTGGATTTAATAAAAGAAAATTACGCGTCATCCAATCTTTTATATCTTTAACACAATCTGTCAATTTGGATAATTTAGCGTATTCATCTGGCCGTGATGAAATATATATTTGAGTGTCATCAGCATAACAATGGAAACTAATTCCATGTTTCCTCAGAATATTACCAAGTGGCAGCATATATATTGAGAATAATAAAGGGCCTAACACAGATCCCTGCGGCACTCCATAGTTTGCCGAAGTTATGATCGATTTTTCTCCATTTAAGTAGACGAAATGGTAGCGGTCAGATAAGTATGACCTGAACCAGCTTAATGCTTGTCCTTGAACACCAGTGTAATTTTGTAGTCGATCTAAGAGTATTGTGTGATCTATAGTGTCGAACGCAGCACTAAGATCAAGTAAAACTAGTACTGAGATACAGCCTTGGTCCGAAGCTAAAAGTAAATCATTTGTGACATTTAAAACTCTTAAAAGAAAAGGCTCAATAAACTGTTGGATAGATAGAATACGCTAAGCATAGATAGATGGGTATAATCTATTCTCTTCGCTTTGAGCTTTGAACTTTTCAATGCGAAGCGCTGCGCACTGTGACTTTGCGTTGCTTCAAGTGCATCATTCTGCGCACGGGATGCACATAATCGCTTTGCTGCTCTTATTGGAGTCACGCCCCGTGCCCCTGGGGAAATGGGCCTACCACCACTGCTGGAAAAAATCCTAGAGGAAACACTGTATATATATATTTTTTAAAATCAGTTTTCTGTTTTACCTTATCCTTTTAATCTCTCTTTGTCCCAGAATGCTGCATGTAAGGAGATCATTCCCACTGGTGAGTTTATTAACAGTAAACTGACAGCAAAGGCCAACAGACAGTTGCAGGATCCACTGGTCATCATGACAGGAAACATCCCGACCTGGCTCACTGAGCTCGGCAAGACATGGTACCGCAAACTCTTGATCTTACCGTTTGAATTCATGGTTGTAAACAGCTCCCCCCCCCCCCCCCCCCCCTTTTTTGTTCTGTACCTTTTACACCTCTAATCTTCTCTCTTCTAGTCCGTTCTTCTTCCCATTTGACACACGGCAGATGCTCTTCTACGTGACGGCGTTTGACCGTGATCGTGCCATGCAACGTCTGCTTGACACCAACCCTGAGATTAACCAGTCTGACTCACAAGACAGCCGTGTCGCTCCACGCCTTGACAGGAAGAAGGTTGCCTTAAAATTCCTGTTTAAGCATTTCATGCTGTAATTGTTCCAAATTTGCCATAGCTGTAGTATGTTTTCACAAACTAGTATCTAACTTTCTCTTTCTCTTTGTTTTGTTTGTGTAGAGAACGATAAACCGTGATGAGCTCCTGAAGCAAGCGGAGTCAGTAATGCAAGATCTCGGGAGTTCCAGAGCCATGCTGGAAATTCAGTACGAGAATGAGGTATGCATGACTGACGATTAGGCCAGAAACATAATTTCTAAAAATAAACACACAGACAACTAATTCTTGGGCAGTCCATTTCAAACATTCTGTGTTCTTGCATTACTGTATTACAGTTACAAACATTAGCGCCAAGAGGGCCTTTAAATTCTGCAGATGTGTTGTTATTCTGGTAGCTTGCTGTAAACATGCTGATAGTTTAACTTGCTCAGCAAGGTTCTATTCATACTACTACTCTGCCATGACAGTATTACATGAAAGGGAAAACTGATTATTATGCAAATATTGCTTTGGCACCCAGTCAGAATGCAGTGTGTACTTGACCTGTTATCAAAATCATTCCAATACATTTAGAATGCAAAATTCTGTGAAATCAAACTTGTGGAGCTAGCAGCAGTTGTGCTCATGTACTTGTGTATGTTTCTGCCCTAAAACAACCATCAGTCACATGTCCCAAAGGTGTTGTTTGCACTGTCAGTTCAAATACAATATATATGTATATCTGACTAGTTGTATTGTGATCAGTTTAGTTCTTGTGTAATTAGTTTAGTTTTGGTCTGAACCACACAAAAAAACACCCACATCTGATTTTGCATAACCAATCCAAATCACATTTATATATAGTTTTAGGTTTGATTAAAATAATAATTGTCCCAACTGAAAGACCCAGACCCAATGAGTGTGCTTGTAAAATAACGGTTTATAAAAACAAGTGTGTCCATTTCTGCTTGGAGTCCACTTTTCTGTCAGTGTTGTTTGATCTGTTATGTCTGTCTTCTCTCTGTCTCTACAGGTGGGAACAGGTCTCGGTCCTACGCAAGAGTTCTATGCTCTGGTGTCTCAGGAGTTGCAGAGGGCTGATTTGGGTCTTTGGAGAGGAGAGGAAGTCTCTCTCTCCAACCCTAAAGGTAACTGTCATATATTTGGTCAAATAAATTTGAGCCCTGTTTTCAGTGTAAGTCAAATAGCATTTTACTGCTGTTCACTAAGTTTGTTTTTTCTCTGTTTGTCCTGCCTCTCTCTCTCTCTCTCTCTCTCTCTCTCTCTCTCTCTCTCTCTCTCTGTCTCTCTCTCTCTCTCTCTCTCTCTCTCTCTCTCTCTCTCACACTCACTCACTCACTCACTCACTCACTCACTCACTCTCTCTCACTCACTCACTCACTCACTCACTCACTCACTCACTCACTCACACACTCACTCACACTCTCTCTCTCTCTCTCTCTCACACTCACTCACTCACTCACTCTCTCTCTCTCTCTCTCTCTCTCACACTCACTCACTCACTCACTCACTCACTCACTCACTCACTCTCTCACAAACACACTGTCTGTCTTGGAGCAGGGAGTCAGGAGGGTACCAAGTATATGTTCAGTTCCAGGGGTTTGTTTGCTGTACCGTTTGGACGAACTACCAAACCAGCTCACATCGCCAAGATCAAAATGAAGTTTCGTTTTCTTGGAAAACTCATGGCTAAAGCGATCATGGACTTCAGATTGGTATGTTTACTCTAATTGTGAAGGTTTTCCAGAATCTCTGTATGAAAGATGTGTTACTAGATCTTGATGCTGGGAACACATTTTCTGGTTTGAATGCACACCAGGGCCAGAACGCCAGTTTTATTTTAGTATAATTGAGATATTATTTTTATATTAGTGTTTTCGATCGATTAAAAAAACTTAACTAATTAATCACACATTTTTCTGTAGTCGCATCCAACAATAAAGTTTTTAATATTTTTAAGTTGTAATAATTTCACATTTAATCTCCAAATTAATGTAGAAACAACATACAGTAGCCTATGTTTTAAATAAAATGGCATTTTTTTTTTTGGAAAGAAGGCCAGTATCACTGATACCAATACTACTACTGATGTCTCTATGGAATAGATTTCTTCTCAATTTTAGCCATTAATTACAGGCACTCAGCATTACAGTATAATTAAAAACTATTAATTTGAACATTTATTAGGCTTTTTAAAAAATATAACAAATATTAATTTAAATTAACTTAAAACAATCTTCACATAAACCCATTCAAATAAATGCTGCATTTACCTGTGCTATTCAATATATCAGGACTCAATTTTGTCTATTGGCCTATTCAGTCTGGTTCAGATTTTTACTTGCCCTGTCAAAATGCACAAAACGTTGTCAGTTTTAGTTTATTTTAGTACATCAAGTTAAACCAAATGAAAACAAGAATAACATTTTGTAATAAAATATATTTTTAATTTTTATATTTCTGGTTACGTTTATAACGTAATGAAAATGGTTACTTTTTAAAGTTTTAGTAAATTATAACAACCCTCATTCACACAGAAGGCTCTCTGGCAGTTTTACAGAATCAAAGTGTGAACGTGGCAACTGTCTGTATGAACTATTTCATTTTGTGGGTTTTACCCCCGACACAACTAATTAATATATTGTAGAATTGTGTTAATTGATGTGTTCTTTTTTTGTCTCCAGTTGGACTTGCCTCTAGGGTTGCCATTCTATAAGTGGATGCTGAGGCACGAGTCCTCCATCAGCTCTCATGACCTAGTTAACATTGATCCTGGTGTCGCCAAATCCATCCAGCACTTGGAGGACATCATCCGCCAGAAGAAGAGAATAGAGCAGGACAGATCACATGTGAGCTCTGGCCCCTAACCTCTACATAAACACAAACATTCAAAGACATGAAACGCACACAGTGATGACGCATATGACATTTCTCAAAACCAACAGACATCTGCAATTTTTTTTTGTTGATTGTATCTGTCTGTATTTGTTAGACGCGGGAGACCCTGCAGCATGCCTTGGAGAGTCTCAACATGAACGGCTGCTCGGTGGAAGATCTGGGGTTGGACTTCACTCTGCCTGGATTCCCAAACATAGAGTTGAAAAAAGGGGGCAAAGACGTGCCAGTCACCATTCACAACCTGGAGGAATACCTCAGAGTAGGGGACCGAGTAACATGACATGTCACATCATTTGTGTAGTCTGAATGAACCGCTCTAACTTGTTTGCCTCTTGCTCCATCTGTCTGTAGTTGGTGGTCTACTGGACACTCAATGAGGGCGTCTCCCGGCAGTTTGAGTCGTTTAGGGAAGGATTTGAGTCTGTCTTTCCTCTGCAACACCTGCAGTACTTCTATCCTGAAGAGGTCAGTGCTTTCACTTCTATTCATTCAGTAGTTCACTTTAAGAGACAAGCACTGAAGGTGCTAACTTACCTATTTTAAAGGGGTCCTGAATTGAGAAATAACATTTTCCCTGATCTTGTGACATAGAATGAACAGTGAAAGTAACAAACTCATACAATGTTATCATATTTTATTTACTAGAATAGTGCATATTTAGAGCTGCTCCAGCAGGGTTCAGTGCTAACGATTGGGTCAGCGGTTCAAATGTTTAGATACCAGTGAAATATCATAATTATCTATTCCAATTTTGATTCTATAAAAACTACTAGCCTAATGAATGTACATTTCACCAAGATGGGCGGTTTTTACTTAATTTTATGTTATTTCGTCTGTGAAATAGAATTCAATTCAGTATTCGTGCTCTGTCTGAGACAGCAGCAAACAGTGAGACGCGGTTTGCGGGGCGTGCGCTTCGGATAATTGTGTTCATGAATATTCTTGACCTGCGAATGTCCTGTAATAATGTAGGGAACCACTCGCTATAGATAAATTGCGTACCAGGTCATGTTTTACTTACATGTACGATTTAGTTTTAATTCAAATGTCACGTGTGCTGAGTGAACGATCAGCAATCAAGAGCATTCAACATAAGTCTGGCTCTCTCTCTCTCTCTCTCTCTCTCTCTCTCTCTCTCTCTCTCTCTCTCTCCTCTCTCTCTCTCTCTCTCCTCTCTCTCTCTCTCTCTCTCTCTCTCTCTCTCTCTCCTCTCTCTCTCTCTCTCTCTCTCTCTCTCTCTCTCTCTCTCTCTCTCTCTCTCTCTCTCTCTCTCTCTCTCTCTCTCTCTCTCTCTCTCTCTCTCCAGTTTCTTACATTTATAGTTACGGTTCCTTTGCCATTGACATTTGACCGAATTACAAACTTCCCACTTATGTCTGTGAAAAAGGGATGTGTGCTTGTTTTACTATGTTGTTTAATATTCCACTAATTAGATGCGTTTACTTCATAGAAAGCCTTCTTTCCCCCCCCCCATTATACTGTCAGTTGTCAGTGTTTCTTTGTCTGGACACTAACACTGCACACATGCTGCGTGGTATCAGTTGTTGGTATCAGAGCATTTTTATGAGTACACGATCGCAGTGTCGGTGCATCCTTAGTTATTTAAATAGATTAAATTAAATTGTATACAAAAAGCAATCAAAGAATGCTCCCTTTGTAATCGCCGTCAATCACTTCAGCAGCGCAAGCTCTCAGCAAAACTCGCATTATAATCAATGCCGTCTACACTGCACAAATCTTTTATTTACATCATGTTTGTGCTGTTAGTTATAATGAAAACGTTTGGAAGAGTGCAGAAATCATGTTGCAATGGTGAGGTCATTGCATTCGTGTGCTCGACAGACGTATGAAACGGGAACGGTTCTAAATATAATGTTATCGGCCAAGATTAACGTTTAAAAATGAGTTAATCTTGGCAGCTGTAAGGTTTCATTAGTGTTCCAATCATAGCAGTGGGCATTCGCCATTTAAAGATTTTAAATCTGAGGGCTAAAATCAGGGTGGAAATGACCTTTATTTCTTGTGTGTGCTCTCCCTTTACAGCTGGATCAGTTGTTGTGTGGCAGTAAGTCCGAGTCCTGGGATGTGAAGACACTAATGGAGTGCTGCAGACCAGACCACGGCTACACGCACGACAGGTATATAATCACACCGGCATGCTCATACTAAAGGCTGCAATACTTTTGCCCAGATTTACAGTCTGGAGGAGTCTGCGCTAGTTGCACAGTCAGAGCTGACAAATTTAGCAGAAAATCACACAGTGTGATAGACAAAGACTTTTGATTTTCTCTAGCTTCAGAATCCAGTTAAAGGATATCAAACATTTTTTATATTTTGAGTCGGTTTTAGAACACATTTTGTTTTTATTTGTCACGCATCTTCTAGCAACCAGGCATATGTTTCTGTCCGTGTTTCTTGTGTTCGGAATGACTTAAGCCTGTTAGGGATGCAACGATTAGAGATTTTGTAAGTACGATTATTGTCTGAGAAATAATCACGATTTAACGATTATCACGATTATTATGCATCAATTAATTTCACAACACTATATATATAATATCACAAGAACACTCAACACTAGATTTTAATGTGTTATTTGCCACAACACAGTACGAAATTATAAAATGACAAACAATAATCAATCTCTTCCTTTGGAATTAAAGAGAAGTGCTTTGTAAACATCCAGCATTTTTCTTTTAAAAATAACAAATTAAGTCAATGGCTGCAGGGCTCTTTGATTGAAATAGATCACAAAATGATTAAGTGTTTAGTTTGTTCTAAATTTATTTTCAACCTGAGGTAGAAAACTTGATAACATGAAAACAATATCTTGTTGGTATTTGACTTAAAAACAAATAAAGGGATACTAAATCCCAATGAAAATAAGAATAAACAAAGTATTTGGCTCTATTGAATTAAATGTAAGCTAAATATTAACTATGTATTTATTTTAAAAGAAAACAAATATAGTCCAAATGTTATCCACTCCAATATTATTGTACTTATTTTAATACTCTTTTTTTTTAATTATAAATCCAAATTTTACATGTGCCTTTAGAAAATCATCTATTATAACCTCATTATTTTGGTTTGTTTGTTTGAAGTTTAAGTAAAAATTATAGAAAGAAACTGAGAATATCTCTCATGCAGTGTTATTAATAACTGAAATGCAGTTAATTGGTAGTCCTAGAAGTCTACACGGCCCTGATCTTATGTTAGTGTTTTACACCGGGCATATTAAAAATACAAAGCGTAACATTTACAGGAGAAAGCAATAGGATATCAAGTTAAATGTTCACTGACTGAAACTCTTGAGAGCACGTCACATTCTGTTTTCCACAGACTTGTGTAACCAAAACATTCCGCTGTTTTTTGTTGTTGTTTTTTTACGTTGCACTGAAAGCTGAAAGTTGCACGCCGCGTTCTCCTTTTTCCAAAGCGCTAGGGTGGTTGCGCTCCGGAGGCGTCTGTCGTTGGTGTGTGCTGGTTCTTGTCACTTGACCTAAGGTGCGCTTGCGGCATTATGAAAAGTAGAGATGTTTTTATCTCGATGCGGCGCGGACGCGCTTGGAAAAAACGAGCGCGTCGCTTCCCTTATAAGCGCATGCCGCCCGCGCGCCTACATTTGTAATAACGAACTTGAGCGCGCAAAAGACGCGATCTGTGAACAGGCCCTTAAGGCGTTTTTTCGGTGGAAATAGAGCGTCGCTGCTAGTCCCTCTGCCATAGTGGATGACGAGCACGGCATTAAGCTGGTGCACCGCTGGTGTAACTGTTTTCGTTTTGTGTTAGGTGCAAAAGTTCCGTTCCGTGCAGAACACTCGGTGTAGCATAGTCTTTACGATTAATTAACCGTGACGTTTTAAAGCGCGGTTAATTGTGAAATACGGTAATCGCTGCATCCCTAAAGCCTGTAGCCATCCTCAGTCATGCACGAGTGCCAGTTTTTCCTCTGTAACCATTTACTTAAGTGTATGATGCATTGTTTTAAAATCTAGAGACAAAACAATGGCACTGACGTTTTAGACTGTGACCAGGCTTAAGCCTTGTCTGTGAAACCGGGGGTTAGTGTATTCTAGCCTTAATAACAAAACCGGTAGATGCATAATCACAACATGCATTATAATCAGACAAACTGTATGAATGACAGGACTTTTGTTGTGTTTGTCTGTAGCCGTGCAGTGCGGTTCCTGTTTGAGGTGCTGAGCAGTTTTGATGCGGAGCAGCAGAGACTTTTCCTGCAGTTTGTCACAGGGAGCCCCAGACTTCCTGTCGGAGGTGTGCAACAGTTTCAATCATTGTGATTTGGTGTGATTTTTGTGGTCACAACAGCAGAGGGGATCAGCTTTCAGAGAGATGTTCTCAGATAACGCGGCCTCTGTCTTTGCTTCCTTTCAGGATTCCGGAGTTTGAACCCTCCCCTCACCATCGTTCGGAAGACGTTCGAGTCGACGGAGAACCCAGACGACTTCCTCCCGTCGGTGATGACGTGTGTGAACTACCTGAAACTGCCGGATTACTCCAGCATCGAGATCATGCGCGAGAAACTGTTGATTGCTGCGCGCGAGGGCCAGCAGTCTTTCCATCTGTCTTGATCTCACCTCCTGCACCCTCACACTCAAAATGGCCTTCAATCAACTCACTGCAGAACCACACAAATCGTGACTTCTTCCTTTAGAGTTGCTCTTCCTATTTCATTTCCCCCTTTTTCATTTTTTTTTTAAACACCCACATTGAGGCAAAATATGTACAGCCTACTTGTTTAAAGAAAAGCTGCTTGCAGAAACTAAACAATAGAACATAAGAGACTTCCTTTTGACTCCTAAACAGGAGGAAAGGGTGTTATGCGAATCATCAGATTTCAAAAAAAGAAAAGAAAACATTTTTTAAAGAAATGTTTAAAAAAAATAAAACACTTCAGAGCAGATTATTAAAATATATCAGTAGTTGAGAGATGTTCAATCTGAAAAAAAAAGAGGAGAAAAACCTGGGTGACATTTTAAATCTTGCGTTGCTGTCTGATGTATCAAGAATAAAGGGATGTTTTTTTTTTTTCTCTACTGGTGAATGACATCTTCACTGTGTTCCTGTTGGGGAGGGGGCATTCATCAAGCCGGCGAGGGTTCCTATAGCTCCAAAGATCATTTGTACAGACAAACATTTGCAGATTTTGCTTATTCGACACATTTGATAGAATAGCTGTGTGCTCTCCTGCCCAGTTTCCCCTCTGTTCTGTACTATACCCCCGGAGTCTTGTTGCATTTTGGTTCCATTTCATTTATTTCTCTTTTTCCTCTTGTTACTTTTCCCCCTCCTTTTTATTTGAAAGGGTTTTTGAACGCGTAAAAGAGTTCCAGTTGGTTGAATGCGGGTGGTGTTGGAAGTGTAGTATCTTTATAATATTATTATTATTATTATTATAATTATTATTATTATTGTTTTGTTTTTGTTTTGTTTTTTTTAACCCAAGTTGAAATTGTTTTCTGGCCGACATTTCACATAGAGTGTCAGCTCCATGTTGAAAAGATATATCCATTGAGTTGGGTAAATAGACTCCTATATGGTTATAGTAGTGTGCCTCTGCTGGACTTCTGGGAACTTGAGGTCTTTAATGATGGGCCTGCTGAAGTTGCTTGGCTGATGGAGCCGGGCTTTAATCCCATAATGTAGCTGAGCACAAGAAATTCATTTAAAAGAATTGGCTGGTCTTATTTTATGGTTTCATGGCCAGATTGCATTTCAAAAAAAAAGAAAAAAAAAAAAGTTCATTAAATAAAATAAAGTTTATATGCAGGTTTCACACCCGGTTTGAGGTGGGATTGTCTGCTTTTTTATTTTCTATTGTTTCTTTTTTTCCCTCTTGCTGTAGTTTATTTTTGCACTGCTGGCTTGGAACAAACCGTGGTGTGCACTGCAGTCTGTGGCCAGGAGGAGGTGCTGCTGTGCGCTCTCCTGTCCTCATTGTTCATGTGCTGGTTTCTAAGATCTGCAATAATTTACTGCATCAGGTTCATGTTTTTACCTGAACATAAATAAAGTAATTGTTTGACTCAGCCTGTCCTTTTACTGACCAAGCTGCAGTTTGTGTTGCTTAATGATTCCAACATTGTCAAGGATCAAATGCAAGTTTATTTGCCTTAAGTGATTCAACTTTAAGGTAATATAAAATACTAAAACTAAATTTCTACAAAAAAAATACTAGAATCGACGAAAAACAAGTGGCTGACCAGTATTTGGGTGTGTGAACAGATACCCTCATGAAGTATTTCCATTCAGCTGTTTATAGAAATGGCAGACATGTACAAATGTAATTCATTGACTGTATTTGAGCTATGAATATCTGTTTCCCTGTGGGTTGCTTGAGTGTTGGAGTGTGTACAAGTAATTAACTTTTAAATTTGCAACAATATATCGGAGTTATTTTTTCAAATAAGTAATGCAAGTTAGTTACTTTCTTTTCCCATCTGTTCTCTGACAGCTCGCATGTCCCCATTCGTGAGGTGTAGAGGCGTTCTGTGCCCTGTGTAAACATGATGGTTATTGTAGTTCTAGATTAAATGTGAGCATGCACTTACTCCTCTCACTTGCACTAAAACAGAGTCAGTATTCCTCAAAATGAATTAAAACGGTGAAATGCAAAATCAGATATTACGCAAACCTGCAATAATTAAATGTTGAACAACACGAATAAATTTATTAACCAATGTCTTAAGTTTGCTGCTGACCTTCGATGATCCAATTAAACCATATAATAAGCAGAAATGACTTTAGATAAACATCACATGTTTATTTTACTTATTTATTTTGTTTTTATTGCTGAAATAAGTGTTGAGCTTTCTTTACCTGCGTCCTATTACACAATGGCAGCACAGCGGAAAGGTTTGTTTGAGCTGCATTCTCTACTGTACAGGTGTGAATTTGCATTTCCTTCAGCTTGAGGCTTATTAATTGCACTTTTGGTGTGAAAGGACTTTTTTATTATTATCAAGAAAAACAAGCAAGCCCAGCCCAGGTAAGAAAAAGTAACGTAATGCGTTACTTTACATACAAAGCAACTCAATTAGTGGAGTAACATTTAGGTAGGCCTAGTAAACTTTTAAAATCAACTTTCCCCAACATTGATGTTGGTCAACAAAAAGACATCAGGAAATAACACACAAGCTTCATAACTTATTCAGAGAAATAACATTGACTGCGTATTGAGAGTGAGGAGTCACGTGCCGATTTGGGCGGGGTCTGAGCCGGTCGGCCATGATGGTAGGAGACGCTATCGGTTGCCAGGGGCAACGCCTTCAGAACTTCACAGAGGCGCGACTAAAACATTCCAGAAATAGCGAAAGAGAGACAGCGCAGCTTAGTATTTGTTTACATTTTACCGATACGCCGCAGTTTCTTTGGAAGATATGGAGAAGGAAGAGAAATCAAAGGGGTTCTATCGGGAGAGACTAAATAACACTAGCCAGGTTAGAGAAACTGCTTGTCAATAAACTGACAGCAGCAACAGCGAGCAAAGTCTGCTTTCAAAAGCAACACATTTCAGCACAGTTCGCCTTTTATTTAACACAAACGAACGAAATTAATACTCTGTTATTCATCGAGAGTTGTTTCATTTGTTATAGATATATCTGTACCGCGAAATGTTTTAAAAAGACACATTTTTTAATGACGTACGATTCGCATTGACAGGGGAATGTCCGAACTGTTCGCTTAACGTTGCACGGCAGGTGCAAATGCACGTATCTGATTCATATCAGATTTATTTCCACATATGAATGAGGCCTGAAACATCAAGTATGACTGAACTCTCGCAGTTTAACGTTACAGGTTTGGGGGTTTCTAAGTCTTGCACCCAGCCGCAGCAGACTTGTTCAGCTTCTAATGTTCAGCTTCTAATGACTTAACGTTAAAGCTTCTGAACTCTTGCATTGTGTAGGCAGTAACGTTAGTCACTGATACCATTAACAAACCAGGTAATTAACTATGTCAGCGTACGTGAAAGGTGGTAGTGCTTTGGGTCTTTCGTCCATTCTGTAGCAGGTCGTACGGGTCCATGTTGATGTCAAGTAGTTTCTCTAAATAACGCTGCTTGGTGTTGTTATTTAGTCTCTCCCGATAGAGCCCCTTTCCTTTTGCTTCCCCCTTCTTCATTTATTCCCAAGAAACTGTGCCTTATCGCAAAAATGCAAACAAATATCAAGCTGCTCTCTCTCTCTGTCGCTATTTCTCTCGGGCTCACGGTCGAAGTAACCATGACAACGGATAGCGTATCCTACCAAGATGGCGAAACCTTCCCACAATGCAACGCGGAGTGATACGCGTGACGTCACCTTCTCATTCTCAATAGATTTAAAGACGCGAAGCTTTATTTCCAAGCATTTATGCTGTCGCTTTCAATACAGTATAGTGCAATATAATAATAGGGGCTGTGTTGTGATATTTATTGTATATTCGAATCAATTTCTGCCAGATTCATGCTTAATATTTCTTGCGTAATTAAGTACATCGTGAATTTTTTTTTATGTAAGTTCAGTTGCCAATGTGCAATTTTATCTTAACGATTCATGTCGCCTATCCTGCCCGTCAGTGCCCGTCTGCCCGAAAAGACTAAAACTGCGAAATAAATTCACGTATATCAAATAAAGTAACTTAGGCTAATCATGTCCCACTGATCCGCTGCAAATCGGGTGATTCGTGTCAAGGTTTTGGCTGTTAATCAATGATGCCCTTTTGCGTTTGTTTGAGAATACCAATATGGCCGCTCGAACAGTTACCGACCACTTGGAAGTTGGAAGGATAATTAGGGTACAGTGAAAGGGCCTGAAGCGACAGGCCTTCCCTGGTGGTCTAGTGGTTAGGATTCGGCGCTCTCACCGCCGCGGCCCGGGTTCGATTCCCGGTCAGGGAATGTAGATTTTTGTCCTGTCCAGCATGGGTTTTCCATACCAGGGGTTGCATCTTGCCGCTAAACCATACGGGACTTTCTATTTAGAAAGGGTAGCGCGTCAGACTCCAGATCACAAGGTTGCTTGTTTGGCTTTTAACACGTCAGGGTCTCGAGCGTCACAGTGCTTACAAAGTGACGTGCGACGGAATTTCTATTCTATAAGGATGCATCGCAGGCAATTCTTTCAAAGCCTTGTTGCAAGTGTAGTTACAAAACAAGTGTGTGCATATTAACCAACCAACCAACCAACAACATCCCCCGCACAAGATGAATTTCTATTATTTAATACAGTTTCTTGCTAGTCCTGAACCAAGATATTTGGGACCAAGTAGCTACAATCAGAGTTTGTGTTTAAATATTCTATTAAGCAGGTGTAAATTAACACATAAAAAAAGTATAAAAAAATAAAAAAGCCTACAATTTAATGCCAAAGATTAATTACGTCAACTAAAGTGACTGGTGGTGGGAGGTTGGTCACATGAGGGCGCCACAAATCTTTTGGTTTCTGTGCTCAAGACATTGTTAGTAAACACTAACAATTGCGAAATTTTGGGTCACAATGTCATCAGTTTCATGGGGGAATGTGGCAAAGTAGCCTACCCTACAGCAGATATATTTTCACGTAGGCTATACAGATAATACTGTAAAAAATCTGTAAAATATTTAGTTTCTATTACATTATATCATTACATTTGTTTTTCTACTCACTGTAGTGTAGGCCTACGGTTAGATGTATTTTTATTTCATTTATTTTAATGAGAGGTATTATTTATTTATTTATACATTAATTTTTACCCCTTGTGGCACCCTGGGGGTCAGAGATGCACCTGTTGCTAAATGTAACACCAGCTCTGACCACACGGCGGCGAAACGGCCACCGACAGCTCTCAAATGACTGGAAATAAAACTGCGTCCTGTGGGAGAAGTTGGTAGAAACAGCGAGCATCTCGCAGTGGATTATTCCGAAATCCAACATTTTGCATTTTTGTTTTCATATCAGCTGCAAAGACACGGATTGGTGGACAGAAAAGGGGTGAGTGAGTGTATTTTGAGAGCCTGCTTATGCTCATATGATGCTTGAGGAAATGTGTTTTGACATCAGCTTTCCCCAGTAAAAGTTGATCAGGGGTGTGCGAGAAACACAGCATCCTTATGCAAGCAATAAAGATTTAGTTACAAATTCTTTTCAGTGAATCCACAAATAAGATTCAATTAATTAATGTATATCGATGTGTTCAAACTTGGTCTGTTTAATTGTGGTGGTCGCGTTCACTCTGAATACACAGTCACGTGCAAATGATCACAATTCACTATATTTCAGCAAATTAAAGTTGTTTGTTTGGCAGATTTGGATTATAAGCTTATTATAGCTTTAACACTAACGTTACATTTCGCGGTGGATATGTTGATATCTAAAGTGGCTGAGATATGTAACGGGGTCATTGATTTTCTTAATTGTATTATGTCCACAATGCACCGAATACCATTCGAGATGCCATGGGTGATGTAAAACATTTGAAAAATAATATTGGTCAAGTTCGGGTGAACCATTTATTAAATACATTTAATTAATGATAGATCAAAAATGAACACCCTGTTAGGAACAAATGTACAGTACAACAGTTTAAAATACATATGATTCTAATTTATGGGCATTGTGTATATTTCCGTTGACAGCTATTGTCCCTTTAAAAACATATCAGTTAATAAATTATCAGGAAATATATGTATTATGATCATTTTACGGTTTTTTTTTTTAGTTGTTTTTTTTTTTTAGATACAAATGCTTAGAAGACTTTTATGTTTACTTTTTAAAGTACTACATTATTGGTTCTACAATACATTTTCATTGTCACTGAAGTATTAGTATTTATTTATTTATTGCTTTTTTATGACAATATTGTAAAAAAACAAACAAACTGCCTAACAGGGTGGACAAAATAGAAACAAGGTGGACAGGTATAATTGATGGATGGATGATTTCCTATCTCTCACATACAACCAGATATTACTTTTGTTTGAACTGGATTTTGATTGGAAACCATATGTAAAACATTACCAAAGAAGAACTTCTTCAACTTACATAAATTACTAAATTACTCTGTTAAGTCTTCTGATTTAACAGGGTGGACACTAACAGAGTGGACATTCTGACCTAAAATCAGCCACTGCAGCATGTCTGAGAAAAAAGAAGCTAACATAGAAGGTTTATCAAAAAATAAACATAAATTATTCATATTTTCCTTAACAGAGTGGACTTATTGAGGTTGACCGCATCAAATTTGAAAGATAAAATTTGTAAAAAAAAAAATTGACAGTTAAAATAATAGAGGATCTCATTCACTTTCCCAAGTTGTTTTCCATCCAAAGAGGTGATCCGATGGCTTCTTTATGATATGATGGCATTTAACTTTTCCAACTTTCATGTGAAGGGAAAGTAGTCAAAAATAACTGAGTGAACATTAACTTGAGGGTCACACTAAAAACCTTTATTATAATTGTTAAAATAAATGTAATAATTGAAAAAAAAACTATATGTATATTAGAGAGAATCATTACTGATATGCCCAACAATGTAATTTATTTTGGAAAAACATCATGTATAGTTGGCCTAAGTACTGTATCATGAAAACGGGATACGCACGCCTGGGGACATTGGTAAAATGGTGATATATCACAATACCAATGCATTTTCCAGAGAATCCACTGGCACACAAATCGGACTGAACTGAATCTTTGAATCAGACTGTTAGACTGTCAGACTGTCAGACTGTCAAGTCTGTTTGCAAAGCCTGCGCCGAAATTTACCAAATAATCCACAGTGAAATGTTGTCATGTTGCGAATACAAACAAATAGGGGTGTAACAATATATCGTGTCACAATATATCGCAATACAGAAATGCAACAATATCGTGGATAGTGACAATATGTATTGTGTATAATTCACCCATAATAAAAATTTTGTGTGAGGAAAAATTCAAGTTCTCAGCGTTTTAGTGTCAGTACTACATTAAACTGCTATATAATGTTCCATATAATGTACAATAATGCAATGGGGGGGATATTTGTGGGTCCTGATAATGCCAAATGTCTTATGTTACCAGAAAAAAGTGGCCTATATTATTTTAAATATGTCTGGTCAGTGACAGAGTGCAATCATATTCTTCTAAAATAATTCTGTATTTTCATAATCATGTTGACTTTTATTTTGGTGTTCATTTACACCCCCACTGGAAAACCAGATTTAGCATCAACAGTAAAAAAAATTGTCTTGGGATATCGCATTGTGAGTTCAGTATCGTGATTGAATCGTGACATGAGTGTATCGTTACACCCCTACTAACAAATAAGGCACTGCTGAGACATTCACATTGTTGAAAAAACAAACAAACACTTTCCTAGCATCAGGATAGTTTGGAAGGCGATGGTATTGTGTCGATCTTTTCTCGTTCTCATGTCACTATTCACTAACGCTCCAGAGGGCGGAGCATAGACTGTAAAAAATATGGACAAAGCGTCTGTGACGTCACCCATAGACTTTCTGAAGATTGGTTTTGAGGCCGGTTATGGGCGGCGCCATCTTGGGAAATCTTGGGAAATCCTAACCCCGCCCACCTTCTGGCCAATCCATATATGGGTAAAAGGGCGGGCTTTGTGTGAGACTGAGCCGGCCGGTGGACGCGCCTCTTCAGCCAAGCAGCCTTAGCTATCTGTAACGTTACAAGATCGACTGGCAGACTAGGCTACTTTTTACAGTCAGTATCATTCTTGTGTTGAAACTTGTGTTGTGTTCCTCGATTTACTGAAGCCTATGTGAAACGCATTTGCAGCTGCATAGCTCGCTCATAGGCTGTGCTGCGGCAACTGCACATCCAATGACGCAGGCGCCTCTGACGTGCGACCAACTAGCTCGCAGATCAGTCTATTCTTATGTTACATTTATTCATTTGGCAGACGCATACAGTGTTTCAAACGTCAGTTATAACCATAGGTAAAGTACCTCAGACGCTAACTTATCTGAGGCGATTTAATGCTAACTTTTGCAGTGCCACTGCCCACAAACATTGATGCTAAATAGTGCTAACTACGTGAAATAGTTGTGGAATGTCACTTACCGGAAAAAAAGGGGCGAAGTACTCCTAGTCCTACAGTGTCAGTTAGTGCAGTTTATAGCAGAGCAACCCATGTTATGTACGATATTTCAATACAAATGTTCAGAAAGGATACAGAGGTGGTATGATGTGTTGTGTCGATGGCCGAGACGTCAAATTTCAGAAATTCCACTCGGTGCAGCCCATTATCAGCTGTCAATCAAGCCGTCAATCAAAGTTAACCATGCCCTAATAAACCATGCCCTTATTTGTCATACATCTAAATACGATCTAAACTAACGAGTTAGAAAAAAATTCACCCCCCTCACAGTTGTCAGGCACTCGGAACCTATCGAAAAATACAATAAAAGTCCATGGGACCAACCTGTAAAAACATGAATTTATGCTGTGAAAGCGGACATTTTAACATGGGCTCTATGGATATTTGCTCCCTTTTGGGACCTGCCTCTAGTGGATTTTCGATGTATTGCAGTTTTTCACACTTCCGGGTAGGCTTCATTTTTCAGATTAGAATGTTGCCGCTTGGGGTGGAGCCAAAGACGCGGTGATGTAGACGTAGGCGTTGATATTCTTCTGCAAAGGCGACGATCGACTATCAAGATAGTATCTCGTGGCCTCAAGATACTATCTCGTGGCCTCAAGAACTATCGTTATCGGCAAAAATCCACACCGATAGTTTTTCCGGGTTGCGTCCGTTGCTGGAGCGGCTGAGAAATGCGCGCTGTCATTGCACAACACGAGAGCGCTGAGAATAGACTGCTGGCATTATACAGAGCGAGAGCGGCCTCTAGAGGACAAATAACAAACTATCACTGGCTGAGTTGTTTACGTTAACACGTGAGGCAGCGCGCGGCACGGAGAGAACACGCAGCACAGAGAGCGCTGACACTTAAGCCCAATTTATACTTCTGCGTCGACCTCCCGCCGTAGCTACGCCGTAGGCTGTGTGTAGCGCGCGTACCCTTCGGCGTACCCTAACGTGCACCTCTCCAAAAATGTAACAACGCGTCAATTCTACGCGGACGCAAGCGCTGTGATTGGTCTGCTAGAACCGCTCCCTCGGGTTTCACATGTTCCCTCTGCGTGCATCGACGCGGACAACGACGCAGAAGTATAAATTAAAACCAACGCGTAGTCTACAGCGTAGAGGCTCCGGTGTAGGTCTGACGCAGAAGTATAAATCAGCCTTAGACGCGCATTTAAAACACCGACAGCGAAATGGTATGAATACAGAACACTAAAGTACATATTGCCATATCATTATAAAGTAATTCATTTGTTGACTAGATGCTGCATCAGCAGAGAAAGAACAGTAGTTTGCGGTCGAGGCTGTGAGGACTCTAACCTCAGTCAAGCGGCTTAAACAATTGTGATAAAAACACGCAGACCTGACCCAAATGTTTTATGACGCAATTGTTACCATCTATTTGCATTATTTTATATCCGGCTGGTCACTTTTATGCATTCATTAGCCGACGAAATTTGCTTATTTAAAATTAGTGACGTGATTGCTTTCTCAACATTGATATGTTCATGCAGCCGACAGAAACATAAACAAATCAGAAACACGTTCGATTTAAGATCTTTTTAATCACTACAATACATCTTGTTATTTTGATTAGATAATCATCAAGTGTTCTAAAATATAGAAGCAAATAAAGTGGGAGGCTATATTACGTATACGTAATACAGTTCTTTATTACATTTTAATGGCCATCTTTAAGCACGACTCTTTGGAATTATATGAAATGGTAACACTTTACAATAAGATTCCATTTTTAGCATTAACTAAGGTTGATACAAGTTGTAGAAGTATTATTCATTGTTAGTTTGTTAATTTCAACATTTACTAATGCATTTGAAATGGAGTTTTGATTCTTATTTTATCTGTTATTACCTTAGTTAATGTACTATGAACTAACATGAATGATAAAGGTACAATTGTATTGCTCATATTAATACATGCAGTAAAAACGTATATTGCAAAATGCATATTGTTAATGAAAGCTAGCTAATACATCCTTGTTTACAAATGGGGCTTGCAAAGTGTTACCCATGAAATGTATGTATGTTTCTAGGTTATAGCTAACGAAACCTGTAATATTTTAATGTTTGAATTTATTTTCTGTATAGAGTTTAAATATATTCATATTTATATATTTATTTAATTTAGCACATTTCAGTTCAGCACTGTTTTATTGTGAGTGTTATGTTTGTTTTTAGTCCAGTATCCATTTAAAAAAATATCGGTTGAATTATCGGTTATCGGCACGAACGGTCAAACCTAAATATCGGTATCGGTAAAATCCACTATCGGTCGACCTCTACCACTATGCTATGGTATGGTATGTAAATGGTTTTAATACATCGTGCAGCCTTAGAAAACGGTTATAATGCTGTTCATGGATTCTCGTCCGTGGAATGCGTCACTTCTGGTATTTTGCTGGTTACTCGACTGGTTAAATTGGAATTGAGGATTTTTTTTTTAAATCAGGTACTCGAATTTAGAGGAATTGTGACAGCCCTATTAGAACTTAGCCTATATTTTGATGAAGACAAATATTTACAATAAGTAGCTAAGGGTGCTCCGATCATTTACCTACTTTTTTCCTAAAATCATAGTCATAAACGGCTAAAGCATAAACCGGCTAGATTTTTTAGTTGAGGAGGAAATATATCGCAAACTCACTCTTTATTCACCCAAGAAATTATAAAAAAGTGTTCTTATCTCATGTAGAAGTGTCATAGTCAAAATGCTGAATCTGTAACTGCACGAGAGGATAATATATGAGCCAGCAAGTTTCCCACTGACATGTTGGAACACTCCTCGGTTTTTCATGCTTTATTTAACAACACAGCATACATAACAAATGGAATACTCAGAGTCAGATATGCGAATGGTTACGTTTTGATATCACTACTGGGAAATAAACTGATTTAATAATAAAGTCTTGTAAATGCGTTACACTTGTGTTGCCAAGGTTACACCATGTTCTGTGACCATCAGATTCTGTGAGTAAAGAGGGTGTTGTTGTCACTGTGATGCTTGATCTCGATTATGTCACACAAACAGCATCAATTCAGACTATAAGCCACTGAAGATTAAATCTGTGTGGCATTTTTGTTTTGAAATGCTGGTTATTTACATCATAAATGCTTATTTGCTTGTAAACCAGGACAAAGGGTTATTTCAATATGCAGATTTTTGTGGGTTATCAGTGTATTGGTGTGTATGTAAACATGCTCAGTGATTGTAGTAATTGTGCATGTTAAGAACAGTGTGAATGACTGAAGGTTCACAGTGCCCTAACAAGGAATTGGTCCCAGATACCAGACCCATAACTGGGCTGTATCCGGATGCCACATACAACCATCCAGCTTGGATAGCAGATCCCTCCTGAAAGGAAGCTGCTTCAGTTTGCCCACCAACAAGGTTAGAAGAAAGGGAAACCATGGTTTGGGCAGCCACCGTGGTGCTATCAGAAGTACCCCGTGTCTGCCCTGAGCAATCCTGTGAAGTGTCTCGCATAACAGAGGAATCAGAGGAAAAGCATACAGAAAACAATCCGGCCAATAGTGACAGTGTGTCCTGCCCCAATGGACTGGACGCTTCCATCTGGGAAAACCACAGCAGACAGTGAGTTGTGTTTTCCTAAGCAAATATATCTACCTTACCGAACTACTGCTAAATATCCTGAACTACATCTGGGTGGAGCCTCCGCTTTCTCTGGACAGAGCATCTGCAACCTGATTGACTACCACGGGCAGATAAGCAGCCCTCAGTGATGCAAACCGTGGAAGTGACCAGGTGAGGATATTGAGAGTGAGCCGCAAAAAGCTCTCCAACTTTGTGTCTCCCTGGTGGTTCAAATTGAAAACCGTTGACGTGTTGTCCAAATGTACAAGCACGTGGTGGCCCGCCAGAACCGGAAAAAATGTCTTAAAGCCATAAAAACTGCATGCATCTCCAACAGGTTGATATGATTTATTGACCGGTCCCTTGACCACTTGCCACTGATACCTCGCCCCCAACCCGTTAGGGATGCGTCAGTTAAAACCTTGCGACGAAAGGGGACAATTCCTAACGAAACGCCTGCAGTTGAAAAGGCCAGCAATGTAAAGGGCATGCACACAACTGCGAATCACTACAATTTGTCAATGCCAAAGACGGTATGAACCCAACCGGATTAGTTTGTTCCATACCTGCAGGAGTTGCAAATGAAGTAATCCCAGGGGAATTACAGAGGAGGCTGTCATCAGCATTCTGATCAGTCTCAGTAACACCCTATACTGTAGAGACGCTCCCAGATGAAACTGGGCAAGAAGGTTTAGGATATCCGTTGTCTGAGACGGAGACAGAGAGGCCCGGATTGTGATCGAACTGATAGTCATCCAGATGAACGTGGTGGATTGTGCGGGAGACAGAGAGTTCTTTACCCTGTTCACTGAGAGATCCAACTTGGCCATGTGGTCCAGCAGCAGCTGTGTATTGTGCAAAGATTGGACCCTCATCTGAGCTAGGGATGTAACGATACCAAAATTCCACGACTCGATACCAATACTGTTAAAATTGTACAGTTCTCTGTACCAATTTGAAAAAAATATATCATTGAATTCATTGAGATTATTAATTCATTACAAGTACATAATACACCGGGAGCGTCACGCGTGCTTCAGAGAGAGAGTGTGTGTATGTGTGTGTGTGGTAAATGAAACGTCTGCCATTCATTCTCACAGAGACACGCAGAACATGCAGGATTCATATTTAAATAGTCTTTTTGCAGTTAGTTAGTCTGGAGCCCTGCTCTTAGATAAACACAAAAGTGACTGAAAGCAGTTGCCTATTAGCGGGTACCGAATATACTCTGTTCTACCGGTACTACAGAAATGCTGGTGTCGTCACATTTTCAAAAGAAAAGAAACTTCCTGTAATGCATTGAAATATGCTTGTGCCAAAACTGCAGAGTTTAACTGTTGGGCAATGTCGCTAAGATCCAAGGGTCTGACACTGTGCTCTCCCAGTAACTCAGATGATGTGTCGTAAAACGTCTGACCACCGACCCTAGCGTCTCAAAACTTAAAGTTTTGGCCTTTTGAAATTGTGGGGGGATGCTGACATGGACCCCCTAGACAATAGGGACTTTCGGACCTGAGGAACCTTTTCATAGTTCCTAGAACTATTAGTGGGGTCCCCAGATTTTGGCGTGTTCGCACCGCACTCCTTTTGGAGGATCTAATTTAGCTCCTAGTTTAGCTCCTAATTTAGCTTCAGAGTAGGCTCTAAACTAGCACTTTAGGAACTAGGGATGCGCGGTATACCGGTACTGTAAAAATACCGGTATTATATTTCAAACGGTACAATATAATAATTTTCCTCAATCCGGTATTTGATGCGATGCTGTTTCGAAGTTCACCGCTAGGCAACAGTACGCTACCTTAACTGACACGAAACCGGCAAATGGTGACAACGGAGGAACACAATGGCTCAAACAGATGAAGCTCATTCTACACGCCCGAAATTAATAAATAAAGAGAGCAGTAGGAGTGAAATATGGCATTACTTTGCCTACAAAAGTAATGAGAAAGGTGAAGCAACAGACCTCAGTGCACCAATCTGCAAACGCTGCTTTAAATCATGTGTTGCCACGGGAGGCAACACATCAAATCTGGCTAAGCACTTGTCACTTGCTCATCCTGACTTGTTCAAAGAGTTCAGAGATCGACAGGAGAGTCCATCATTCAACTGATTTAATTTAGACTTTTATTCACAACACTGATCAGCGCACATACATAAGAGGTTATCAATTAAATATGATATGGTAAACACGAAAGCTCAAATGTGCTTGCATGACACGCTAGAACCAATGAAGCACCGGTCTCATAATTTTTGCACTTTCAAACAATCATTAATTGAATTTGAATGAATGAAGAGATTAGTAATATTAATTTTAGTATTAGTGATAGTAAAATGATACTGCCGCTGTGTCGACCACTAGAGAAATCAGCCGAGAGAGAGAGTGATAGTAATATGAATATTACTATTATGAATATTAGAATAACACTTGTCAACACATTTGTCAACACATTAGGTAACCTGACCTAGCAGTTTTATAGCATTTATTAATCTAGCAACAACAAGAAAATATGAAAGTCACTCCACAGAAGCAAAAAGACTTGTTGCAGAGTTTATTTGCATGGACCAAATTCCCATTTCTATTGTTGATAAAACCGGGTTCAGAAAACTTGTGGAACAGCTTGACAGAAGATATGAGATGCCAAGGAGAAAATACTTTTCTGAGAAAGAGATTCCCACTTTGTACAATGAAAGAAGGTCTGTGCTTGAATCACAACTGTCCAACCAGCCTTACTTTGCTTGTACTACAGACCTTTGGACGAGTCGAGCAGTAGACACATAGTATATTGCTGTTACAATTCAGTTCATTAGTGACTCTTGGGAAAATGCAGTCCTGGTGTCTTGGATGTGCTGCAATGCATTCAGATCACACAGGAGAGAACATCAGGGAGGTCCTTGAAGAAACAGTAACACAAACATGGAAACTGGATACACACCTGAGTGGAATCACAACGGATAATGCATCCTCAAACATGAGCAGGGATTGAAATTATATCTGCGCAAAACTTATTCTTTGCGTCTAACTCATTCACAGGCGAGTGAAATTGGAAAATTTACTATCCATTGGCTAATTAAAGATATCTTTCAGTCGCCTAGCGGTTAATTTGGTCCCGTATTCAAGTGATTTACTCGCAATGTAGAGGATTGGTACACTGCACGTATGTTAGCTGCTGAGTGGTCGCAGTCAGCTTCATGTGTCTTTCCAACACCTCAAATACATTGTGACCAAAAAGATGTCCAGTAATGATGGGTAAATCCCACAAGGAGAACTAGGGCATTGGATGTTCCCCTGCAGTGCTTCGTATGGTAACATCACCAGTGCAGCAACCGGCTGTTCGACTTCAGGTACACTCCGCACTCCAATAAATGTAGCTTCTGCCATTAAAGCCAGAGTGTGAGCATTCTTGGAATGACTTTTGGCCATACCTGGTCCTTTGAGGGCACTCAAAAGTTCTGCAATGAAGACTGCAGACATGCAGGCATAGCAAAAGTATCCATAGGTGAAGGTCTGCCACACGAGACTGAACAGGATGTGTAGAGCATTCATCTAGGCCAAGACGGGCCACTGCCATCCGAATGAATTCCAATGTGTCATCCACCAGGGGTTGAACAGTCCCATAGAATGAAGTGAACCCTCACCAGAACCACCAGCCACTGTAGATCCCACTGGCTTGTTCTTATGCTCAAAATATTCAGTGGGAAGATGATCCTGGAAATTTGTGTTTCGGTAGCACATGTAGACCTGGACACCTAGGTGAGGGCCATGAGGAGTAAAAGGTGAAAAGGTAGGATCTTCACTAAACGAATGTGAGTGAGCATCCTTAATGGAAGCCACAGCAGCAGTAGGAGCTGGGTCTGCTGGTTGGAAGTTTTGTAAGAGACATTTCATCTCAGCCATGTCTGAAGAAAGGCAATCAACTTTCTTTGACAACAGTTGCCCAGCCAAATGACTACCACGAAAAGATTTATTCTTAGCCTGAGGAGAACTAGCAGCTGCTGAGGCACAGCTCTTTTGAGCTCTCTGCCGCAAAGTAAGTGCTTCCTTTAGATGCTGAACACCCAGGCTTGATGGGCAAAGATCATGCTCATCGTCAGGAAGAAGCTCATCAGGACAGAGCTTGCAATTCAGTGGATAGAGAGTAGATTTGGAGTGATTAGTCATTTTTAACTGTAATTCTTAGAAAACCTCTGGATACAACTACGAGGAGTGATAGCAAAATGACAATAAATTCTCATACCTCCAGATGAACTGTAAAGAACAGAGAAAATAGAGAATTCGGTCTCCAATTCAAATAATTCAATAAACACCCATGGCTAGGACAGTCGAGCATAGTACAAGGCAAAATACAATGCAAACAGCAACAAAAACACAAAACTACCTAAAAAAACTAGTCAACAGCGCTGTGACACCTCCGGATAGAAGGTAACTGACACCATACATTAACACCATAAACAAACTTACCGTTAAGTCAAGATGAAAAAGGTCCAAAACGAGCGATCATGCCGCCATGGTGGGAAGAAACACATAATCAGCCACCGAAGGGCTCGTAATTCAACAGCACGTAGCCGTGATGTACAAAACAAGCAACTACAAATTATGGTCAGATGCCACAGTATCTAAACAAACATGGGCAACAACCCCCGGATAGAACTGTGAAGCAAGTTGCACCGTGCGAGAACTTGCCAAAAATCGGGAAATCAGACTTAATGAGGAAATCCGTCCGAATTCAATCCAGTGCAAAAACATATCGTCACAGCTTGAGAGGACAAAAATTCCCTGCTCCTGGACAGCTACACTTGACAATGAGAACTGATAACACAACGACCAAAATGAAAGAGGTGGAACGCTGAACTTTAGTGGCTTATTTTCCCTCAGCTTAGCTCTGCTCACGTCACTACGTGACTTTTAGTGATCGGTGATTGGCCCCAAAAATCCTGATTGGAACACCCGTAAGGATAAGATTTTTTTTCATTGTGACATTATTTTCATTATCCTAATTCAACTCATTCTCATTACAGGACTGTGAGCCAGTTATTGTAATGTGTTTTTACATCATTTCAATGTAGTACATGTTGTATTGCCTTTAATTTATGCTTGTGTCTTTTTTTAAAAAGAAAAGAAAAGAAATGGTCCTAAAACAGACTTTATTATATTTTTCTTATGCAAAATACAATTTCTTATTTTTCCTTTTGATTTTGGGTAACATGTGAGTTAGAATAAAAGGTAGAATAACCTCCAACTTTTCTTAAATCCCCAAAGGTAAGATGTTTTATGGATTTATTGGGTGCAAAATTAACAGTTTGGACGACCTCGGCTACAGTTCTGCTCCAAATATCTGACCTTGAGGGGTGTAATTTCAAGAACGTCTATTTGGCGGGCTGCATTGTTTTGATTGTGAAGGTAAAGGAATGTATGAATGGGCACTTTGCTCCCACCCTCATCCCTGCCACACAAAGCCTCTCTTTGACTGTGAGCCTGGAGGAAAACCCACTCCCACCCTGTCTGGGACAGCATACACAAACCTTGTTATGAACTGATTCTGGTGTGTGCGACTGTGGAGAGAAGGGCGGGATGGAAAGAGACCAAGTGAAAAGCTATAGGGATGGTCATATGGATGTACTTCTATCTACTTTTGGTAGCCTGAGAGTCTTCATATGGGGGCTGTGATCATGCAGTGGAGGAGGAAGAGGGCAAAAATACAAAAGACTCAATGTTAGACTCTGTCAATCTCTCTCCCCCAACGAAAAGACTGGTTACATTTAGTTAGTGATCTTTATAAAGGTCAAACTCCCTAGCAATCCATGGTTTTTAACGTAACATGCTCTGCCTTTCTACATTGTCAGAGTTAATTGTGTTTTTCCTTTGGCTTTGCTGAGTGGTTACTCACTTGCTGGAGAGATGCTAGGTGCCAGGTAGGGTGTTGTGACTTGTGGGTGTTTTTAGGGGCCGGTTGCACGATCTTTGTGTAAGTTGCAACTTAGTAGTTGTGACGTAAAGTGGTGCTAAGTTACAACCTCTGCACTACTAAATATTTTTTTCATTGTTTAATTTAGCAGCCCGAAGAAACTTACTTGATTACCCTGGGGTTTGTTTTATTTGTATTTTTTTTTAGAAAAATCATGTTAAAATGAGTATCAAATATACATTATGCTTTTGAAGAACATTTATTTTGTACATCTCTCAAGATTCATTGTACTGCATTGCATATGTTTTGCTCTCCACGATAAAAAACTACTCGGCTTTGATCATAAAACTAAGCATTTAAATATAATCTTACTAAAATATCATTGTGAGATAAAAAGTGAAAACTGATATTCATATGCATTTTACTTAAGTAGTCCTATATGTATATTGTTATAAAGATCTGATTGATTTACAATACAAGCTATCAGAATTTCATCTTACTTTCTGGACATATAAATATCAGCAACTGCACCTATTTGCATTTGTCTGCTTAGTTTGGGGTTCTGAATAAAATTGTTAAAATAAAAATTATTAAAATTAAAAGTGTATTCTTTTCTCTCCTTGAGTATGACTTCACTAGGCTATATCATACAAACCATATAAGCCACAAAAGCCTGATGTATCAAGTGTGATACTCAAAAAACACATACACATTTAAAAAAAAACTTTTTCACTTTGTTTAATAATGTGTTCCATTTTTTTTCAACATTTTTATTATTATTTATTTACTTATTCTTTTACATGTCAAGATTTACAGGGTTAAAAAAGTCATGAGTCAACTTTTAAATATCGGTTATGGATCATCAGTTTGATCAACCATGTGTGAAGGCACTTTACGTTTCCTTCTAGTGCATGCATGTGTGAATTGAAGCGTGTTTTTAAACACTGCATTCCTGAGATTGCTGAGCCCTAACCTGGAGATTAATTGTAAGTGGGTGATTGCTTAAGAGACCAGACCCAGTGACCTGCTTTGTGTTCAACACATACAGAGATATCTGTATACAAATTAAGGTGTTATGTGTTTGTGCTTTAATGATAGTTTTTCCTTTTGCTTTTTTTTTGGTGTTTGCTTTTACAGCAATTTGATAGACCATTCATTACAGACTTGTAAAACCAACTCAAACATTAAAGGCCTATTCAAACAAAGACCAATAACCACAAAGATAGATAACTATAACGATAACTATAACTCGCCTGTGACGAGTTGAAAGGGGACGACGAAGAGGACGGCTGTTCTCTTATCGCCTCGGGGAGTGAAGAGTGGTCAGGCTCCGTTCCGGTCCCCACCCCTTCTTTTCAGGAGTCAAGTGGGGTTAGAGCCAGCGTCAAAGTGGAACTTCTTCGCCTCCTTACGAAGGCTGTGGAGGACCTCGGCCTGGATTGGTCGCTGCCCATTGAGCCCGCGTCCAACAGACTCGACGCCTGCTTTCTCCCTGGTCGCCGCCCAGCGCCTCCCACGAGGCCCGTTCCATTTCTCCCCGAGCTGCACGAGGAGCTTCTAAATCCTGGAAGGCTCCTTTTTCCGCCAGGCTGCGATCATCTGTCTCTTCGACGCTCTCCGTTGTGGACGGTGCGAAGGACAAGGGCTATGTTTCCATTTCTCCGGTTGAGAAAGCGATCGCAACGCACCTTTGCCCGCCCTCCGCTGGATGGCGTTCTAAGGCCGCCTTGCCCTCTAAAGCCTGCCGAACTACTTCCGCCTTTGTCAGTCACGCTTACACCGCCGCTGGCCAGGCCGCTTCAGCACTCCACACTATGGCAGTGCTTCAAATCTACCAAGCCAACCTTCTCCATTCCTTGGACGAGGCGGGCACGGACCCTGACAGCTTTACGGACTTGAGAAGAGCCTCCTCCCTTGACTTCTGTGTCTCCTTCCGGGCTCTTTGATGGGTTTGTTGAGCGTTTTTCGGAGGTCCAGAAGACGTCGCAGGCTATGCGGCACTTCATCTATCGATGCTCGAGTTTCGCGTCAGGGTGCTCTAGGAAACAGCCGCCTGCCCGGAAAACAGCCTCCCCGCCGCCTCCGCCACCAGGTTCTCAGCGTCATCGACCAAGAGAGTGCCAACGCTCGAGCTCGGCTGGCCGTCACAGGCCCAAGATCACGCCGCAGGCCCAAGATCACGCTGGATCCTGTGCCACCAAAGTCTTCCTGACTCTAGGAAGACGGCGAAGGTCGAGTCCCGCTGCGGCCGGACAGGCCTTTGAAATCAGCACGTGTCACTCTCACAGTTCCCGCGGCTGTGGTGACCGGAGATGTGTATTCAACAGCCAACGAGCCAGTTGCGCAACCCGCTCACCTGTACCCAAACGCCGTTTTCACGGCGACCCAGATAAATATAAAAAAGAGCATTATGTCTGTTTATCCGGCTCTCGCCGAAGGTGTTTTAAATGTAGGAAATGTGCCTATGTCCCAGTGTTCACCCCTACACATAAGCACGGCCCATTCAGTGACACACACTCATTCAGGGCCTATTTCAATAAAGGCGGTTTATGTCGATTGTGTTTTAAGTGTAAAGAAGGTGCCCGCTTCTCAGCACGCACGCTTACTTTTAAACACTGCTTCCTCTGTGCCGCGCACACACATAAATCATTACGGCCCATGTGACCAGAATGTTTTGTGTAAATCATCCCGCTGCTGGTCTCAGCGCGCTGCCTCAGATAAATACTGCAAGCACAGTGTCAATTTATCAGCCCTATCAGGTTTCCGGGTCCCTAGCTTACAGCGACCAGAGCCCAGATACCATTCTACCCCTAGCTATAAGTGCAAAAGCATGGGAAGCTATCCCGGTCGTGTCAGATTGGGTGCTGAACATTATAAAACGAGGCTATGCACTGCAGTTCGCTCGCCGACCCCCGCGCTTTCGAGCCCAGGTCGAAACTACAGTAGATCAGAAAGTAGCTCATCTGCTTCGAGCCGAGATAATGAAACTGTACTTGAAGGGCGCCATAGAAACCGTCCCTCTAGACCAGAGCAAGTCGGGTTTCTACAGCCGTTAATTCCTGGTACCCAAGAAGGATGGTGGTCTCAGACCCATTCTAGATCTCAGGCTTTTGAACAGAGCTCTCATGAAGCGATCGTTCAAAATGATTACAACCAGACAAATTATCGCGCAAATTCAAGAGACTTGTTTATATCAGTGGATCTGAAAGACGCTTATTTTCAGATACAAATAGCCCCCCGTCACAGGCCTTTCTTAAGATTCGCCTTCGAGGGTCAGGCTTACCAGTACACCATCCTTCCACTGGCCTGTCCTTAGCACCTATTACATTTACGAGGTGCATGGACGCAGCACTCACCCCCCTGAAACAACAGGGTGTGCGAATACTGACTATTTGGACGACTGGCTAATTATGGCCCATTCAGAGGTGGAACTTATGACACACAGGGCTTTATTACTAATCCATTTAGAGGCTCTGGGCCTCAAAAGTCAATTGGACCAAGAGTTCGCTATCTCCCAGTCAGAAAGCTTCTTTTCTGGGAATGGATCTGGTCAATGACAGCGCGGCTGACGTCACAGCGCACTCTGTGTATTCAGCGCCTGGCGTTGTCATTCAAAGTAGGCGATGCTTCTCCTCTCAAAAGATTTCAGATGATTCTTGGCCTCATGGCTTCAGCCTCAGCGGTGCTTCGTTTAGGCCTGCTTCGCACGCGCCCTTTTCAGCACTGGCTAAAGACGCGGGTCCCGAGCATGGGCATCCGGTCGTTTACGTCTCAAGGTAACTCAGAACTGTGTCACAGCTCTGGAGCCCTGGAAGGCGGTCGGCTGGTATCAGACAGGTGTAAACCTGGGGCTAATCTCGAAACTGAAAGTGGTTTCGACAGACGCCTCCAATTCGGACTGGGGCGCCCTCTACGAGGGAAGACCAACTTTTGGCCTGTGGTCAAGCCAAGATAAACTGTCTAGAGATGAAGGCGGTCGAGAACGCCTTGCAGTTCTTCCTTCCCTTCCTAAAGGGGCACCATGTCCTTGTCCGCACGGACAACATGTCGGTGGTATCCTACATAAATCGCCAGGGTGGTCTGAGATCACGGAACCTTCATGCACTGGCAGAACGCTTCCTTGTATGGGTTCAGCACAACCTGCTCTCGCTGAGAGCGGCACATGTGCCAGGTCATCTGAACGTGGGTCCAGACAGGCTGTCCAGGGACAACGTTCCCCCAGGGGAATGGTCTCTCCACCCTCACCTCAGACAGTTCAGCTGTTGTGGGACACCTTTGGCACAGAACTTCGGTTTGGCACTTTGGTCGACCTCTTTGCCTCTTTACAAGACAACGCTCAGTGTCCAATATGCTTCACGAAGAACAAGGAGGCGCTGGCCCATCACTGGCCCAGCCGCCCTCTCTATGCTTTCCCGCCGATCACGTTGTTACAACAGGTAATCAAGCGTATAAGGGAGAACGGTTCCGCTGTGCTTCTAGTATCTCCGTTCTGGCCCGAACCAAGTTTGGTTTCCGGAGCTGATGCAGCTTCAGAGCTTGGCTCCATGGCCTGTCCCGTTGAGGAGAGATCTCCTCTCATAGGCCGGGGGTACGGTTTGGCACCCACACCCCGAGCTTTGGGCTCTGCATGTGTGGGCCATCAACGGGTACCCGTCAATCTCCCAGACGGGGTGTTAACCCTCTGAGGTCTAAGGGTTTTTGGGGTCCTTGGGGTGTTCTGATATGCCCTTACATTTGTGCTTTTTTCAGTTATTTATAAACATGTTAATGGCAAAGGTGTAAATTCACTCTATATAGCACAAACTGGGCTACCATAATATCTAAGCAACATGTATGTACATGTTTGTATTTTTAAGAGAATAATGTTTATGCGTGGTTATTGAAAAAAATAAAAATGAAAGTTGTTGAAATAAGGCCACAAAACACATATTGATTATTTCTTCACAAGACTTTTGAAAATTGTATCACATAGCCTAGAATATTTGCTCCAAAACTATGTGAGAATCGTCCTGACTACTCATTCAGATAAGACAATAAAGTATTTTTACATTTTTAATGACGTGTTTTGTGTCAGAAAGCTTTATGCGAGGAGGCATGATCTCTCATTAATATGTATGCATTTCACACCTGAGAAAGACAAAGACCCTCCCATAATGGCCCTATTAGGTGCTATCAGGCCATATCATTATAAGGAGCCTTGCTAAAAGAATGAGGAGATTTAAAATAGAATGGCTTTTAGATTGTTTGGATTTATTTACAACACAACATAATCCAAAGATACACAACAAAGGACAAAAAAGCACATTAGTAAACACACTGATCTAAAGTCAGAGGCTTGAACAGTCACACAACTTTGTGCCATTGAAACATAGTACATACCTGTCATTTCCAAGGTGTTTGATTTTTCATTTTACCATGTTCATGTACAGAGACTGTTGAATGTTGAAGTCAGCAGGACTCATCAGTGGCATCTCTCCCTGTAAAAAATGAAATAAAAAAATAAACACCTTTGAACATGCTGATATCAAGAGAAACTATATGGCTGCACGACTTTGGGCATGCATTGTAGAAAAAAATGTGATTTAATTATATATATATATATATATATATATATACACACACACACACAGTGCTTAGAATAAGTGAACACACCCATGCTAAAGTTGACTACCCTTCACAATATAGACATGGTTTTATTTCAGTTAGCCTAACTGAACATTTATACATAAATAATATATTGTATTTAGACAGTATCACATATTTTACCGGAGACTGAAATATATTTCAAGTCAAGTCAAGTCACCTTTAATTATATAGCGCTTTTTACAATACAGATTGTATCAAAGCGCTTCACAGTGATAACATGAAAACAATATAACAAAGTTTGTTTCTAAAAGATATTGCGTCAACGTCCACCTTAAGTAAGGCAGATCAATAATATTATTGAATATTAAATGTCCCCAACTAAGCAAGCCAAAAGCCAAGGCAACAGTGGCAAGGAACCAAAACTCCATCAGGGACAGAATGGAGAAAAAAACCTTGGGAGAAACCAGGCTCAGTCGGGGGGCCAGTTCTCCTCTGGCCAACGAAGGAACAGTGCATGATTCGGGCAGCATTACAAGTCAGATTGGATCGGAACATTTAGAGTATTTTTTGGAAGTCCAAGTATGCACGCCGGTCTTAAGACGAGTTGTTGAGGATCAGTGCCGTCCACCATAGAGAGTCCATATCGCCCGTGTTGAGTCGTCACTTCATAGGCTTTGTGATTGGAGCATCTGAAGTCTCCGTGAGAGGCTGGATACAAACTGGAGCTGACGAACGCCATTTTCTCGGGACTCGCGTCCCGAGATAACAGCAGAAAAGCAAAGGGAAAATAATTAGCGTAGCTGCTGTTCATAATGATGATTTCCATAACACAGGCGTAAATGACAAAACATGAAGACAGTGACTCTTGCGTCCCAAAATCACCCCCCTCCGTCCCCCACTCAACTCAGCCCAGCTTACTGACCTCTACGTCCCTCCTGCTGCTGAGACCTAACCACAATCTCACAATCTCTCCGCAACCCAACCATACGCGCCAACCCGTTGACTAAGGCTGTCGAGCCCCACTGGTGCGTGAATAGGCAGTTTCAGTGGACAACGGTTCCGTATGGCATACTACCTACCGCAACACAATATCTGCCCAACCACCCGTCATTCACGCAATATACACAGGAACGTAATGACTGCAAATACTATGCAACCTATACAGATAACCTACAGTCTCTTCAAGTTTTATAGTATTAAATGCATTTGATCTGATTCAGCAGTATTATAAAAGGTAAGCATTATGTAAATGCTTGGCTGAAGAGATGCGTCTTTAATCTAGTTTTGAACTGGGACAGCGAGTCAGAGCCTCGAACAATATCAGGAAGGCTATTCCAGAGTTTAGGAGCTAAATGTGAGAACGCCCTCCCTCCTTTAGTGGACTTAGATATCCTAGGAATGACCAGAAGCCTCGAATTTAGTGATCTTAAAGAACGCGATGGATTGTAGGGCGATAGAAGGTCCATTAAATACACAGGAGCTAAACCATTTAGGGCTTTATAGGTCAGTAGTAGTACTTTGTAATTGATACGGAACTTGATAGGTAACCAGTGTAGAGATGATAAAATTGGTGTTATATGATCATATTTTCTTGACCTAGTAAGAACTCTAGCGGCTGCATTTTGCACTAACTGTAGCTTGTTTATTGAGGATGCAGGACAACCGGCTAATAAAGCATTACAGTAATCTAGTCTCGAGGTCATGAATGCATGAACTAACTTTTTTGCATCAGAAACAGATAGCATGTTACGTAATTTAGCAATGTTTCTAAGATGGAAAAAGGCTGTTCTTGTAACATATGAAATATGATTTTCGAAAGACAAGTTGTGGTCTAGTATAACTCCCAGGTCTTTTACCGTAGAGGATAAAGTAACAGGACATCCTTCTATATTAAAGTTGTATTGTAAGTGGTTTTGTGGATAGTTTTTTGGACCAACAAGTAATACCTCCGTTTTATCTGGATTTAGTAGCAGGAAATTATGCGTCATCCAGCATTTTATATCTTTAAGACACTCTGTCAATTTTGATGAGTTAGTGTTTTCATCTGGTCGTGATGAAATATATAATTGAGTGTCATCAGCATAACAGTGGAAATTAATTCCATGTTTTCTTATAATATTACCAAGTGGCAGCATATATATTGAGAATAGCAGAGGGCCTAACACCGATCCTTGCGGCACTCCATAGTCTACTGACGTTATCTTCGATTTTTCCCCATTTAAACAAACAAAATGGTAATGGTCTGATAAATACGATCTGAACCAGCTTAATGCCTGTCCCTGAACACCAGTGTAGTTTTGTAGTCGATCCAAGAGTATGTTATGATCTATAGTGTCAAACGCAGCACTAAGATCGCGTAGAACTAATATTGAGATACAGCCTTGGTCAGAAGCTAAAAGTAAATCATTTGTAATTTTAACTAGCGCAGTTTCTGTGCTGTGATGCGGTCTGAATCCTGACTGAAATTTTTCATAGATCTCATTTTCTTGCATGAAAGAGCACAATTGAGCGGATACAGTCTTTTCTAGTATTTTAGACATAAATGGAAGATTTGAAATCGGTCTGTAATTTGCTAAGTTATTTGGATCTAATTGCGGTTTCTTAATGAGAGGTTTTATTACTGCCAGCTTGAATATTTTTGGAACATGACCTAAAGATAAAGACGAGTTAATAATATTAAGAAGAGGCTCTTCCACTACAGGTAACACTTCTTTCAGAAATTTAGTTGGTATTGGATCTAATAAACATGTCGTTGGTTTAGATGCAATGATAAGTTTATTTAGCTCTTCCTGTCCTATAGTTGTAAAGCGGTGTAGTTGTTCTTGAGGGGCAATAATTGAGGCTGAATCATAAGACACCATAGAGGTGTTACGGGTGTGGTGCAGGTTGAAGGAGAGGCAGCAGATCAAATTCAATAATTTTTACTAATATAACTCAAAACAGGAATCCAGGAACATAACCACACCAAATACAAACGTACCATACACAAACGAGAACCGACCAGGAGTGAGGGAGAACACAGGGTTTACATACACAGAACAGATAGGGCAAACAAGGCACAGCTGGGGCAAATTAACTAGAAACAGGTGAAGGAACTGAACACAAACGAGGAGCGGGAAAACTGAGATACAGGACTGAACCAAATACACAATGCAGGGGGAAACACGACACACATGTAACATAACGCCCCCTCCAAAAAGGCGCGTCCTCGCGCCGTATAACTTCAATAGGGGTGGGGGGGGCGGGCGCCCTGGAGGCTGACGAGGGCATGGCCTACCCTGAGCAGGAAGCCTCCAGGGTGGAGCAGGCTGGTCAGGGGGCCATGGCGGAGTAGGAGACCACCCCTCGGGCGGTCCTGGCGGAGACGCACCTTCGGGCGGCCATGGCGGAGACGCACCTTCGGGCGGCCATGGCGGAGACGCACCTACAGGTGGCCTAGGTGACCGGCAGGCGTGCAGGGAAGCTCAGGCTCGGCAGGCGTGCAGGGAAGCTCAGGCTCGGCAGGCGTGCAGGGAAGCTCAGGCTCGGCAGGCGTGCAGGGAAGCTCAGGCTCGGCAGGCGTGCAGGGAAGCTCAGGCTCGGCAGGCGTGCAGGGAAGCTCAGGCTCGGCAGG
Source organism: Tiaroga cobitis (assembly GCA_030578255.1). Lineage (NCBI taxonomy): Eukaryota > Metazoa > Chordata > Actinopteri > Cypriniformes > Leuciscidae > Tiaroga > Tiaroga cobitis. The sequence goes on along the minus strand of CM060608.1, from coordinate 37,947,351 downwards.
CGTGCAGGGAAGCTCAGGCTCGGCAGGCGTCCAGGGAAGCTCAGGCTCGGCAGGCGTGCAGGGAAGCTCAGGCTCGGCAGGCGTGCAGGGAAGCTCAGGCTCGGCAGGCGTGCAGGGAAGCTCAGGCTCGGCAGGCGTGCAGGGAAGCTCAGGCTCGGCAGGCGTGCAGGGAAGCTCAGGCTCGGCAGGCGTGCAGGGAAGCTCAGGCTCGGCAGGCGTGCAGGGAAGCTCAGGCTCGGCAGGCGTGCAGGGAAGCTCAGGCTCGGCAGGCGTGCAGGGAAGCTCAGGCTCGGCAGGCGTGCAGGGAAGCTCAGGCTCGGCAGGCGTGCAGGGAAGCTCAGGCTCGGCAGGCGTGCAGGGAAGCTCAGGCTCGGCAGGCGTGAAGGGAAGCTCAGGCTCGGCAGGCGTGCAGGGAAGCTCAGGCTCGGCAGGCGTGCAGGGAAGCTCAGGCTCGGCAGGCGTGAAGGGAAGCTCAGGCTCGGCAGGCGTGCAGGGAAGCTCAGGCTCGGCAGGCGTGCAGGGAAGCTCAGGCTCGGCAGGCGTGCAGGGAAGCTCAGGCTCGGCAGGGCTGCAGGGAAGTTCTGTGTCCCAGTCTATAAGCCAGTCTTCCTCTTTTAGCTCCACCAAAATTCCAACTGGCACAGTGGGCATGACGTGATGCATCGGCATGACGGTCTCGGCAGAACGAGACACTGGACACAGTGGAGAGACAGGAACAGAAGGGAGATCTGGGGTTACATCAACGGTGTAGGACGATCCACTCACCCACAGGATGTTGTCGATATATTCCCTAAGGGAACATGTGGTGGCAGTAGCTGGAAATTGCCCAAAGAGTGGATCGTCCAGACCCATCCAGAAGGAGTGCTTGAGGGCTGCCTCTTTCCAGGACACCTGATGGGCGAGGTGGAGGAATTCCTCGACGTAGGTCTCGATCGGATGGTGATTCTGGGAGAGGCTGAGGAGAAGGTCGGTGGAATCTTGAGGGTAGAGGAAGATGCCCATAATGCTGCTGTAACGGTCGGTTCTTCTGTTACGGGTGTGGTGCAGGTTGAAGGAGAGGCAGCAGATCAAATTCAATAATTTTTACTAATATAACTCAAAACAGGAATCCAGGAACATAACCACACCAAATACAAACGTACCATACACAAACGAGAACCGACCAGGAGTGAGGGAGAACACAGGGTTTACATACACAGAGAACAGATAGGGCAAACAAGGCACAGCTGGGGCAAATTAACTAGAAACAGGTGAAGGAACTGAACACAAACGAGGAGCGGGAAAACTGAGATACAGGACTGAACCAAATACACAATGCAGGGGGAAACACGACACACATGTAACAAGAGGATTGTACATTTACAATTGTGTTTCGGATGCTTTCTATTTTCTCATTGAAGTAGTTCATAAAATCATTACAGCTATACTGTAACGGAATAATTTGCTCGGGTGATGTCTGTTTATTTGTTAGTCTAGCCACGGTGTTAAATAAAAACCTTGGATTATTTTGGTTATTTTCTATTAGTTTGCGGAGATGCTCAGCCCTGGCTGCTTTTAGAGCTTTTTTATAACGTGACATACTGTCTTTCCACGCGATTCTAAAGACCTCTAAATTAGTTTGTTTCCATTTACGCTCTAGGTTACGAGTTTATCTCTTGATAGCATGCATAGCACTGTTGTACCATGGTGCTTTAGTTTTCTCTCTAACCTTTTTTGATCTAATTGGTGCAACAATATCTAATGTACTAGAGAAAATGGTGCTCAAACTGCTGGTCATTTCCTCTAGTTCATCTGTTTGTTTGGGTTCACTGAGCAGCAGAGATAGATCAGGTAAGCTATTTGAGAATCTATCTATAGTGGTCGGAAGGATTGTTCTGCCTGGTCTATAACGTGGCGCAACATGACAAATTTCAGCAGTGCGTATTATACAAGTTACCATGTGATGATCGGTGAGATCGTCACTTTGCGGTATAATATCTATATCGGTTAGATTGGTTCCATATGATATAATTAAATCTAGTGTATGATTTAGACGATGAGTGGGACCACTGACATTCTGCTTGACCCCAAAGGAGTTTAATAAATCTGTAAACGCAGTCCCGAACGCATCGTTTGTGTTATCTACGTGTATGTTAAAATCTCCAACAATTATTGCTTTATCGGCATTGACCAATAGATCTGAGAGAAAGTCTGCAAACTCTTTTAGGAAATCAGCATATGGTCCTGGAGGTATATATACAGTAGCCAAGGCTAGAGATAATAGGGATTTATTTCTTACATCTAAGAGCGTAACGTTTAGCACAAGTACTTCAAACGAGTTAAACCTGTGACCTGTTTTCTGAGTAACATTAATAATATCTCTATAGATTGTTGCAACACCGCCGCCACGACCGATCAGACGGGGCTCATGCTTATAACAGTATCCTGGCGGGGTAGACTCATTTAGACCGAAATACTCGTTTGGTTTAAGCCAGGTTTCAGTAAGGCAAAGTACATCGAAGCTATTATCTGTGACCATTTCATTTACAATAACCGCCTTAGGTGTGAGCGATCTAATGTTTAGAAGACCTAGTTTTAGAAATTGTTTTTGTTCACTGATATTTAGATTTTCAGGTTTAATTACAATAAGATTTTTCCTAGATCCTACAGTGGATTTATTATTTGGCCTCACTAAACGAGGGATAGACACAGTTTCTATATAATGTTCTACACTACTTATATCAATTAAATTGGCACAGCAAAGACTGTGATTTGGAATTTGATTTTCTAGTCATACGGTGTGTAACGTCTTGGAGATGTTGTCCGACAGAACAGCCGCTCCGAATCTGCTGGGGTGCAGGCCATCAGCACGGTAGAGCCTAGGTTGCTACCAGAACAGATTCCAATTATTTACAAAGGGCAGTTTTTGTTCATTACACAATGACATTAACCAAAATGTCACTAAATCAGTCACTAAATCATTAATAATCATAGGTTATAATCATTCACTAAATCATTATAACCTAAGCAGTTATTCGCAAACAAAATAAATTACGCTTAAGGCAGTATTTTAGCATGATAATCAGTGTCATAAACTAATCTCAACACTGAGTGAAATATATGTAGTAGGCTAATATCACATTTAAAAGGTTACACGAGCGTATAGGGATATTGTGACTGTGAGGTAATCTTTCCTATGTCAAAAGCTAGCCAAAACTAGGCAAAATATAGTCTGAAAATTCATTTGAGCTCTATAATCAGAAAAGGAATTATATAAGACTAAACAACTTACTCCGAACTTGTATCCTCGGCAGGGTCAATTCGTTCTTTAAAATGCAGCCGTTGGTCATCCGAGTTTCAAATTCCTCTGAGGAAAAGGTGAATCCTCGCTGTCCAGAATCATCTGAAGGGCTTCTTCACCGGAGTAGCGTGCCATACTCAAAACGCGATGAACTATCAGTGAATCTCATGAAGAATCTTTGTGTTTTTATGGCATTGATCGGGGGCGTGTGTGCGATCACCTAAACTATTTACATGTGAATAGCGTCGGGGGCGTGGCGGCCTCAACTCATTAAAAATAATGAGGGGAGAAAGAAAAAACTGGACCTCTCCTTCGAGGGAACTCGCGATGCATCGATGACGCTTTGGGAACGCCCCCAGCGTGAATGCGTCTGAGCATCAATGTCAACTAGTCCAATGGGAAGAATGAGCGTCACGGGCGGGTGATGTCATGACCAGGAAGGGATAAAAGCACATCCGGTGCAACCGGCATTAGCTTCTGTGTCTCAGCAAGTGATCTGTGTTACTCTGTCTCTGTCTATTTATTGTTGTCTGTTGCATTTATATTGGGAAGAGTTATGGCGAAACAAATGTACAAGCAGTGTGCTTCTCCCTGTCCGCGTTATTTAACGGGTGGGGACACACACAAGCTATGTGTTATTTGTTTGGGAGTGGAGCATGCGGTCTCAGCCTTCGAGGGGGCTGATTGCCAGCATTGTGAGATGCTTCCGCTTCGTATGCTCAGCTCTCGCCTGTCACTCTTTGACGAGAGTGGTCAGGCTCGCGATCCTCAGGGTGCAGGACCCGCTGTTGCCGAGGCAGCACGGAGAATGCATTCCTGGGGATCGCAAAAGGATCTTTCGGAGGGGTTGGAGACGGGTCCGAGGGCCTTTTCTCCTTCCTTACCCGGAGGATCCAGTGCTCTCCCCCCGGTGTCGGAAGCCCGCTCTGCGGCTTCTTCCGCCCGGGGAGAGAGCCCTCCATTACTTCATTGTTCTTCCTCTGAGGAGGTTGATATGATGAGTATGGAAAGTTTAAGCACACACACTGGGGAAACAGATTCGCCACCTGTTTCCCCAGCATATGAGGAGCTGGTGGATGTGATGTCAAGGGCTGTAGAAAAATTTAATATTGAATGGCCAGCTGAGAAAAGGGGCGCTCGTCCCAAAAGTAAATTAGATGAGCGTTTCCTTTCTTCAGCGACATCATCTCCACCACGAGGCCTTCCCTTTTTTCCTGATTTGCATAATGAGTTATCTAGATCATGGGATAAACCGTACTCATCACGACTTTTTAGCCCTCAAGTTAATTTATATTCAAGTATAAGAGGGCTGAAAGAGTACGGTTATGAGGCGATGCCCCAGGCTGAACAGACGCTCGCGAGCTATCTTTCACCTGGCCCAGCATCATCTCTGAAGGCCTCAGCTTTGCCCACTAGACCGCTTAAAGCAACATCGGCTTTAGTGGGCAAAGCCTATACGGCAGCAGGTCAGGCTGGAGCATGTCTGCACACTATGGCGGTGCTCCAGGCTTACCAGGCTGATTTGCTGGGGGATTTGGATAAGAGTGAGGGAGTTGGTCCTGACGAAATTTGAGAACTTCGTCGGGCCACCGATCTGTCTCTCAGAGCTACAAAGGAGACCGCTAGAGCAATTGGGCGGTCTATGGCAGCCCTTGTAGCTACTGAGAGACACCTTTGGTTAAATCTGGCCGAAATAAGAGAAAAAGACCGGGCCTTTTTATTAGATGCTCCGCTTGAGGCTTCTGGTCTCTTCGGCGTTAATGCGGTCGTCGAGAGATTTCAAGAGTCAAAGAAGCAAGCAGAGGCTTTTAAAAAGTTTCTCCCTCGCCGTGTCCAGCCCCCTTGGGCAGCTGGGCGTGAGCAGCCCCAGCCGTCGAGCTCCTCATATCGTGCGCAACAAAAACAGAGTGTTTCGTCTCGTACACCTCCACATAAACAATGGAAACAGACGCAACATTCTCAGTCGAAGTCTTCTAAGTCGAAGCCGGATCTGAGGACCGTTCTTCAGGCGAAGAAGACTTCGGCTCAAAAGAAAAGGTCCTGACGTCACTGGCGTCAGACCTGTGAGGACAGCCCCGACCGAAGTGGAGCGGTGTACACCTCAGAATACGGTGCCCGTTCCACTTCGGGGTCCTCACGGGACCGTTCTGCCAACCCCGCCACCCTTGGTGCTTCGGGGCGCAGCGGTCTCTAGCGAGTCGCTGATGCTATGCTGCGGCACTGCATCGGTTTCGCGCCCTCTGAGGGGGGTTTTAGAGCAGCCAGTTCAGGTAGTTCCTGCCATTATGTTTCAGGCTCCAGAACTGGCTGTCTCGTTAACACCAGAGACCAGCCTCGAGAGGCTGGTTCCCTTAGTAGATTTTCTGGCAGCGTGGAAGCTTCTGCCAAATATTTCTCGTTGGGTCCTGCAGATGGTAGAGAAAGGATACAGAATCCAGTTTGGTTCTCGTCCTCCTCGCTACAGCGGGGTGTTGCTCACAGTAGTGCATCCCGAGCAGGCTCTGGTAATGGAGCAAGAGGTAAAGGCCCTGTTAGCAAAGGAAGCTATAGAACAGGTGTACTCACCCGACAGAGAGTCGGGTTTTTACAGCCGTTATTTCATTGTTCCAAAAAAGGATGGAGGGTTGCGTCCCATTTTAGATCTTCGTCTGTTGAATCGTTCAGTACAGAAACTCAAGTTCAAGATGCTGACACTCAAACAGATCGTGACTCAAATCAGATCTGAGGACTGGTTTGTCACGATAGATTTGAAGGACGCTTACTTCCATGTCTCCATCCTCCCTCAGCACAGGAAGTTCCTAAGGTTTTCTTTCGGGGGCAAAGAATACCAGTATCGGGTACTTCCTTTCGGTCTAGCTCTATCACCCCGCACGTTCACGAAATGCGTAGATGCAGCTTTAGCCCCTCTCAGGCTTCAGGGCATACGTATTCTGAACTACATCGACGACTGGCTGATTCTAGCGGAATCAGAGCAGTTGGCGGTTCGGCACCGAGGTGTCGTTCTCGCTCATATGCAGATGTTGGGGTTGAGGCTCAATGCCAAGAAGAGTGTTCTTTCTCCAGTACAGAGAACCACTTTCCTTGGTGTGGTATGGGATTCAGTAACGATGCGGGCCACTCTCTCGCCCGTTCGTGTAGCTGCTATCCTGGCAGCCACAGAGGAGCAGAGGCTAGGCCAGCCACGCACTGTAAAACAGTTCGAGAGACTGTTGGGTCTTTTGGCGGCAGCGTCCAACGTGATACCTTTTGGCCTGCTGTACATGAGACCTTTACAGTGGTGGCTAAGGACCAGAGGGTTCTCCCCGAGGGGAAACCCACTTCGTATGATCAAGGTCACGCGGCGGTGCCTTCGTGCCTTAATTATATGGAGGAAACATTGGTTCTTAACCCAGGGTCCGGTGTTGGGAGCTCTTTGCCATCGAGTTGCGATCTCAACAGATGCTTCCCTCACCGGCTGGGGAGCGGTAATGGAAGGCCGCTCGGTTCAGGGTCTGTGGAGGGGTCATCATCTTTCTTGGCACATAAATTGCTTGGAGATGATGGCTGTCTTCAATGCTTTGAAACAGTTCCTCCCAGACCTGAGGGGCCATCATGTGCTCGTCCGTACAGACAACACATCGGTGGTCTCTTATCTGAACCGTCAGGGGGGTCTGCGGTCGCGTCCGCTTTGCAAGCTGGCGCACCAGATCCTCCTGTGGTCTCTGGGGAAGGTACTCTCCCTGAGGGCAGTGTATATTCCTGGGGACCAGAATATTGGCGCAGACATCCTGTCGAGGCAGGAGCTGAGGCCAGGGGACTGGAGACTCCACCCTGAGGCGGTGGAGAAAATTTGGGAGTTTTACGGCCAAGCAGAGGTGGATCTGTTTGCGTCTCAGCATACGACGCACTGTCCACTTTGGTTCTCCCTCACTCACCCAGCCCCCCTGGGGCTGGATGCTATGGTGCAGACGTGGCCGAGGCTACGTCTGTACGCATTTTCCCCTGTTGCTCTGCTCCCAGGAGTTCTGGAGCGAGTCCGCCAGTACGGAATAAGCCTACTGCTAGTAGCACCACGCTGGCCGAGTCGGATCTGATTTGCGGACCTGATCCATCTCTTAGACGGTCCTCCCTTGGAGATCCCGATCAGGAGAGACCTTCTGTCTCAGGCCGAGGGCACAATATTTCACCCCCAACCAGAGATTTGGAACCTGTGGGTTTGGCCTCTGAGGGGGCCCAACTCATAGAGAGTGGTCTCTCAACTGAGGTTGTTGAGACCATTCTAAGCTCCAGAGCTCCAGCTACTAGGAAACTAAATGCTCTGAAATGGAAAGTTTTTTCTGTATGGTGTCACCGACATCAGTGGGATCCGGTTAACTGTTCTGTGAACACAGTACTCGAGTTCTTGCAGGAGCGGTTTACGTCAGGTCTATGTCCTTCCACGCTTAAGGTCTACGTGGCGGCCATTGCGGCTTACCACGCCCTGGTGGGGGGGTACATCGTTGGGTCGAGACCCCCTGATTACATGTTTCCTTCGTGGCACATTGAGGCTGAGGCCTGCAACTCGCACTAGGGTGCCAGCTTGGGATTTGGCAATAGTACTAGAAGGCCTGTCTAGGGCTCCATTCGAGCCCTTAGATTCGGTTTCAGAGAAATTTCTTACCCTTAAGACTATCTTTCTGCTAGCTATTTCGTCCCTCAAGAGAGTTGGAGACCTTCAGGCCCTTTCGGTTTCCCCCACTTGCCTTGAGTTTGCACCGGGGATGGTCAAGGCATTTTTATATCCAAAACAGGGATATGTCCCTAAAGTGCTGACCATGATTCCAAGGCCTATTGTGCTGCAGGCTTTCTGTCCTCCTCCTTTTACATCTGCGGACCAGAAAAGGTTGAACCTCTTGTGTCCAGTGCGAGCACTGGATACTTATGTTCATCGGACGTCTTCTATGAGGAAGTCCGACCAGTTATTTATTTGCTTTGGATCACCTAAGAAGGGTCTTCCTGCTTCTAAACAGATGGTTAGTAAGTGGATAGTTGAGGCTATTTCACTTGCATACGAATACTCTGACCAGCCGTGTCCTTTGGCGGTCAGAGCTCATTCTACGAGGGGTATGGCGGCCTCTAAAGCCTTATTATTTGGAGTTTCTCTTCAAGACGTTTGTGATGCGGCAGGCTGGTCCTCACCGCTCACATTCATTAGGTTTTACAGCTTAGACCTGGATGCTGCCCCAGGTTCTCAGGTGCTTAGTGCTTAGTTTCATCTGACTAACACTCAGGTACTTGGAATTCTGGCGTTTTGGGTATTCTTGTTCCCAAAGCGTCATCGATGCATCGCGAGTTCCCTCGAAAGGGAACGTCTCAGGTTACGACTGTAACCATAGCTCCCTGAGAAAGGGAACGAGACGATGCATCTTCCTGCCATACTTCCTGCATCCCTGTGATTGGCTTGCTTCGACATTTTTGAAGCTAATGCCGGTTGCACCGGATGTGCTTTTATCCCTTCCTGGTCATGACGTCACCCGCCCGTGACGCTCATTCTTCCCATTGGACTAGTTGACATTGATGCTCAGACCCATTCACGCTAGGGGCGTTCCCAAAGCGTCATCGATGCATCGTCTCGTTCCCTTTCTCAGGGAACTATGGTTACAGTCGTAACCTGAGACGTTTTTTTATATAAATTACTTCATTTAAAAGAAGAGAATTCAAGCTTCATAAAGAAACATCTCTCGTGCCTGTGTGACAAGTAATCGCGGAGTTACAGTTAATCTTAGGACGTGTTTCAGAATGGACTTCACTGACAGAGAGAACGCAGAACTCGCATCATGTTTGTTTTTCTTTATTTGGTGAAAAGCACAACACTTTGTTTTTATTGTGAGTATTCACAAAAAAAAAAGAAACTTAACAGGATCCAATGATGTATTACAATTATATGTAAGATAGGGATTGGACGGTATGAAAATTTCATATCACGATTATAGTGTCCAAAATTATCGTGATTATCAATATTATCACGGTTTTGTTAAAACGAGATGAAAGTGTTCAAAAACACCTGATGCTCACACTGAAAACATTTCAACAAGTTTAAATTTGAAAAACAGCAAACAACAAATAAACAAGCAGCTCTATGCAGTTTTTTAAGCAAGATTCTATTCTGTGGCATTTCCTTCTTTATAATGCCCGTTGTCAATAGCAACGCATTATTACACAGCGCACATCCATGTATCACAACGGGCGCGCTCTTGTTTCATTCAAATACAACTTGCCGTCTTGCGTCTGCCGTTTTTTATTGTATTGAAAATGAAATCAGAGTTGATTTATTATTTACAGAGTTTGATAATATTGTTGTGATTATCTTGTCTGGACGATTGTTTTATACACTGTACAAAATGGATTTATAAACAGGTAAGATTTAACACATTAATCTCAATTCTCAAATTCGGTGTAATAAGTGTACAATTAATCTATACATTACTATCCCTCAAAATGTCACTCTTAATAATAGGCTGGTTTGAAGTTGTTAGTTCGTCTTTGGCTCAAAGCCACTTGCTGCAAACTTTTCTTCGTGGAAGCTTCACGTCCATTTCAAGTGAGTGAGATAAAATATTTCAACTCAAAACAACATTTTGTGCCCAATTATTTCCCAGATGTAACGTTAGTTTTGGTATTGAGGTCAAAGTTAACTTGCCTTACGTTCGCTTTCGCTATAACGTTAACGTACAACACTGGGTGATGGCCACACTAGACGACTCGGCAGATTTGAAGTGTTTCTATTGCAGCGACTTTTTGTTCGGCAGACAGGACCATCCTCGATTAACTTTCCCTTAGGACTTTTGTAAAAGCCAAAATATGACCACACCTCAGATTTGGTCCTCTTAAAAGGCTGGAAAATCTCCCGAGCACGGTCACTGCCTTCCGCCATTCCTTCTCGAATAAAAAAAAAAACATTGCGTGCTGCGCCTGCGTCACACTGTTGCTGGCTGGACAGGATTTAGTGGGTTATTAAAATCGTGATAATCAAACACGGTTTTAATGATAATTAAATTTTTAACGATAATACTAACTGTCAGTCCATTTTATCGTGGTTTATCGTGAAACCGGTAATCGTCCCATCCCTAATGTAAGATCAAAATCAACCGAGTATTTTGAGTCTCTTTTGCACTGATAAGAAAAAAAGCGAGCAGATCACGCCGGCGTGATTGCCGACCCCAGAGGGTTAAGATAACAAGCAGGAGTAGGCTGAGTGGGCAGCCAGGGATCGCTGGTAGGGACCACCACATCTGAGCAGATTAGCACCGTAGCAGAGCAGATGGGACTAAAGATCCCCATGGTGGAGGAGATAACCACAGCTGTGCAGAAGGGACTGAAGATTCCCACAGCGGAACAGAAGACCACCTCAACAGAGTAGACGGGATTGATGATCCCCATGGTGGAGCAGAAGACCACCATAGCAGGGCAGACGGGGCTGGTGACCAGCAATCAGGACCACCATGGCAGAGCAGAAGACCACCAGGGAAGATCAGGTGGAACTGGAGACCACCACAGTGTAGCAGATGAGACAGGAGAACTTGGAACAGCCACTCTGGCTGAGACAAAACAGGCTGGGAAATCAGTAATGGCCTCCGTGGCCATAACGGGGCAGGCAGGGATCACTAGGAAGATCACCATGGTCATAACAGGGCAGGCAGGGAGTTCAGTGTCAGCCTCTGTGGCCATAGTAGAGCCGTCAGGGGATACAGAGAGTTCAGAAGCGGACTCCCCATATGTTGCCGCCTCGGGGGAATCAGGAAAGGTGTGTGCAGCCCAAACACAAAAAATTATTGTCACTGTCACAGAGAGCACTGTTGACAATGGATCAACCACTGGGACAGACAGTGCTGAGGTTGGCAGGCTTGAGGGCGATGCGGTCGGTGGGCTTGAGACCGTAGGTCTTGGGATGCTGGCTGCTCGCCCCCGACAATCAGTGGTGGATCCACCACACTGGATACTAGTCTCATCCGCCCCAAGAAAGGTGGAATCTGGTGGCAGGCATGATGGGTGAGGACTCTGGGGTAGCTCATGATGCCTGGCACCCCCGGTAGACCAGACTCTGTGGCCATCAGAGCTTGGGACCTATAATGTTTGCAAAATGATAAAATGGAACGTTCCCTTAATGTTTGCATAACCAAGAAAAAGGATTAATTTTTTTTTACTTTTAAACTGGACGTTTTAAACGTGCAGGGAAGTTTTGTTTTGTTTTTTTCAATGGGAACGTTAGAAAAACATTCTTAGAACATATTTTTGTTAGCTGGGTATTTATGTATTCGTTGTCTGGGTCTGTGAGCGTTCTTGCTGTGGTATCCTAGCAATGCTCAGATCTGGAATGTGAGGACGGGGTGTGAAGTGCAGCTGTGCTGTTGCCTTTTCAACGACTGTCATATACCATTGGCTGTCTGCCCCATAGTGCCTTCTGATTGGCAGGACCTATGATCTGTTTGGATTGGTGACTGATGCTAGAACAAACAAGAGGCCCAAAACAGGGAAATTTTCTTTGTAAGTTTTATTTTCATTGCCAGATTTTTTTCTCGTCAGTATTCACTGAAAATGGAATCTCTGGCAACAGAATATTATAGATCTTGCCCTTTCATACTGGAGATAGCAGTTTAGGAAAGCCAGTTTTGTAACTTTTTGAAAATTCAACAATTCCATGCTGGTCCAGGCTGGTTTATGCTTGTTAGTGCTGGTCTAGCTGGTGAACCAGCATGTTCATGCTGTTCTCGAGCAAAACGGAGCTGGTGAAGTTAGTTCATCAGCATGGTCTTGCAGGGTTGACTGTGAGTAGGCCAGCTCTCTAAATGCAAGCAGTATTTTGGGGGCAAGAATTGTTTTTGCTTGCATATTTTGTATATTTAACACACTAATGATGTAAAGGAAAAACAACATAAGGTTATAACATGATTTATTGAATTATGATTATAACTTTGTAATTTATTTTAAAATGTCATTGTTTTAGTTATGATTACATTATTAATCAATCAGTGCGCTTACATGCACCCTCATAATGCGATTATAATGTGATTTTGGCAATATTGCAATTAAACTTGACCTAATGTAAACACAATACTTCGATCAAACTAATCCGATTAAGCTCATAATCGTAGTTATCATATTCACATTAAATATGTGGTGTTTGCCGATTTTAATCGCAATAACCAGGCATGTAATACACGGATGACGTGTTCTTCACTTAATGAATGAACTCTGTGACACATGACAACTGAAAGTCGCTGTTTTTAAAGACTTTCATTCTCATTTGGGAACTCACTGATTCCAAAAAGTGCACATACAGTAGTAAAAGAAGGTATGCCATTGCAGTCAGGGGTGTGAAATAGTAGTGACAGTGATATTGTCAGTAGTCACATTTATTTATATAGTGCTTTTTACAATACAGATTTTTTCACACAGTAGTGTGTAGTAGTGATAGCATGCACTTTCAACAATTGCTGAAAGATAATTAATTCAACTAAAGTCAATGGCCAAGTGCCCAACATAAGTTACCATCTGGTGGTCATAACTTATGCTGGTGACCAGCAATGCTGGATTTTTCAGCAGCAGGGTTATATTATGTTACTCGGAATAATTTGCAGTATCACTGATATTATCTGGCTGATTATAATGACCAAACTATATTGACTGATTATAATGATCAAACTACTTCACTAATCAAAGGCTCTTCCTCAGACATGACCAAACTTTGTATTTCTTGCAGTGATTCTTGTCTGCATGTTCAAGAGTTTGACTAAAAGTGTGACATTTTACACTCTTTAATGAATGATGGAGTCCTGCAGGTAGGTTTAACACGTCACAGATTAACAGAGGTTTTGCTTCACTACACAAGAATTCCGAAGGCAACACTGGCAGAATTGTTTTCTGAAAAAAAAAGTCACTAACAGGAAGCCTGACAGCCTGGAATTTCACCCAGGTTCACTTTAGACTGAGGCATAAGCCTTTTTTTTTTACACAGGCAAAATATCTTAAAGAAATAATGAAAATTAAAATCCTTACTTTATTTATTTACCTTGATGTCTTGTCTAATCTGTATGCTATTTTTCCCTGTGGAAAGCAAAAGGAGAAATTTCAAGGTGACCTTCAGGGGGCCATATGGATGGATTCAGAAACCCTTGTTATTAATGACACTGGTGGCCATTAAGTGAACTGCAGCCAGCTAATCATTGCTCATGCTCACGCTCATGACGCTAGCCATCATCAACCAAAACAGTAACGTAATGTACAAGAGACTGAATGCGATGCACTGGCTTCATGATAATAACTAGCTTGACTTTTGAAAATTACTCGGTTAATATAGCACACTGATGCACACAGACACCTACACACAACCAGATTATACCAAGACAATTTTACAGTTGTTTACTTACTATTGCACTATTGTATGTTTTCCATGTCATATGTTGTACTACGACCGAGAAACAAGCCTATGAACCTGCCATTATCCTGTATACCTGGCTTTTAGTATAGTGAAATGTTACGAAGCAGTGAAGCTTGAAATTCATCAACGATAATAGACAGCCATTGTTAGCTAAAATTACCAGCTAAAACCACAATATGGTACAATTAACCCCAAATCTGAACAAAGGTCTCCTTGGGAATCAAATACCCTTCCAAATTTGACCCTATAGTTTTCCCCCCGATGTCATTTACATTCCCACTTCGCCAGATGGTATTCACTAAATAACTTTTTTATTTTATTTTTGTGTTGGAATCTGTGTTGTGCTGGGAGCCAGCCGTAAGTCGATGTGAGTTTAAATGCAATGGTGTCTTTTTCTTATGTTGTCTCTCACACCCTCTTTTCCTTCTTGTCTCCTCCCCATCCCCCCCTTTAATTTATCTTCCTTGTAGTTGACTTCTCTCCTTCTATCATTTTTCCTCTCTCCAACTTTCCCTTTGTCTCCATTTCTCTGTCTCAGGTTGTTGGTGTTGGCCTGATGCATATGTACTAGGCGCTTCCCCTGACACATAAAAGAGCATGTCAAGTCATCGTGGTAACACAGGGCAGCAGGGGCAGCTTGCCCTAGCTTGAGCCTTTCCCAGAATGCACCAGCTGTTCCGTCTAGTGTTGGGACAAAGAGACCTGTCCCGTGCAGGAGACCTCTTCTCTCTGGATGACAGAGAGATTGAAGACTGTCTGTCGCAAGCCCTGGAGGAAATCAAAGTCATATCCTGCTCTCCAGTGAGTACACTGACCTCAAATAGCAAATAGCCTTCTTAGATGTTTAAAAGGGTCATATAATTTTTTTTGTACCAAACATTTGAGTACTTTTAGTTTGTTCATATTTGCTTTATGTGATAATTGTCTATTTTGTTTTCCAAAGTTTACATTATATTGTTACAGGTTCCTGCTGTGCCACTCGCATAGTTGTCCAGAAAATTATATATAGGGACTCGATCACATATAGAAATTGCTTGAACAGTGCTGAAAACAAGAAAAATAAACCAAACAGGACAGAGGAAGGAAAAGCCATTCTTTTAGAAGACATAAAAAGCAAAAAAGCAAAAAACCTCCAAAGCCACTTAAACTCCAGTTGGATCTTTGCAAAAATAAAATATATATACAGACTTTCGCGAACACACGAGGAACTATTACATCCTCATAAGAAACTATTACTGTTACTGTGTGAGTCTGTCATGTTTGGTTTTGGTTCACATTTGTTTTCATGTCTTTTATTTTGTAGTTTTCATAGTCATAGTTCCTTTTCCTGTCATGTGATTCCCTTATCCTATCATGTGATCCTGTCTTGTCTCCCCCTAGTCTCTTGTGTCATATTCTGATTGGTTCCCTTGTCTATGTGTCACGTTCTCATTACTTTACTTTACTTTACTTTACTTTACTTTACTTTACTTTACTTTACTTTATTTCAAGGATAGCCCCTTGAGATGTACCATCTCATTTTCGAGGGGGTCCTTACAATAATGACAAACAAAACAAGATGATACAGAGTAAAATATTAAAAATAATTCCAAACACAAAAGTACAAAGACACACACACACACTCACACACCCACGCGCAGTCGCGCACTCCAACAATGCTCGAAACAACCCGAAACTAGCCCCCACCCCCAAAAATAGAAAAATAATAAATAAATAAATAAATCCCTGTGCAAAAAATAGAGATAGACATTTGTACTTATAAGCATACAATGCACTCCCTTATAAATACATCTGCTTGCATGCACAAGTAAAGTATACAATCCATAATTATAAACAAATACACATATATACAGTACACTGGACAGTGAGTAGTATGAGACCTAAAACAGTTCAAAAACACGAGCAGAGTGTTTGAAAATGCGTAATTAAAGATCATTTAAAGATATAAAAAGAAGTGATCGATCTTAGTGAGGAAGGAAGGTTATTCCAATCAGATGGAGCTTTGAATTTAAATGCTCGACGACCAATTTCTTTACTGATTCTTGGTGTAACTAGAAACAGTTGGTCCATGTGCCTTAGGTTGTATTGAGAGCTGAAAGGAATTAAAAGGTCTTTCAAATATGACGGAAAATTAAAATGAATACATTTGAAAATAAGTGTTAACCAGTGGAGTTGTCTTCTGGTCTTCGGCGTAAGCCAGTTCAATGACTCATACATTAAACAGTGATGAGTTCTATAAGGACACCTAAGCACAAATCTACAAAGACTATTATAGAAAACATTAAGAGGACGGATAATTGTTCCAGAGGTGTTACCATAGATCACATCAGCATAGTCCAGTATCGGGAATATTATTGGGTTATAATTCTTTTACGTACTTCTTGTGAGAAGCAGTCAGCAGAACGATAAAGTGATTTCAGACAACCAAATATTTTCTTAGTAATCAAATTAGCATGACATTTAAAGGATAGCTGAGAATCAAGCCAAAGGCCTAGATATTTGAGTTCTTCAATTTTTTCTATTGTTGTTCCATCAAGAAAGCTAATAGACCAGTTATCTAACATCGAAGGATCAGATCGAGTGCAAAACAACATATTATATGATTTTCTCTTATTCAAAAGAAGCTTTTTCGAAGAAAACCATCCTTGAACCAAATTGAAATCAGATTGGAGTACTGAATTTGAGAGATATCAGAGCTAGAAAAGTATAATACAGTATCATTTGCATATAAATGAATTTGACAATCAGAACAAATTTGAGAAAGATCATTAATAAAGATTGAGAACAGAAGAGGACCTAAGGATGAGCCCTGTGGAGCACCTTTATCACATATCTTGAAATCTGATTGACTTCCCAGAAAGGAGACACATTGATTTCTATTGTGAAGGAATTAATTAAAAAATAATAAAGAATTCAAAGAGAGACCAATAGCATACAATTTATCTAAAAGAAGATAATTATCAACCATATCAAATGCTTTTGAAAGATCAATAAATATAGCACCCGTAAGCATATTGCTGTCAGCTGCTGACAGTATATCATTTGTAAATTTTAAAAGAGCAGTGGTGGTTGAATGGCTAGGTCAAAAACCTGATTGGTGTGAAGATAATATATTATGGTCAGTAAGATATGTAGATAATTGATTAAAAATTATTTTTTCAAATATTTTTGCTATACTGTTGATAATAGAGAGTGGTCTATAATTATTAGTGTCGCCTCCTTTATGAAGAGGGATTATCCTAGCGCTTTTCCATGCTATAGGTATTTCACAAGTTGCAAAAGATAAATTAAATCGGCCAGTGGAAATGACAAAATATGAGAAGCAAGTTTAAAGAACTTAATTTCCAGACCATCTGGACCAGCATTGCATCCAGAGCTTAGACTATCAATAACCCGCTGAACATCAATTGGAAAAATCGTTTTGAAACAAAAGGAGCTACCACACCTAAACTGAGTCGATGTAAGACCAGCATAAGTGTAACCAGATAGAGAACTGCCAATTGTAGAAAAGTGCTGGCTGAATGCATCTGCAATTAATAAAGGTTCACTCACAGTTTGATTATTTAGTCTAATATGCGTAGAAGAGCTTTTAGTGGATTTGTTGGTTATACTATTAATTCTCTTCCAAAATTTCTTCGGGTTCTTAAAATCAGTTAATAGGCAGTCTTTATAGTAATTTGCTTTAGCATTTCTTGTATTGGTTTTACATTTATTCCTCAACTCCTTATATGCATTCCAGTCGGTAGAATCCAATGTATTACGATATTTTTTCCAGGCTTGTCTCTTTGTTTGAATAAATATATGAGATCTCCCTTGATCCAAGGTAGATGTCGACCCTTGACCTTAATTGATATCAAAGGAGCATGCTTATTAATAATGGAATTATTTTATGATGGAATTAATTTAAATCTCTCCCAGTTTATATTTAATAGATCCTGTATGAAGAGTTCAGGGTTAATTTTATTAAATTGTCTTACTTTAATCAATTTAGGAGGAAGACAAGGCACTTTAATTTTCCAAATACAAAAAAAACATAGAATGGTCACTAAAAGAATCAGGTAAAACCCCAGATTGTAAAATTCTATCAGGATGGGAGACTGAGATCCAGTCAAGCAGAGATGAGGAACTGGAACCGACTCTGGTAGGTTCCTTTATGAGTTGATATAGATTTAGACTATTAAAGAGATTGCAATCTTTCTGAGAGGAGCGATCAAGCCAATTAGAATTAAAATCACCTAATATAATCTTTTCACAGTTGTCATCTAAAGAATTAATGGTAGACAAAATACAATCAGTGGTTTCTGCTGGCGCAGATGGAGGTTTATAAATGTTTCCAATGATTAATCGTTTATTTTTATGAAAAATTATTTTAACAAAAAGGCCTTCGAAATGCCTGGGATTCTTATTTGGCAGAACAGGTTCTGCAATCAAATTTGTGGATAAATATATCACGAGGCCCCCACCTCTTGAACTTCTATCTTTCCTAAATACAACATAATTGTCAAGTTTGATTTCTTCGTCAGGAATATTACTGTTTAGCCAAGTTTTGGAAAAAGTAATTACATGGGGTTTATTATAGATAAGGCAGGCTCTCAATGAATCCATTTTAGATGGCAAGCTCCTAATGTTCAAATGAATAACATGCAACCCTTTACCACTATTCATTATTCCAAAATAACAGAATAAGTCTGTGTATGGTCAAGTCAAGTCATCTTCATTTATATAGCGCTTTTAACGATGGATTGTTTCAAAGCAGCTTTACAGAGATAAACATATAATTTAAGGTAACAGAGATTGTTTTGGCTTTATTGCAGTTCTTGAATAATGTTATTTCCAGCTAAAGTTAATTTTGATTGATTCGCCTCCGTCGAAATGATCAGACTTTAAACGCGAACCTGTGATTAACGCTGACGGCGTTCACATGCTCATTCAGAATTGATTCTATAGTTATGTGCTTTTGAAAATATGTGTGCGCAGGTTTGTAATTCCATACAACCCATGCCTAAACAAACTTCTTGTCTTGCCTATAAATTTTGATACAGAATTTTGTTTTATTTTATCACTTCGGGGTACGCGAACCGAAATTCACAACGCTTTATCTGTAGAGTGGGAAAGGGATCCTCCATAGGGAGAGGATAGTTGACACTTCAGCACTGCATTGTCATCGGGTCCAGGCGGATCTCCTTCGTCAGATCTGGATACGGCCTAGATCCGGCAAGCTGCGGGAAAACCTTGGGATAAACAAAGACACTAATATTAGGGTTGATGCCATTCTTCTTATGATGTAACGAGTACATCAAGATTTAAGGGAAGTGTTCCCAGTTCCGGCTGACCTAATCTATGCAGCCTAACATTGAATTATAGAAGTCTATAATGTATTATGTGTATGCTGGGTCAAAGAGATGTGTTTTTAGTCTAGCTTTGAACTGACAGAGTGTGTCTGCTTCCCGGACAATGGTAGGAAGACTGTTCCAAAGTTTTGGTGCTAAATAGGAAAAGGATCTACCGCCAGCAGTCGATTTAGATATTCTAGGTATTATCAACTGGCCGGAATTTTGAGATCGCAATAGACGTGAAGGACTATAATGCGTTAAGAGCTCGCTTAAGTACTGCGGAGCTAAACCATTTAGTGCTTTGTAAGTAATCAATTTATACAATGTTTAATAGGGAGCCAATGCAGTGTTGACAGAACCAGGCTAATATGGTCATATTTCCTGGTTCTGGTAAGAACTCGAATTGCGCCATTTTGAACTAGCTGTAGTTTATTTATTAAGCGTGCAGGGCAACCACCCAGTAGAGCATTACAATAGTCTAGCCTTGAGGTCATGAACGCATGGACTAATTGTTCCGCATTTCCCAATGATAGCATATGGCGTATTTTAGATATATTTTTAAGATGGAAAAATGCAGTTTTACAGATACTAGACACGTGACTTTCAAAAGAAAGGTTGGTATCAAAGAGCACACCCAGGTTCCTAACCGACGACGAAGACTTGACAGAGCAGCCATCAAGTGTTAGACAGTATTCTAGGTTATTACGTGTGGAAGTTTTTTGTCCAATAATTAGAATCTCTGTCTTTTCAGAATTTAGTAGTAGGAAATTACTAGTCATACAATTTTTTATATCAGCTATGCATTCCATTGATTTTGTGAATTGGTAAGTTTCGTTGGGTTTTGAAGAAATATACAGCTGAGTATCATCGGCATAACAGTGAAAGCTAACTCCATGTTTCCTAATGATATCTCCTAATGGTAGCATGTACAGACTGAACAGCAACGGTCCTAGTACTGAGCCTTGTGGTACGCCATACTGAACTTGTGATCGATAAGACATCTCTTCATTTACTGCTACAAACTGATAACGGTCAGTTAAGTATGATTTAAACCATGCTAGTGCAATTCCACTAATGCCAACATAGTTTTCTAGTCTATTTAAAAGAATGTTGTGGTCAATGGTGTCAAATGCAGCACTAAGATCGAGTAACACTAATAGAGAGATACAACCACGATCGGATGATAAGAGCAAATCATTTGTGACTCTAATGAGAGCAGTCTCAGTACTATGGTACGGTCTGAATCCGGACTGAAAATCCTCGCAGATATCATTTCTTTCTAGAAAGGAACATAGTTGTGAAGATACTGCTTTTTCTAATATCTTTGACAGAAAAGGCAGATTCGAGATCGGCCTGTAATTGACTAATTCTGTAGGATCAAGTTGTGTTTTTTTAACAAGCGGTTTTATCATAGCCAGTTTAAAGGTTTTTGGTACGTATCCTAGAGACAAAGATGAATTAATGATATTAAGAAGAGGATATATGACCTCTGGAAACATCTCTTTCAGTAGCTTAGTCGGTATAGGCTCTAACATACAAGTTGTCGATTTAGATGAATTAACGAGTTTGCAGAATTCTTCCTCTCCTATAGCAACAAATGAATCAAATTTTTCCTCAGGGAGACTACAATGCACTCCCTGATGCGATACTGTGGTAGACGGTTGCATAGTTATAATTTTGTCCCTGATATTATCAATCTTATAAGTGAAGAAGTTCATAAAGTCATCACTGCTGTGTTGCTTGGACACTTCTGAGCTTGAAGCTTTCTTTTTCGTTAGTTTAGCCACTGTTTCAAATAAATACCTTGGATTATGTTTATTTTCTTTTAATAGGGTTGAAAAATAAGCAGATCTAGCAGCTTTTAAAGCCTCTCTGTAAGCAATCGAGCTCTCTTTCCACGAAATCCGAAATACCTCTAGTTTAGTTTTCCTCCAGTTGCGCTCCATTTTTATGGCTGCTCTCTTAAAGGGTTAGTTCACCCAAAAATGAAAATTAAGTCATTAATTACTCACCCCCATGCTGTACCAACCCCGTAAGACCTTTGTTCGTCTTCGGAACACAAATGAAGATATTTTTGATTAAATGTGACAGCTGGATCACTCCTCCATAGGCTGCCTAAGGGATTGAAACCTGACGGCCCAGAAAGTCAATGAAGAAAATGTTTAAATATTCCATGTGACAACAGTGGCTCAACTATAAGTTTATCAAGCGACGAGAATACTTTTTGTGCGAAAAAACAAACAAAAATAACGACATTATTCGACTATTCCTTTTCTTCCTTGTAGGCCTGAAACGAGACTTCAAGAGATTTCCATGACGCATGCGCGAGAATTGCGATCTCCTTCAACTACTTCAGTTAAGTTCTCGCGCGTGCGCGTCGTGGAAATCTCTTGAAGTCTCGTTGGTACAGCATGGGGGTGAGTAATTAATGACTTAATTTTCATTTTTGGGTGAACTAACCCTTTAAGGGCCTGAGTGTGCTCGCTGTACCACGGCGTTGGACTATTTTCTTTAATCTTCTTTAAGCGCAACGGAGCAACTGCGTCTAAAGTGCTGGAAAAGAGAGAGTTAAACGTTTCTGTTGCAATATCAAGTTCTTTTAAGCTATCCTGGATGCTGAGATGATGAAACTGATTAGGAAGATTATTGATAAAGCAATCTTTAGTGGCAGAAGTTATAGGTCTAATGTATTTATAACACGGAGTCGCCTTTGCAGCCTGGGCTAAATGTAATTTACATGAAACTAGATAATGATCTGAGATGTCATCGCTCTGCTGCAGAATTTCAACGGCATCAACATCTATTCCATGTGATAATATTAGATCTAGAGTATGATTACGACAATGAGTAGGTCCTGACACGTGTTGTCTAACTCCAATTGAGTTTACAATGTCAGGCAGTAAGAATGCACACAGAGCATCATCGCAGATTGTGGTGTATAGCAGGCAGAATAGATGGAGAGAGAAGCAGAAGGGGAGCAACAAACACAAATACAGACACATACGCACTCACACATAGACCTGACAGAAAAGCACATATGGCATTAGAGCAGACACATACAGCTCTTTCCAAATAAATAATAATAAAAAATAATAAAGGAAAAAACAACAAAGTACGCAGCTCAGTCTGCTTGGCTCAGCATAATGCGAGCATATCAAAATAAAAAGTCCAAATCTACTAACAGTAAAATAAAGTGCCTTTATGAGGTCATCAGAAGACAAGCAAGCAAAAATAAGATAGTGAGAAAATAGTAAGCTTCGACAGCTTCATAAATTAATAGCTTCAAAAACCCAAAAGTAGACAATTCAGTATTTATATTAAGCCAATTATTTATAAGCGTCTATCATACCAATTTTACATAATTTAGATGAACCCATCTTATATTGTTAAGCCATTTATGACACTTGTGTTATGCTATACAGCAAATAATATTAAAGCAGTTGCCACTATCATCACACATAAACAATTTTATCAGAAAGAAAGCGAATATAAAGCAGGCCGCCAAAACAGTAATTCTATCAGCAACACAGATGAGCATATAAAACAAAGCAGATAACGTTGGGTAACGCTTATAAACAATTATTTATAAGCGTCTATCATACCAATTTTACATAATTTAGATGAACCCATCTTATATTGTTAAGCCATTTATGACACTTGTGTTATGCTATACAGCAAATAATATTAAAGCAGTTGCCACTATCATCACACATAAACAATTTTATCAGAAAGAAAGCGAATATAAAGCAGGCCGCCAAAACAGTAATTCTATCAGCAACACAGATGAGCATATAAAACAAACTCAGTGCCATGTCCGATGATGAAATATGTTCACGGATATAAATAACAGAAGAATTCCATCAACAGGCCTCGTATTATGCTGGTGCTGGTACTATCCACTGGTCAACACCAGCCATCACTTGGCTACCATATCAGAGTGAATGGAGGAGTTGATGGAGGAAATTACCTCGAGGAATTTCTCAGCTTCACCAGGAGTATGAAAAAAGTGTTTCTTACCAGCATGGGTAACTCTCAGCGTTAAGGGAAAAATCAGTCCATATTCAATGTCCGATCACGGAACTTTTTCTTCACGATATCAAATTATTGGCGTCTCTGGACTACACCAGCGGAGAAGTCCGGGTAAATATAAACCCGAAATTCTTTCGATGAGCCCTCTTGATTCATAGCCCTCGCTTTGTACTGGAGGAGGTCCTTCCTGTCCCTGGCTAGTTTCATTATCTTCAGCTTGTCTTGGAAGTGCTGAAACTTTACCAAGATAGGCCTGGGACCCTTAGCTTTAACATTGTCCATGAAACCGATGCGATGACAGCGCTTAATCATAGGAGGAACGGAAAAATTTGTTTCACCTTGGAGCTGAGGAATCAGAATGGTTCATGAAGCCGAGGATATCTTTGGCTTCCGCCTTCTCAGGTATACCGATAAATCGTAAATTAGAGCGTCTGCTTCGGTTCTCTGCGTTTTCCGTCCATACTTTAAGGTCGAGGTTTTCCTTTTCGAGGACCTTTACACGTTTGACCAGTTCAGCTATGTTATCTTCATTTGCGCTAACTCTCAGCTGAATCTCATTAACCTGATCTCCAAGCATATGAAGTGAGTCATCTATTTTCTCCAGACTGGGTCGAAGTGAATCTATTTTAGAGTCAATGTGTGAAATCATGTCGAGCTTCATTTGCTGCATCATATCAAAAATAATTTGAAGAGTAATTGGTTCACCCATTGTGAAGCCAGCAGCGTTTCCACACGCACAAAACGAAGAGTGAAATCACAGAGTTCGTAGATTTGAAGCTAGAGGCTGCTTTAGTATTTCTTTCTTGATTCACCACGTATATATCATTGACAAATGGCACCAAATGCTTGGAAAGATAAGTGGAAATAAAAATCTTAACATCCTTAGTGGACAAAATAGTTGAGCCAGCAGACTAGAGCTCGCAGCACTTGCTCACTACTCGGCAGCCATCTTGACTTGACTTGACTATAAATTGTTCTTTGCTTTCAGGTGTGTCTTGTAAGTCATTAGTCTTTGGCTACATCCGAATTCGCATACTTCCCTACTATATAGTAGTGATGGCAATTTCAAAACACTGCTTCATGAAGCTTCGAAACCTAGGCAAGGCAAGGCAAGGCAAGTTTATTTATATAGCACATTTCATACACAATGGTAATTCAAAGTGCTTTACATAGAAGAAATAAAAATAAAAAAGAAAAAGAAAAAAGAAAAAGAAATAACCATAATTAAAACAGTTTAGAATAAAGAAATTAAAATAATCAAAACAAATAAGAATAATTAAAACAGTTTAGATTAAAAAAACAAAATAAAGTACAGTAAAAACAGTCGGACGAACAGTGGCACAGTGCTCATTCAGTAAATGCACAGCTAAACAGATGTGTTTTGAGCCTGGATTTGAATGTGACTACTGTAGGAGCACATCTGATCTCCTCTGGAAGCTGGTTCCAGCTGCGGCTGGCATAATAGCTAAAAGCAGACTCTCCGTGCTTAGAGTGAACCCTTGGTATTTCTAGCTGATGTGATCCTAATGATCTGAGTGATCTGTTGGGTTTATATTCAGTGAGCATATCTGCAATATATTGAGGTCCTAACCCATTGAATGATTTATATACCAGTAATAATACTTTAAAGTCAATCCTAAATGTAACTGGGAGCCAGTGTAAAGACTTGAGGACTGGTGTGATATGTTCATATTTTCTGGTTCTGCTCAGAATCCTGGCAGCAGCGTTCTGTATGAGCTGCAACTGTCTCATGGTCTTTTTAGGAAGGCCAGTGAGGAGTCCATTACAGTAATCCACCCTGCTGGTGATGAAAGCATGCACAAGTTTCTCTAAGTCTTGACTTGACACAAAGCATCTAATTCTTGCAATATTTTTCAGATGATAGTATGCTGATTTAGTTATTGCTTTGACATGACTACTGAAACTAAGGTCTGACTCTAGAGATACACCAAGATTCCGGACTTGATTTTTAGTTGTTAGACCCCTAGCGTCAAGGTATGCATTCACCTTAAGAACTTCCTCTTTGTTTCCAAACGCAATGACTTCAGTTTTGTCTTTGTTTAACTGAAGAAAGTTTTGGCACATCCAACTGTTTACTTCATCAATGCATTGGCACAAGGAGTCAATGGGGCTGTAGTCGTTAGGCGATAGGGCTAAGTAGAGCTGTGTGTCGTCTGCATAGCTGTGGTAAGAGATGAGGTTCTTTCTCATTATTTGGCTCATTGGGAGCATATACAGGTTGAATAGGAGTGGTGCAAGAATTGAGCCTTGAGGGACTCCGCATGTCATGGATGTCCACTCAGACTTATGGTCTCCTATACTCACATAATAACCTCTCCCTTCTAAGTATGACCTGAACCATTTTAGGACTATCCCAGAAAGCCCCACCCAGTTTTCCAGCCTGTCAAGAAGTATGTCGTGATCGACAGTGTCAAATGCAGCACTGAGGTCGAGTAGTACCAGCACTGATAATTTGCCTGTATCAGTATTTAAGCGAATATCGTTTATTATCTTTATGAGCGCTGTCTCTGTGCTGTGATGCGATCGGAATCCAGATTGAAAATTGTCAAAGTATCCATTCAAGCTTAAGAATTTGTTCAGCTGATTGAGGACAACTTTTTCAATGATCTTGCCTATGAAAGGAAGATTTGAGATCGGTCTATAATTGCTTAATATAGTCTTATCCAGATTGCTCTTTTTCAAGAGGGGCTTGACAACTGCAGTTTTCAGGGAGTTTGGAAAACTACCAGAAAGAAGTGAGGCATTAACCACTTTTAGGAGATCTGCTTCTAAACTGTTTAACACACTTTTGAAGAAAGATGTGGGGAGTGCGTCAAGGGCGCAGGTTGATGTTTTAAGGTGCTGTATGGTTTCTTCCAAAATTTTGCCATCAATTTCTTTGAAATTAGACATAGTAACTACATTCTCAGGTTGTGGTCTGAACTGTCTGACCCCAGTGCGGCTCAATGATGTGCTGATCACCTTTCTGATATTATTAATTTTCTCAGAGAAGAAAGAGGCAAACTCACTGCACTTGCCGTCTGAGAGCATTTCACTGGGAATCTGGCTTGGGGGGTTTGTCAGTCTCTCTACAGTAGCAAAAAGAGTGCGTGTGTTGTTTAAGTTGCTGTTTATAATATTTGAGAAGAAAGTCTGTCTAGCTTTGCCTAGTTCCATATTGAAAGCATGGATGCTGTCTTTGTAGATGTTATAATGGACTACAAGTTTTGTCTTCCGCCACATGCGCTCTGCTTTTCTGCATGTTCTTTTCATATTTTGCACAGCTGTTGTGTTTCTCCAAGGTGCTTTTTGTCTAACACTCTTCCTGACTTTCACAGGAGCAATATCATCAATTACACTTTTGACTTTTGAGTTAAAGGAATCAAGGAGAAAATCAACAGAGTCAGCAGATATGCTTGGTTTTAAAGATATAGCCTTCGTAAATAGCACACTAGTGTTCTCATTTAAGCATCTCTTCTTGACAGACACAGATCTAGCTTCAATGGCAGGAGAGATCAATATATCAAAGAAAATACAGAAATGATCAGACAGTGCTACATCCTTAATAACAATCGATGAGATGTTTAAACCCTTACTGATAAGTAAATCTAGAGTGTGTCCACGGTTGTGTGTGGGACCATGTACATGCTGAGTCAGATCAAAAGTTTTTAAAACAGTTTTGATTTCTTTTGCCATATTGTTTTCTGCATTATCTATGTGAATGTTAAAATCTCCAGTAATAGCAAAACAGTCAAACTCTGAGGAAATTGTTGATAACAGTTCTGTAAAGTCATCAGCAAAGGCTGGAGAGTATTTTGGAGGCCTGTAAATAATGGTAAGTAAAATACGTGGGGCACCTTTTAACACAATACCCAGATATTCAAAAGAGGGGTAGTTACCAAATGATGTTTGCTTACATTGATTGACATCTTTAAAAAGAGCAGCGACTCCCCCTCCTCTCCTAGCAGCTCTGCAGACACTCATAAAAGTAAAGTTAGGAGGGGATGTTTCATTTAGGACTGTTGCACTGCAGCTGTCTTCTAGCCAAGTTTCATTTAGAAGCATAAAATCCAGGTTGTATGTGGTTATTAAGTCATTGACTAGAAGTGATTTATTTTTAAGTGAGCGGATGTTTAAAAGTGCTAACTTAACAGTCTTACTTTTTGTTACTTTTGTCTTAGTTTGGCGTGCAATAGACACCAGATTAGATGGGTTTGCTGTACGGCTTTTGAGGGCCTTAGACTTTCTATCATGTAATCGAACAGCAATAGGGAAAGATACAGGCACACTGGGTTCCCGCTTGTTCTGTAAACATTTGAGAAAGTTACTGTTATCATAGCGAGGACCCGGCACATATCACTGAGAGCTGGTATCAGTTGTTTTTGGTTCACCTCGAGCCGATGGAGGAGGGTGTGGGCCCTGGCGTTTTTGCAGAGGCCGAAGAGCTCTCACAAGTGGATGGGCGAGCTGGGCCCGCAGGCTTTCGTGGTTTTGGGGCCTGACTTTTTTTGGTTGATGTCTGGGGGCTTGCAGATAGTTTGGTTTCAGCAAACACCAGTTTTTCCATTTTCTCTGAGAAACACAGAAGATGCTGTGGAGATGCTGGAGATAGGGATAACGTGTCTGGTGATAGGGTAGAGGCTGGAGGGGGTTGTTTCTCTGGTGTTATTGGAGGCTGTAAAATGCTGTCCTGGTTTTCCAGCAAGTCGTCCTTGGGTGCTGAATGTTGGAGCAGTTCTAGTATGTCACAGTCTGTCTGTGGTGAGCTCTGTGGGCAGGGCTCTGCTGAGATTGTGTCCGTGAGCAGAGGTTGTTTTGGCTGAGTGGTGTTATCATTGTCCTTGCTTGACGTGTCAGCCGCATGTCCATCCAGGTGCTGAAGTGATGTCCTGTGGTCATTCATACTGTGTCCAGGTGTGTGTGTGCCATTCAGGTTGAGTGTATTGGCACACACTGCAGAAGGATGATTGAGGGAGAAGTAGATATTGTCCTTTAGTACTCTTGAACCAAGTTTGTTTGGGTGGAGCCCATCCTGTTGAAACAGTTGCCTCTGACTCCAGAAAAGATTGAAGTTGTCAATGAAGTTTACTCCTTTTATATTGCAGGTTTTTTGGAGCCATGTATTAAGCCCAAGCAACCGTGAAAATCTGTTTGTTCCTCTTGCTGGGAGTGGTCCACTGATGAATGTTTGTACTTTCAGTCTTTTGAGTGTTTCAAAAAGTTCATTGAAATCCTTCTTAAGGAGTTCTGACTGCTCTTTATGAATATCATTTTTCCCCACATGAATGATGAGTCCATTTGCAGTCTTATGTTTTATCAGAATGTTCTCAAGTTCCCTGTTTACATCAGAAGTCGTTGCTTGTGGAAGGCAGCACGTAGTTGTATCCCTGCTAATAATATTTCTGATTATGGAGTCACCCACTATCAGAGTCCTGTGCTCGGCTGCGCTCTGAGCTGAGTGCCGCTGTCTGCTTGACCTTGAGCGCCAGTTAGCATCAGTGTTAACTACTGGCTGATTCAGTCTTTGTTCAAACACATTCATCACGTTTGGGGATTCCTCATTTACATTCACTAATACTTCAAATCTGTTCTCAAGATGTATAGGCGGCGGTAGGAGACCAGTATTTGCAATCCTTGTCAGAGCCGTATCTGGGGTAGAGGAGGCTACTGCGGCAATATGTGATGCTCGTGACAATCTGATGTCTCAAGTGCCTTTGGGTCTCGCTCCCTGTTTGTGCCACCGATTTGTAAGTCGATCGGCTTGTTTCCCTACACTCAGTATGGCCGGTCGAGGAGGACTAGATTCATGGGACTCACCGGCTGTAGGCTGAGGCCGTCCATGACGAAGCTCTGTTGTGTGTTCCGTCTGGTTTGGTGGTCCCACAAATAACTTTGTTTCAAGAGCTACAATCCTTTGTAAAAGTCTTTGGCAGTTAGTGCAGCAAGTAGATTCCAGAAGAGGCATTTTCCCGGAATGTAAGCAGTGGGAGGCTGGTTGAATAAAAGTATTCTGCTTTTTTTGTAGTAATCCAAGCGTTTGAGCACTGTGTTGATTAGCTGAAGTTAAAATTAGGTGATAAAAAGAGATGAAATATAAAAATATAAAAGCGATAGAGCAAAGCGCGGAGCGCTAAGCAAGAGCGTCCGAACAGTAGCAGAGCAGGAAGTCTGAACCTACACAAATCTTTTATTTCAAGTCAATGGTGCGGAGCGTTCAAACTGCCAGAGTAACGTCATTTCAGTAAACGAGGCTTCATTACGTCATAACTGTTTTGAAAAGTTTCGAAACACTTCAAAATTTGATCTCTGTCAACCCATGATTCATGAGGAGTCACTGAGAACCAATGAACATTGGGTTTTACCTGATCCCTGATCAGTTTTATACATTTGTAGACATTTTAATTAGACATTAATATAATTATAATATTAATAATAATTAATAATGGTAGTTAATAGTCTCATATTGGCCTGTTTAGCTGAGCCATTCATAGAACAAACTAAACAAACCCTGACAATTGATCAAAGAACATATAGACACTTGATAATCTTATTGGATGATTAGATTTGATTTGAGCATTTGAAAGATTTCATTTTTAATAAAAAATTTGCAATAGATTTTTAAAAGGGGCTTTTTTATGCATGTTTGGCCTGGGTTTTTGTTGCATTTACACTGTTCTGACCACTAGAGGTCACCGTGGAGACGGGTGTCAGATTGTTTCGAAGCCTCGACACAATATTTATAACTGTTTCAGTGTTCCACGAAGCCTCAATCTGCCCACCACTACTATATAGTAGGACAAAAACAAAAGTACGTCTGGATTCACAGTACTCATAAAAGAGTAGGCAAAAGTACCCGGATGAACTACTTCTTCCTGCGAGATTCTGAAGTGTGTGCTGCGATGTACACTTTACTATCCCATGAGGCCATAAGAGAGGATTTATGAATGCCAGTGAAGCAATGCAGCTGATGCTGGTAGGTCACATGATAGTGACATCATGGCGAATGTAGTAGTGCAGATTGCACACTCATAGGTTCTAAATTGGCTGTGGCGCACAGGGGAAATAGGTTCTGGTATATATAAACAGGAAATTATAACTCATGAGCACACATTAAATTTCCCGTGCACACGTCAAACGTTTCTCATGTGCACGCAATAGTTTCTCTTGAGCACGCAGTAGTTTCCCGTGAGCATGCAAAATAGTCTATCCGAAAGTCTGTCATTTTTTTTTTTTTTTTGCAAAGGTCCGTTTAGGGGCTCCGTAATAAACCATCTGTTAATCTTGCGCACAAGATGAAAGCCTGGAATTAAATTATTAAAAAGGTAATTCAAGAAATATGTAGTTAAACTAAAATAAATAAATTTGTTGTTTTGTTGTTATTGTGAAAATGACAATGAAAGTACATGCACCTTTGAAAGTTCATTTGGCTTTATTGCTAAAAACTTACTGTAATGATTCAATCTGGTCAAAGATAAAACAGTAAATTCTACCATGATGTACTGTACACTTACACAAGAGTACATTACAGTTAATTTAAATGATCCAAAATGAACACTCGACAAGCGTTTGTAATTTTACTATTCTTCTGTAAAATAAATTATTATTATTATTAAATACTAATTTTTAATTAATTGTATTAATTATTTTACACTTCAATAGGATTGTTGCAATAGTGATATATTTCTTTATCTGTTTTGATATTTTATTATTTAGATGATGATGATACTACTACTACTACTACTATTTATTATTATTGTATAGTCATATTGACTGAGGGAAAAAAAAATTTTCCTTTGTTTTTGTCCTTAGCCGTTTACAGGCCTGGTTGATGTTATGCTGGTAAAGTGAAGTTAGAGAGCATATGGCATGTTTTAGTTGATCATTGACCCTGTCAGCACTGCATATCTGAATAATTTGAATAAGGTGACCCCTCATTTCCTCAGTGTTTTTTAAAATTAAAATGAGTAAACATTAAAATGACTTCTAAAGGAATGTTAGTGTCACTGAGCGTGCTAAAGCCAGTTCTTCTTGCCTTATTGGGCTTCTGTGTTCTGGCTGGCTTTTGTAAACAGATTTGGGCTCATCCAGCGTCTCAGGGGTAGCCTTCTCTCGTTCTCTCTTCGTCTCATTCTCTCTTCTCTTGTATTTATCTCTCCAGGGCCTACACTGTCCTCCTTTCCACAGTCATGTGCATAACATTAGCATTCCAAACATGCCACACCACAAAGATCCAAACTTTCTTGCTTAATGATACCTCATGTTTTCAGAAATTTAAATATGAAGCTGTTTGCATGCAAATACTGTATAGCACACAATTAGTATACAAACTGTTGCTTAATAGTCAGTGTATGAATGTCAATCAAACCATAATGTTTTAAATATTACATAACAGTGTAAGAAGTGTCATCGAGGGGTTGCAAAAAGGAGTGAGTTTTGTGATCCTATGAACCCGGAAACGGTCTGATCACCTGGTCAGTCACATGATTGTCTCCTGTAAATAAAATGTCATATGCTTGGAATGATAAGAATAAATTCATATTTAATTTAATAATTGTCACAGATAAACAGGAAAAGGAACACGGGTATCGTTGAGCAGGATCTTTATTAAATGGGTAGAAGATCGAATGAACAGCAGAAATCAGAAGTTATTTGGAGAACGGTTGCAGATAGTCACACTTAGCTCATGGACCTTTCTCTCTTTTGCAGGTTGATGATGAAGCACATGGATGAGTTGGGAAACTTCGGTTTAGGGAAGCATGTAACAGGAAGGTGAGCAAGAAGGTAAGAAAGAGTCAGGCATAAGTGTTCCCAAGTGGAGATCGACTAGACGGGAGTGTGGCTGGTGAGTATGTGTAAAGGAGTTAATCAAGTGGTGACTTGTGTAACTGGTTAGAATTTGGGTGATTGGAGCTGAAGGACTTGGTGGACATCCATGACAGAACCCCCCCTCCACGGACACCTCCTGATAACCAGGCACGGCGGCCCCTGCCCCGAGGTGCTGGGTGTTCTGAATGGGCAGTGTACAATTTGGTGAAAGAGTAGGATCCAGTATATCATCATGTGGGACCCCTGTGAGAATCCTGAATGGAGTGGACGGTGTAGATGTGGTTTTCGTCTGCTTCTATGGGAGGAGGAGGTATTTCAACAGCACCAGGCCCTGTGTTGGAAGGGAGAAGAAATGCATGTGAGGTTTAAGCAGTGACGCATGGAAGGTAGGAGCAATCTTATATTCAGAAGGTAGGTTTAAACGATACGCGACGTCATTGATTTGCTTGTGAATGGTCCAATGAATCGGGGACAGCTTGCTGGAAGGCAGCCAGAGACAGATGTCCTGGTAGAGAACCAGACCTTCTGCCCTGGATGGCACATGGGTGTCGCTGCTCTTCTTGCATGGACCTGGCTCTTACGCATGTCTCCGTACTGCCCTCTGAAGGTGGATGTGAGCTGAGTCCCACACCCTCTCGCTCTCCTGGAACCAGTAGTTCACAGCTGGAATGTCTGATAGCTCACCTGACCAGGCAAACAGGGGCAGTTGATAGCCAAGTATCCACTGGAAGGGAGTAAGCCCGGTGGTGGTCTGATGAAGGGAGTTCTGTGCATATTTGGCCCATGGTAGGAAACAGCTTCAGCTGTGTTGGTGGTTGTGGCAGTATGACCGTAGGTAATATCCGATTTCCTGGATCATGCGCTCCGTTTGGCCATTTGTCTGAGGGTGATATGCTGAAGACAAGCTTACAGACACACCGTGCAGATGTAAGAAGGCTTTCTACACACATGAAGTAAACTGTGACCAACTAACCGACACAATGTCTTCTGGCAGTCCATAGTTACGAAACACATGGTGAAATAATGCCTCTGCAGTCTCCAGAGCGGATGGTAAACCTTTAAATGGGATGAGCTTACAGGCCTTAGAGAAATGGTCAACTACAACCAGGATGCAGGTGTTGGTGTCAGAAGGAGGTAAGTCAGTGACGAAGTCGATGCCAAGGTGTCTCACCTCAGTGTCTACTGGGAATCGGCTATCGTTGCAGCTTGCCTTCTGGAAGGTGTCTCGGGGTTCTGGAAACAACCTCTGACCAATCGTTATGCGTTCTGGGTCAGAGCAAGAGTGTTTGCTGGTAACCTGGATGCCCTCATCCCGGAGACGAGTCCATGAGGGTAACACGTAAAGTTGATGGTACATACGTGCAGCCCTCAGGTGGCTAAGGATGATCAGAATCAGGATGTTTAAGGATGGGACCGGATCAAAAGGCATTCTTCTGCTGTTGGAAGGCGCTGGTGGCCGCTGGATTCCAGGATAGAGACTTGGGCCGGTTTCGGAGAAGTGTGGTTAATGGTGCAGCGATTTGACTAAAATTAGCGACAAACTTTCGTTAGATATGGGCAAATCCTAGGAAGCGTTGAAATTCCTCAACGGTGGTGGGTTATGGCCAATAACTTAACGGCCTTAACGGCAGTGACTTTCCCCTGGTCCATCTGAACGTTTGATCCATCAATGATGTAACCAAGGAATTGGATGGAGGGAAAATGTAATTCGCACTTTTCCAATTTCAGGTAAAGATGGTACTCCCCGAGTCGTTGAAGGACCTGCACAATGTGTCTGTGGTGTTCAGCCAGATTCCAAGAGTACATTATAATATCATAGATGTAGATGATAATGAATTGCTGGAGCATGTCTCGGAACAACTCATTCATGAAAGCCTGGAACACAGACGCTGAGTTCGCCAGCCTGTACGGCATCATTCGGTACTCATAGTGGCCTGACGGCGTTAAGAAGGCGGTCTTCCATCCATCATCTTTTCTAATTTGGATAAGATTATTGGCGCTGTGCAGGTCCAGCTTGGAAAAGATGCAGGTCGCCTCTCAGTTGTTCCAGGGTTGATGGGACCAGGGGAAGAGTATAGCAGTACTTGATGATTTGATCAGTGAGAGCCCTGTAGTCAATGCATGGCCGCAAGCCTTCATCCTTTTTGGCGGAAGAAGAAGCTCAAAGCGGCAGGAGAGGTACCTGTAGATGGTTAAAAGAATCCTTGTTCCAGGGCTTATTTAATGTATTCATCCATGGCCTTTTCGGTCCTTTTCGGAACTTCGGTCCAGGGAAGTGTGCAGAAGGAAGAAGGTGAGCAAGCAGGTAAGTAGGAGTCAGGCATGAGTGTTCTCATGTGGAGATCGACAAGACCGGACAACAGGTGAGTGTGCCTGGTGAGTATTTGTAGGGGAGGTAATCAAGTGATGACAGGTGCGACTGGATAGAATTTGTGGACCTGGTGCTGAGGTGGAATCCATGACAATAATAGGAAAATAATGTCTTATTATTGTTATTTGATTATTTAAATCTCCTGTTTAAAAATAGTAAGATATATTATTATATCTGCCCTGCATTTTTCTCAAAATTAATATCATTTTTAATATGGAAATAAGTTAATGCAGACTCTTAATTACATGAGGTAAACATAAGCTGTTCCAGCATTTCAGTAATAAAAGGTTACATCTTTAAAATGCATGCAAATTACCGGAAGTGCAACAGTTATTGTACGGTGCTGCGCAGTGGTCAAAAAGGATTTAAACAGTGCATTTTGAATTGACCTCTTCTTGTAAACTCAGAGATGTGGATTCAGACAGCAATTAAATTACCTAACAATCTTAGTGTTTGTCAAAAAACAGTAGGTAATTTGGCCGAGGATTTTTACGTGGTGGGAGAAAAACACTGAGATTCTGGATTCGGACGGCAATAAAATCACTGACTAGCCCCTAGAAATGTTGAAAATATTGAGAAATTGTTTCCCTTTGAGAAACAATTACCGTCTGAATAGTGCTTAAAGGGTTAGTTCACCCAAAAATGAAAATTAAGTCATTAATTACTCAGCCCCATGCTGTACCAACCCCGTAAGACCTTCGTTCGTCTTCGGAACACAAATGAAAATATTTTTGATTAAATTTGAGAGGTGGATCACTGCTACATAGGCTGCCTAAGGGAATTAAACCTGACGGCCCAGAAAGTCAATGAAGAAAATGTTTAAATATTCCATGTCACAACAGTGGCTCAACTATAAGTTTATCAAGCGACGAGAATACTTTTTGTGCGAACAAACAAACAAAAATAACGACTTTATTCGACTATTCCTTTTCTTCCTTGTAGGCCTGAAACGAGACTTCAAGAGATTTCCACGACGCACGCGCGAGAACTTAACTGAAGTAGTTGAAGGAGATCGCAATTCTCGCGCATGCATCGTAGAAATCTCTTGAA
Organism: Tiaroga cobitis; assembly: GCA_030578255.1. Classification (NCBI taxonomy): domain Eukaryota; kingdom Metazoa; phylum Chordata; class Actinopteri; order Cypriniformes; family Leuciscidae; genus Tiaroga; species Tiaroga cobitis. The sequence goes on along the minus strand of CM060608.1, from coordinate 37,912,066 downwards.
GTCTCGTTTCAGGCCTACAAGGAAGAAAAGGAATAGTCGAATAAAGTCGTTATTTTTGTTTTATTTCCGCACAAAAAGTATTCTCGTCGCTTGATAAACTTATAGTTGAGCCACTGTTGTCACATGGAATATTTAAACATTTTCTTCATTGACTTTCTGGGCCGTCAAGTTTCATTCCCTTAGGCAGCCTATGTAGCAGTGATCCACCTCTCAAATTTAATCAAAAATATCTTCATTTGTGTTCCGAAGACGAACGAAGGTCTTACGGTGTTGGTACAGCATGGGGGTGAGTAATTAATGACTTAATTTTCATTTTTGGGTGAACTAACCCTTTAAGATTAACAAGACACAGGTGTGACACTTAATGGCAAAACAAAAACCATGGCAACAAAAGAGCATAAAACACAGGAAACTGAACTGATAACATTGCAAAACTAACTCAAAATCCAACTCAAGCAAAATAAAGACCAGACGTGTCAAGACCAGACGTGACCTATTCACTGGATTCTGAAATAAATCAAATACTTCAGAAATGGAGGAAACTAAGAACTTGGATCTTATTGTGTATTGCAGCACTTGCTCCTTCAAATGCTTTCAAATGCTCCTTCGCATTTGAAAATGACGTACCACCTACACTAAACCCTACCCTAACTAAACCTAACTGATAGTGTTAACAAAAGCAAACGTGAGATAAAAGCATATTTGCTGGGACATTTTATCTTGATTCTACAAGTCTTTGAAACTCTTTTTTTAATGTAACAGAGCCTTAAATGCACACTCTTTCATTCAGTTATGTGATTTGTTGCAGGACTACCTGACCAATGACAATGACCAGGCGGTGGTGGAGATCTGCATTACACGCATCACTACAGCGATAAGAGAGACAGGCTCGATTGAGAGGCATGGAGCATCTCTTGTGTCCTTATGGGAGTCATGTCTTGAACATAACCTCCAGCCACAGGGCAAAGATGAAGACACACCTCATGCCAAGATTGCCTCCGACATCACCAGCTGCATCTTGCAGGTGAGAGTAACGCTTAAGTGCTAAAGCACACTAATGATTTCTGTACATTTATAAACATAACAGTATCTTCCTCTTAGCAATAGTAAACATTCTTCCAGTAGCCTAACATTAATAGTGTGTTTGTTCAAAGTTAGCTGGTCTTTAACCCTCTGGGGTCTGAGGTGTTTTTGGGGTCCTTGAGATGTTCTGACATGCTGTGACATTTGTGTTTTTTTCAGTTGCTTATAAACATATTAATGGCACAGGTGAAATAACACTATATTTAGCACAAACAGGGCTACGATAATATGTGATATAATATGTAAGTACATGTTTGTATATTTGAGAGAATATTGTTTATGCGTGGTTATTGAAAAAACTAAAAATGAAAGTTTCTGAAATAAGGCTACAAAACACATAATAAATATGTGTCCACAAGACTTTTGACTAATGGATGTTGTTGCCTAGTGTTTTTTCTTCAAAATGATCTGAAAAACATCCTGCCTTATCATTCACAAAAAACTGTGAATTGGGTTTTATTGTGAAAAACTTTTTTTTGTTTGCCAAGGCAATATGCGAATGGACTTGAACAGTCCAAGCCCCATCATGAATAATTAGGTGATTCTCACCTGACCCGCATAATAATGAGCCTTTCATTCAGGTGTTACACTAGGGAAAATTGAAAGGACAACATACATATATATATATATATATATATATATATATATATATATATATATATATATATATATATATGAAGAGTTCAGATGCAAAAGCCTCTAAGTGCCATTTGAAATTTTCTTCTAGAATGATAATTTTTATCAAGCTTGTATATTTAAGTTCAGTAATTTCACTTAAATGGCAATGAAGATTACCTAATAATTGTCATTTAAGTAAAATTACTGAACTTAAAATGTACAAGCTTGATAAAAATTATCATTCTAGAAGAAAATTTCAAATGGCACTAGAGGCTTTTGCATCTGAACTCTTCATATATATATATATAATCAAAATATAAATGAAAGCCAAAAACCCATTTTTAGTCATACCTGGAAACAAATCCTGGTCAAATAGGTTATATGGGTCATTGTATAGAATTGGTTCAAAGTTAGAGTTGGAAACATCTTGAAAAGAATTTTTTTTTCCATATAAAGTATTATAAGCTTGCATTGGATAACAGTTGATTAGTTTATTTTTTACAAAACATAGGCTACTATATATTTAACATATGAGCAGAAACTGTCTAACTAAAGCTTATTTGTCTATTTTATAGTAAAAACTTTCTAATCTATTTCGTCTGTAACAGTAAGCTATGCATCTGTGCGTTCGTTCGTTCACACACCCAGACACCCGATTCATATTTAAACAGTCTTTTTGGTTTTACAGATACTATTCTATATTGCGATTAGAACAAATCTCAGTAGTCTTACTAATGTAGGCGAGAGTGAATGAACGCACAGCGCGCGCGTCTGTGAATTCGTCCATTCATTCGCACACAGACACGCATTTAATATTTAAACAGTCTTTGTGCAGTTTACAGACACTATTCAATAACGCGATTAGAACAAAGCACTTCAGAATAAATGACTTACTACATCAGCTGAATCCGTGCTCCTCGAATGAAACAGGCAACTGAGTTAACTTTTCCAGGAATTATTCCTCTGCGCAGCAAGACGAGATAAAGGTTAGGGCGTTATGATGTGGGCGTTTTCATGGCTTCCCTCAACATTAACGTTTGAATAGCGCGCGCTCTCGGTGGGCGTGGTCACATTAACACGTCATACGCTATAATTAGGTGAAAGGAAAAAGACAGACATCTCTCTCTTTTCATACAGATTACATCAACTGAGAATAGTTGCTTTTTTATATAAATTACTTCGTTTAAAAGAAGAGAATTTCAGCTTCATAAAGAGAAATCTTTCGTGTCTCTGTGACAAATATTTATTGAGTTACAGTTCATTTTTCGGACGCGTTTCAGAAAGATTTTTGTGGAGACAGTGTGAGCTGAAAGCGCACCCTGTTTATTTTATTTATTTTACAAAAACACAAGGTTTTGATGTTAATAAGAGTGTACACAAAAAAAGAAGACATTTAACAGTATTGAATGATGTGTAACACTTATATGTAAGATCAAAATCAACAAAGTATTTTGAGTTTGTTTTGCACTGATAAGAAAAAAAGTGAGCAGATCACGCCGGCGTGATTGACGACCCCAGAGGGTTAATAATGTTCCAAAAACGTTAGCACAAGAACATTGTCTATATATATAAATCACGGAACGTCTTTTTCTGAAACGTTTTAGTTGGATGTTTGTATAATATTTTTAAATGTTACTACTTGTTTCAGAATGTTCAGAGAACATTCAGAAGTAACATTCTCATAATGTTTGCAAAATAATAAAAAGGAATGTTCCCTTACCTTTTGCTTAACCAAGAAAAAAAAGTTTTTAAAACATTCAAAACATCAGAATGTATTGAATGTTCAGAGTACCTGAAGCCGGGTTTGTCACTTTTTGGGGTCCTCTGGAAACATTTCCGTTGCGGTCTGTTCTATTTGCTGCACGTTTCTGTATTTGGTTGTGTTGTGAGTATTTGGAGCACATGTGTTGTAAAACAGATGAAGATGTTTTCTCAATTTGCGGGTGTTTTTCTATTTGCATGTGTTTTCTTCAGTTAGAGTGCGTTGTGCTCTCTCGGCCACCGTATACTATGTAACTACCATATAAGTTTCAAAACAGTCCACAGACAAATGCACACAGTCTGCATAAAGTAGCTGTGCCTTTTTACGAGCCGTTGTGACTTCCGTAAAAGTGTGAGGTCAGAACTACTCAGTCACCGCCCCGAGCACTGCCCTCCTTCCCTTCCTCCTTTTGCCCAACCCCCAGACAACATCACGTCCATGCAATTGCTGGGCAACAACAACACGGAAACATCTCGAGAAAACGGTGTTCAGTCGATGGATTTCAGGAAACGACATCATTGCACAGGCTTCCGAACAACATTAATATAAAAGACCAGTGGCTAATGTTTATTTTTCCAAAAATACCACAGCAATTTAAGTCGACCTTAACCATCTGTTCTGCACATTTCACAAGTGATTGCTTAGTCAATTAGGCACAGTTCAATGCCGGTTTTTCAAAGAAGCTACTCATCAAAGATGCTACAGTCCCTACATTGTTGAGTCCGGCCTCAAATTCGCAACCCGTAAATAAACTTGCATTATGAAGCCAGCATAACCTGAAATTATAATTTGTAAACGGATATGCAACACTAACATGTTGCTAAGTTGATGCTGACATGTTGTTTTGTACAGTCTATAGTTACCACAAGCTTTGATAGAATATCTGTTGGAAACAAGACAAAATACGTTGTATGTTTTCCTAAGTTACAGTCACCAGCCCTGTTCGTGTCTGTTGTTTTTATTGAGTTAAAGACAGTGAGATTGAGTTCACTCAGTCTCTGTGTCTTTTGTTTTGCCAACAGAAACTAACGTTTAGTGTACTTGCATGGGTAACGTTATTTCAAAAGTCTGAGTTTGTTTACAGACAGTTTAAATTAGCGTTAATGTTAAATCTGCGTGCAGCATTGATGTAATAGTAATGATAATACTCTTAATAATGCAGAAAGTAAAAAAAAAACAAAAAAAAAAACATTAATTACCATTGTAAAATATCCTTTTGTAAGCGTGTTTGAGGAGGTGGTTGGTTGTCTCCTGTCGTCGCCGATTCGGGGTCTGAGTCCGGCTCGAACATATAAGGCCGGAATAACATTTCCCTCAGCAATGTCCATCATTACAGGTGTTTTATTTACCTTACATGTGAGCATCCCCAAGCCACAGCAGGCTACAGCATACATTACCCTAGTTACCTGTGGTTGGCCTGGCCGTGCGTCACTCAGAAAACAACAGGCCAATCAGAAGAGAGGCTCATGATTATTAATTAGACAGGCCAATATCGACCTGTTCTTAGCAGAGCTCCTGAGAAAGGAGCTGTAAAAACATTTTGAGATGGTTTTTGGTACTTATACCGCAAATATATATTCTTAACTGTGTTTAGGGAATGGCGGTACTGACCACACATTTTACAAGATAAGATACTGTTCATATTCAAGTGGTGTTCCATCACACTTCAGACATCCCCAACTGATTGTAATGCAGTGACAAAAGCTATAATATCATTTGCGTGCAGATTTTCTGCTTTGTTTGATATTTTGTAATCTGACCAATGTCATTCATGGATCTTTTCTAAGAGGTTACCGCTACACTGTGTTCCAAATTATTATGCAAGTTACATACCAGTAGGAATTCAGTACAATAAACATTTAGATTTTAGTTTTTCAAAGAAAGTGTTTTTGTCCATATCTTTTTAGATAACTGAAATCAATCCAATCTATTATATAATTTTTTTTTTTTAAATAACCTACCCTTTACACAATACTTTCTTATATTACCTTGGTATTGAATTAAAAAGAGCTAGTGCCACTAGGGTGTTTCTAATTCAGCTGCCGAAAGAGTGATAATGAATTCATCATCATTCTCTCTTTTTTGGAAAGTTGTGGAAATGCTGTATTTTTTTCTTTTGCTATTGGAGCAAATGAAAACTCGTTCACCACCATAGACGTTTACACAACTGTGACGACAACTGCTTCCGAGAACCCTGGAAATGTGAAAGGGTCCATATTTAACCATCTTTGTCAGTTATGAAGCAATAATAACATTCTCAGGGAGTCAAGTGGCATGTCTTAAAATGGAACTGACACGCCTGACAACAGCAATTAGCCTGCTAATTAATTAGCTGCTTTAATATTTGTTTCACTGTCTCATTCTCACATCCTGCATCTCTCTCTCTCTCTCTCTCTCTCTCTCTCTCTCTCTCTCTCTCTCTCTCTCTCTCTCTCTCTCTCTCTCTCTCGACTTTCCCTCTTGTTTTTATATTTGTCTCTTTCACATACACACACACACACACACACACACACACACACACATGCATGCATTCACTTACACAATGAGCCGCATATGAATCTTAGAGAAGGGCTTAGAGAGAGGCTGATCTAGAGTGATGCATTCTGGGTAGTGGTAGAGATCAGTATTCATTAGAGAACTGCAGCTTGAACGGTCTTATGCCTGAGTTCTTCAGAACTATTTGTGGAAAGGCTCTTTGATCTGAGCAGCAGTCACATATTCAAGTGGGTGTTTTATAATTAGCTTGGGTTCTTTGGAAGTTATTTGCCCTATGTCATGCTTTTTAAAGTTTTATTTCCGATATTTAAGGACCTTTTCCCTTCAGGCAAGAAGATGAATGGCCATCTTCTTTACAGTAAAGGAAAAGAAATCTCTTAATTTGCTCCAGAAGAAATTAAATTCATATTCATAGCATGCAGTAGACGTTCAATTATGATACTAGATAAATTAAATAATTAACTAATTATGGCATTCAAACTAGTGAGATTTAAGCATAATGAATCTTATTATTTTATTTTGACCAAATGTATCAAATTGTGGCGTGGTAGTGTAAAGCTTGATCCTTCATAAACAAATAACTTCTCATTTCATTCCATGAATCACTTATCCATCTGGTGTTTCATCTGTTTCAACCTGACATGTTCACATCATCTTCTCTAGGGGGCAGCAGAACATTTAACATAACCTACTTTCTGTGGCAGGCTTCAGTTTGATCCTTTGAAATGTTTACTGCTGCCTTTCATGCTTTATATAGTATCTCTTATTATTAGATTATTAGAATCTCTTATTATTAAAGAGATACCTTATATAGTATATCTTATTTATGTAATTAACTAAGCAATTCTCTGAATCGATTTAAGTCTTTATTGATTGATCTTGGCATACGCTATTTGGAATTAGCACACGCTGATATATTGATTTTTACTTAATTAAATGAAACTTCTAATTGAGCTTTTCAATTCAGTCTGCGGTGTGGAACGTTCTTTAAAATAGGTTGTAAAGGTTGTAACTAGTAAACCGTATACAATTAATCTGTTACTTAATTGAGTTGATTTTTTTCTTTCTTTCAGAATTACAACAGGCCCCCAGTGATGGTGTTAGCGGTCCCTGTGGCGGTGCGGTTCTTGCAGCAAGGGAACCAAGAGCTGAGTAGAAACATGTCCAGCTACTTGTCACTGGCTGCCATTGCGAAAGCTGAACTCCTGGCCCAACACACTGAGGCCATCACCTGCAGCGTGCTGACAGGTAGGGGTCCGACACAGGGTCCTGGGGGTGGGAGGGTTCACGGTAGGTCACTAAAATAGCATAGACTTCACAAAATACTTTGTGCTCTGGGTCATGGTGATTTTACATTCTTAAAAGGTTTTAGGCAGAGTACAGAGGAACTTAACAGTCACATTGTGTCCTAACTAGATACAGTGTGTTTGGCCATTTTCACACTGGCATAATTTCTTCGTTAGTTTGGTTCGTTTAGGCATGAATAAACTCAGCAATCGCGCTTGAATTCTCACCCAGGAAATCGATCTGCGATCGCCTGAACAAGAGGTCTCGGTCCGCTTGAAAACAAACTCTTGAGCCGGTTTGCTTGTGGTGAGAAAACAAACCGACATAATGGACCAACGAACCAGGCTGTATCACAATGCATAAGTAATTGCATATGTTATGTGAAAAGCAACTGTGTTTGGTTTGCTGATGCTTCTCAAAATGGTCGCACAGCTGACGAAAAGCGCAGCTCCGCGTCTATGACAAGTCACAGGTATCACACACCGGACGCGCACATTCTATTGTCAGCTTGTCTGTCAGTGGCACCCAGCGAGGACTCAGGACGCTATTCAAAATCTTGCAGCACCACAGAGTGCCACTAACAGTTTTCTATTAAATCGCATTATATTTGTCCCAATTCGTCATATATGTTGTACATACTGATACATTTACATTTACATTTTACATTTAGTCATTTAGCAGACGCTTTTATCCAAAGCGACTTACAACTGAGGACTAAACCAAGCGAGTCATCATGAATAGACAAAAACTACGCAAGAAGTGCTCAAAATACAAAGTTCAGACATTGCTCGGAGTAGCATAAGCCAGATAAGCAAGGATTTAAAGGAAAAGGAAAAATTTTTTTTTTTTTTTTTTTTTACGTTAAGTGCTCACGGGAGAGATGAGTTTTCAGTTGTCTTTTGAATGCTGTCAGGGATTCTGCATTCCGGATGAGGGTGGGGAGATCATTCCACCAGCATGGTACCGTGAATGAGAATGTTCTGGAGAGTGATTTTGAGGCTCTCTGTGATGGTACCACGAGGCGTCGCTCATTGACTGATCGTAGGCTTCTGGTAGGGATGTAGACTTGTAGTAGTGAGTGGAAGTAGGAGGGGAGCTGATCCTGTGGTTTATCTGTAAGCAAGTGTCAACACCTTGAACTTGATGCAAGCAGCGAGTGGTAGCCAGTGCAGAGAGATGAACAGAGGAGTTACGTGGGCCCTTTTGGGCTCGTTGAAGACCAGACGAGCTGCAGCATTCTGGATCATTTGTAGAGGTTTAGTTGCACATGATGGAAGTCCAGCCAGAAGAGCATTGCAGTAATCAAGCCTAGAAATTACCAGGGCCTGGACGAGAAGTTGTGTTGCATGCTCAGTTAGGAAAGGCCTGATCTTCCTGATGTTGTGCATAGCAAACCTGCATGATCGAGCTGTCTTTGTGATGTGGTCTGTGAAGGTCAGCTGATCATCAAAGATTACTCCAAGATTTCTGACTGACCTTGATGGGGTGATTGAGGAAGAATCTAGCTGGATAGTGAAGTCGTGCTGTAGAGACGGATTGGCAGGGAGGATGAGAAGCTCAGTCTTTGCCAGGTTGAGCTGCAGGTGATGTTCCTTCATCCATGCCGAGATGTCCGCCAGGCAGCTTGAGATCCGTACAGCTACTGTGGGATCATCTGGTTGAAATGAGAGGTAGAGCTGGGTGTCATCAGCATAGCAATGGTAAGAGAAACCATGTGCCTGTATGATGGGTCCCAGTGATGTGGTGTAAATGGAGAAGAGGAGCGGTCCAAGAACTGAACCCTGGGGAACCCCTGTGGTCAGTTGATGTGCTTTGGATACCTCACCTCTCCATGTGACTCTGAAGGACCTACCTGTGAGATAGGACTCAAACCAGTGGAGAGGAGTACCTGTGATGCCCAGTGATGAGAGGGTGGACAGAAGGATCTGATGAGGATCATTTAGTTTTACATTCATAATTTTACAGCTTGAATAAAGTCTAAACATATGTAGGAAAAATGTATAGGCCTAATAAATGTAGCCCTTTCTAAACTTTCATTTTGCTCTGTTGTGCCATTTTTTCCCATATACTAACCTGAGTACGAAAGTATTATGTTTGCCTGTCGTGATTACATTCTCTGTTGTGTGCCTTCACCTATTGGAGGTATAGGTCACAACACACTTAAGAGTTATTTCAACACCATGGGGTAGTGTAGCGATAACTATAACTAAAAGGACGACTACAAACTCAATGAAGTAGGGAAATACCCTGAATTATATGCCAGAAATCTGAGAATATTTAAAGACGAAAATCCTGTAATCAGCGTGAAGGAAGATTGCTGATGTTACTGGATTTTCTTGTGAGATTCTCAATTATCGTACGCCCTGAGGTAAAATGCTCAGTTAACTGATGATAGCAACGATGGTATTTAATTGTGCATTATCTTAATTTCAAAATGTCCTTAAACATAACAATATTGTTGACCACAAACTAACAATAGAATGTGTGCGTCCTGTGTGCGATAGCTGTGAGTTGTCCTAGACGCGGCGCTGTGCTTCTCGTCCGGTGTGCGACCGCCTTAAGACAGGAGTAATTCATTGTTAGGGTTATGGCTGTGTTTGTTTGACATGAATGTTGTTCCAGGACCAACAACAGATGTTGATCCAGGGACATGTCCTAGTTGGCAAAGTCACCGTCACCGTGTGCTATGTTTGATTACGCAATAGAAAACAATGGTGAGTCATGGAAGGTATAAAACCATCATATTCCCCATGATTCAGTGCTTTCCAGGCCCTGCACCTCATTGCCATTGTTTTAATTAGCGAAGCAGTCCTTTTTTGCCTTTAAAAGAATATTCACACACACACATACCAATGACTGTTTAGTTTCCACAGCACTAAAGTGCCACCCACAGCATTGGCGTAGTGTAGATGGCGTGTGGTCTTCCTGGCCCACAGTGTGTGGTTATGGTTTCTGGTTTCAAAACCACACAGTTAAATGGGTCATTTGAGACATCCACAATGAAGCAAACTTTATTACAATCATTGTTCTTCTAAATTGACATGTTATTCAATGCTTTTTGAATTACAGATTTGCATTTTTAAAGAGTTGGTCCATGAAATGAGGAATAGATGGTAAATTTGACCTAGTGTTTGTGCCAAAATACAGTCACATCTCAGCTGTTCAAACATCTACTCGCACAAATTGTTGCCCATCAAAGATAAAGATCTGATTGATGTGGGTCTACTTATTGTGTTGAAACTCAGTCATTAAGGAAGGGTCAGTCTGGGAGATCTTTGGCCAGGGCCATCAGAGACAAAAAAAAAACATGGCTTCATTAGGGAATAGTGTGGTCAAATTTACATTGACCTAAACTCATAGTCATATAATTTGGTTCAGCCAAAGGACAACAGTATTGTAAATGCCTTCTAACTGAGCCACAGAATAAATACTGAAAGATTTTAAAAAGTTATGTTTTGTTGGTATAGCTTGATCATGTTAGAAATAAGGATATAAACTGGATAAAATCTACTTTTTTTTTTTTTACATTTCTTATGGTTGAATAATTAAAATTGTACTGTAGGACAAATACAAGCGAAAGGCCCTCTAAAAACGGTCACCCAAGAAACTTGAGGGTGTATTTTTTTTGTTTTGGATGTAGTGGATCACCTGGCATGTTTATTCCACAGGGGGATGGTGATAAATAGTTTTTTTTGGCTATCTACTTAAAGTCTGGTATATGCCAATTTGTCAGCTTCTTCTGGCCAGAAAATGCCCATTTAGACAAACATTGGCTTAATGATTAGTTTTTTCTTCCACATAAGCCTTCATATCAGCCTGGTAGCTTGTAACACAACTATCACATGTTGTGATACATTTTTGCATGGCATTGAAAAAAATCACAACAGCACATCCTGTCAGACTCTAGAGAAGGGAGTGACTCCCTCAGCATTTTTCCTCGACTTCCAGGTTCAGTCGCTTCACCCCACATTATGAAACAGTTAACAAAGATCTCCGATATTTTTTGTTTAACAAATGAAACATTATCCGTCCAGTGGATATCAATCCATTCATGCCACAGTGGATTATTGAGAGGTCCCTCATTGTACTTTCTACATTCTACTTCTACATTTAACATTCTGCTTCTTGCCAACACAAAAAAAACATTACCTCAGCTGAAGAAGGACCCTTTTGGGCTTTAATTTGTATTATTCAACTGTTGATGAGGGTTTGAGATCTAAATGAAGTGTATTGTCTTAAAACTGGGCTTGCTGCTTGACCATCATGTCTGTCCAAGAGCTGGTTACGTTACTCTCAGTTGTGAAACTGTCATGACATTTTCCAGTCAACAATTGCCCAAGTTTTTGAGCCTGAGGTATTGTCAAAAATTGGCTGACCACTGCAGTGAGGCAGTTTGCATTAAAAATGCTTAGGTTTCCATATGCTCTATGTTTGTGTATATTGTCAGGACTCAGATGATTACATCTTGTACCATTGCAGCACTCTAGTGGGCTGAGTGGGAAGAGAGAGCCAATACACGAGTTAGCAGAACCTCTGGGTTGAATCCAACCTGAATCCATCCATCCAACTAGAGATAGAAAACAGAGCATTTACCCTACTCACCCTTTCTTAAAAGTAACATGACAGCACAGGACAACCTACATTTCTACATTTCCTTGCCGTAATTTGACATGACTCATTATGATACTTGGTTTAACTTACAGTAATAGTCAGTTATAGGTCTTCATTTCCAGTATAAGCATATTAAGTTTTGTGGTTTCTCCATGTGCCATGCATTATAGCAGAGCAAATACAGATTATTACAACTTAATAGCTCAGCATTGTCCTTCCTCAAGCCTCCCATTGGGGTCTGTCTCTTATTCAGTCTCCTTTTCCCTTCTCTCATTAACACCACCCTGGTCCTACTTGCCTCGGATTTACAGAGAACCGATAACGTGCGACCTATTCCCAGTCCATGAAGCAGGAAGTGTGGTGAGGTAATAGGGTTCGGGTTAGGTTTTGTGGGATACCTTTGAGGGGTTCTAAAGACTGAACACCGCAAAAGGAAGGGTAGAGCAATGATTCATAGAAACAACTACTTCATTGGTACAGCGATTAGATTACAATTTCATGTTCTGTTTAGTGCTCAGGCCAGACTCTATGGAAATCAAAGGCTGTGTCCGAAATTGCACACTCTCTTGAGTAGGTTCTTATTTTGAATAAGTAATTACTTCACGACCACTAAAAAAGTATGTTCTATAAAGTATGTGTAGTATGACTGTAATCTGGACGTATTACATGTGCCATGTTGCCCTTACCACGTGACCTACTAGCGTCATCAAATGCACAATTCAGAATCTTGCCGGAAGAAGTAGGTCATCTGGGTACTTTTTGCTTACTCTTTGATGAGTACTGTGAATTCGGACATACTTCTTTTGTTGCATACTGTTTTTGGCCTACTATATAGTAGCGAAGTATGCGATTATGGATGCAGCTTAACATTTAGAATGGTAAGTAAAGAACACCATGACCAGCTTGACTTCAGCAATGACTTGTTGGCTACCATCATGAATTTCCACACTGATCAAGGCTGGTAATTACTTGTCAGTTGTACTGGTGTACTAGTTTAGTCTTGTGGTTCACAAGAAATACTTCTGTCATCCTAATTGACCAAGGTAATGTTGTTATAGTTAAGCAAGTTTAGTAGGCTTGTTGTGGCATGCTGGTCTTTTCAGGAGGACAGGCAACTGCTTGTACAATCATTTAGTCTCTTTAAACCATTTTTGATGAGCTGTGTAGATGTCTCGCCATGAGCTCTTGTGTTTCCTTAGTGTGTAGCTGCCTCAACACAGTGGTCTCATGTTAAAGTCATGTCGGAGGTACGATGTGAGTGTTTGTAGTGGTCTGGAGTGTGTTAGGCACAGCTCCCCTGGTGTGTACACTCACTACAGGAGCAGGAAAGCCAGAGGTAGAAAAGAGCATCTTTGAAACATTAAAGGTTTCGAATGGCTCACAAACTCCCTCTAGCAATGCTCATTATTAGTAATATCCTTTCAAGAATGCATTCTCCCTACCACCATCTGGATCCACTAATCAGTCTGAGGCCTGAGTGTTTTTGCTAAGCCAATGATTTGTTCCTCTTTTACACTGACCCGTGACCAGTGTCATCCAGATCTTTGGTTATGTTGCATGTTATAAATGTAAAACACCAGACACTTAGTGTGGCCCATGCTGTTTTCTCATGTTTTCAATTAACTGATTACTTGAATACTCTACACTTGATGTACATGACTCATCATGATCACAAAAGTTCATAATCATTATCAAAATGTATTTACTTGCTCTGTTTCTGAAAAAACTTGCCTTTTTTGTCCATGTGGTAAAGGTTGTTGTGTGTGTGTTTTTCTTTGAATATAATGTTTATCTCAGTGTGAAAGTAAAATGGAGGTTTGAATGTTATTTAATGTTGACATTAACTAATAGGTCGCTTCTATTAGATTCTGTAAGTTTTTTTACTTCAAAAAAATGAGGCAAACCACACAAGAGATATTGAAACGTATATAGCAGATTCACTGGCCCTGTTTCAAATGCTTTGTTAAGGTGTGGTCACATTACCTAAATTTCAACAATTTTTTGTGGGCAAAATATCCCCATTTTCTAATGTCATTAGTGTAGCGAGCACAGCGCAGACATAAGTAACTTTCAGGCGAAACAGTTGTTGTTGTTCAACGCAGGTCAAATCCATTGCGTATTCTACGTATTGAAATCTTTCTTCATGTATTTGAAATTTCAGATGGCATGAATTCCTAATGAAATGTCTGGATTGTAAATGTGAATATACATTTAAACTGTTGTGGTTCTTATTCGAGTCCACACTTTCATAGTGGCTACAACTCATAAGCATTCTTCTGTAACCTAGGAACAACCTATGGTACAGCCATGACAGGTGTGTCATTTTGGACACCCTGCAAAATTTTAATTAAAAAATGATTTAGCAAATTGGATATGGTATGATAAAACATCATTGAATCATGATGATATATGGATGACACTTTACAGTTAACTAAAATACGTTTTGCTAACATTGCCATTAAGTTATAAAAATGTTATTTTTAGACTTTAGACAGCGCCCAAATACTAAATTAAGTTCTCTTTCACTCTTCTAATTCACACAAAATTATATCAAAATGGCGGTTATGTTTTAAAGGAACGTAAACAGATATATTGAACCAGTATATTGGATCCATGCAGCTCTTAAAGTGAAAGCAGCCTAATATTCCTGCTGTGCTAATGTCTGTGTTTTAATGTTAATCAAACAACAAAAGAAAAAAAATCGCTCACTACTCTTGACTAAATAACTTAACTTTAATAAGGATTAATGTGTATATATATATATATATATATATATATATATATATATATATATATATATATATATATATATATATATATATATATATTGAAGTTACATTTAAGAAATATGAAGATACATTTTTAGCTCTGACTAATTTTAGATCATAATTTTACCCACCCCTGAAATGGGTCATAGCATTAACATTACCTGAGCAGTTGAATTAAATACACTATAAAACCACACTCATTCAGGGACATGCATTTATTGATAAGAACAGAATATGTTTAAAATGCCAGTTGTGCTGTAGGAGAAGAGGACGGTTTTGTTGAGCACAGTTCAGCTAGTCCTCTTTAATGCTGTTAAACTGAAATTAAGCATAGTTTCTGTCAATCAATTGCATGTGAAATTTGCTGTATTAGTAGGTGTGTGTATATATATTCTGTGTGTGTGTATATATATATATATGCTCATACCCCCCCTAACTCTCTGACTCACCTGAATGCTATTGTGTAATTTCCACTTGGCCTAGACCTACCTTAAAGGCAATGTTTATTTCATATGCATCTTTGTTCTGTTGTATTTATGTATTTATGTTGGCCTGTTGAATATTAAATGCATCTAATCTATGTTCAACAGAAATTATTTGATGATGTAGCAATCAACTTGCTAGTATACCTTTTAATGCATGCATTTTTGAACTTTGCTCATTTAAAACATGATAAACACTATTTTAATAACAAAAGTTAAAAAAAGAAAGAAAATGACAAATCAGTATCTGAATCGGCCAATAGTGGTTGGTTAAAATTGGTATCAGTATCGGCCAAAAAATAATAATATATCAGTGCATCGCTAGTTCGGAGAATATTCCATGTTAGCTGGGTATGTTCTATTATCCAATGCACTTTCATTCACCTCTTGATCACAACTGGTCTTGGATGACAATGTTTTTTTTTGTGTCATTTTTATTATAGTTTGTTTCTCCCAGCCCTCAGAAAAATATTTATGTACATTATACATTCAACTTTGCCTCTTAACAAAAAACAATTTACATTATAATACATTTAATCACATCAGCAGAAACAAAAATAGTCACAATTTGTAAACATTTTCCACAGTTCCATCATCAAAACATAGCAACCACCTTGTGTTAAAAACGACAAACCAAAGGCAAAATGTATTCATTAGCAGAAATCATAAAACAAAATATTTTGAAATAGCCATATGTAACAGATTCTAGTTTAAACAAATGCATAAGAAAAATAACAATGAACAGAAGGATTACATTACAAATAGATTAAAAATTAAGTCAAATCTTAATGTAAACATTACCAATCAAGATAAATAGTTTGGCGATACATAATATATTTGTAAAAATTCCTTCCACTTTGTATTAATTGAAAACATTCTTTTAAAACAGAACATTTTTGTAAAAATATATAATCATATGTGATGATGTCCCTCCAATGGCAGCAGTTTACCTATTTTAACTTGCTTGACTAGTCTGTTCACCCTACAATTTCCCTATGAAGGAACATTTTCCATCTGAAAAGGAGGAAAATTACTGTTGTTTGCAGGTGTAGCGAAGCAGGTTCTTAATATGTGATTGTAGGAGCTCAGCTGATTGGTAAACAGGGCTCAGGTGGTTAAGACAGTAGAGAAATTAGTATATTAGCTTGACACCCCCTTTTGGCTCAATGTCAGACACGCCCCATGCCACCACATTACCACGGATACCACAACCACTCCCATCCAGCCGTGCCTGCTGAGATATTTCCTTTGAATCCAAAACATGGTCCCACATGTTCACTCCAGTCATCTTCCCTGTGAAGGCTTGCTCAGCATCAAATGTGTCTGGCTTACTAAAATGCCTGAAGTGACGTCCATACTCTTGCCCCAATAGTATGCTTCCTTTGCTACGTAGCTCATGCCCCTCAGCCACTCCGGGTGAGCTTGCAGCTTGTTGACCATTCACCCACATCGAGGCCAAGCCCTGCTGTGAGCTCCAGACTGCACAAATGTGCACCCACTGAGCCTCTTGTACTGCTCCTGAAGCTTCCACCAAATGGGCTTCACCATTGACTGTAAAAAAGACACTCTGTCCATTCAACACCAGCTGGAGTTCGTAGGCATTGCCAGTTGTGCTGTAAGTGAAGAGGACGGTTTTGTTGAGCACCTGAGTTGGTTTCACCCACAGGCAAATGGTGACGGCATTGGTCTGGAAGGTTTTCTTGGCTGAGACTTCAACATGAGCTGTAGATGAACGTGTGGGGAAGAGCAGCCCAGTGTCACAGCCTGGAGAAAAAGAAGGATTGGTGTTATCAAAATTGAATTATCCCCTGTTGGAAGGAACAGAATTAATCTGTAGTGATGTCTGTTCCCCTATGTTTCAGAGGGAGAACCATTGCACCACTCCACCCATCACTAGTTGTGTATGATTGCATTGTAGAAGACTTTAGCTTATTTTCTATGTATAACCTTCACATAGTTAAAATCTTTCAAGGAGGGTTCATCACAAAGTATTTACTTTTTTAAATTAAAAGGTTAGTATTTTGTGATGTAATCTTCAGGTTTTTTTTTTATTCTTATAGGTGTCCTCAGAGTAATGGTTTTATTGTAAACATTTAGTCATTATGGATCCTGTCCAGTTTTTGCTCCCGCTAAGCCTTTCTAAAGAGCGACAGAGATCAAGATTCCTTGTTCATTGTGCTATTGATATTTATTCATTACTGAATGCAATGAGAATTGGTCTGGTAGAACCCAACTAGGATCTTCTTTGTGCAGTTGTGTTTTGTAAGCGTGTGTGAACATGTTTGATATGGATGGACAGCTTTGTGCACAATTAGCTGGCATAACCATAAAGAGGATCTTCAACTAGAAGAAACTGAATTACAGTGGAAGACTTGTAAAACAGTCATAAAAGAAATTTAAGGGTCTTTGGTAATGGGTTTGTTAATGAGATTTTCTCTGCTATGGATGATTGCTTTGCTATGACAGGCTATGGCTCTCCTTTCCTACTGTAGCTTACAGTATTTTCATTACATTTGTCTTGGGTTTTCTGCTTTGGGAGGATGGAGGGAGGCTAAGTCATTCTCTAAGGTCTCATCTGGTTCTGTTTTCCCCCTTGGACACTTTGGTGTGGTCGCCCTGTATAGCTGTTAATAATTATACCTCCCTCTGTCTTCCATTTACTCTACCTCTACAAAGCTATTTAATGCAGATGGCATGGGCATTCGCAGATTAAATCTTTTTTTGCTTAAGTTGACTAGAAATTGTATCCGGCTTACTGACAAGGTGAAAGCTCTCTTGATGCGGACAAAGCTTGTTTCCCAACTCAGTAGGAGCTTGGGGAAAGTCGTACAGGGTTAAACATTTATTAGATTTTGGGGTATATCAGCCTCCTACCTTAGGTCTGCTCAGGGGGTCGTATGAGTTGACATTTTGTGGCTAGTGGTTTGATGGTAGCATGTGATTTGCATAAATCACAGCAACATACATGCAAAGGGGGTTGAAATTGGTGCATGATTTTTTGTTGTTCAAAACCTGTAACATAAATCTACATGTGCGTTTTACCCTTTCCTAACACAATGTGTTCTTTAATCTGAGCCATGGGATAGCATTTATTGCACATAGTTAAACACTTTGAGGCATTGGTTAAATGACACGTTTGAATCTGACTCGGAGACATTTCTTTATCCCACTTTGCCTCTCCCTACCCATTGTTTGCTATACTTGCCTCTCAATAAAGTGGCAAATGGACTGCTTTTGCTTGTTACAACATAGACTGTCTCACCTGATGGAAGCATGTGTGCAAAGGTTGACCTGGTGTAAAGAGTCAGCTGTTCCCGGATGGTTTGCAGCTCACTGGAGATAGTTGCCAGAGTCTTTTCCAGCCTACCTCCATTCTCTGTCTCAGTCACTTCTTGCATGAGATGTCGGGTCTGGACGCTCTTGGCTTGTGAGGCCATATCTCCTCCCCCCCATTTCACGCAGCCGTTCTCCAGTCGCTCCAGCCGTGCAGCCTGGTTTACACTGCCAGCCAGTAGCTGCTGCAGGGCTGCATCATGCCGTGTGTACTGATCAGCTGAGATCTCTCGCACACGGTCCAGTGCATTCTGCAATCGCGTCTCTGTTTGAGTCCCAGCCCGTCGAACCAAGCTCTCAACTGCAGATGCACAAGAGCCACCGTACTGGGCCACAAACTGTAACATCTCTCCTCTCAGACTCTGCAGCTCAACCTTGATGATATCATCTGTATACTGCAGGAGCATGTTCTCTTTCATTTGGGAATTTTCCAGCATTGTGAAGAGCTTATCCCACTTAGTAAAAGCTGGACTTTTGCAGGGTTCAGGGAAAGGTGTGGGGGTCTCCCCTAAGAAAGAAATCAAGAGAAAGAGAGGAATGCAGAAAAGTTGAGCTTACATGACATGGTTTTTATATGTACTCAAGGTGACACTATTTGTTGAGTTTGAAGGGTTAGCAGCGAAGAGTGCGACATGGTCCTAGCTAACTCAGAGAATGTCAACTTTACTAATGAAATATTGCATCTAAGGCAGTCATAGTTGACTTAGCTACTTAGTTCTGGAAAGCTCAAAATAAAACAGTGCCAAAGGTAGGTAAAGGGTATGACCCATATAGACAAATTATTAATTGAAACTCAACCAAAGAATATCTTTTCCATGTTCTACAACAATAGGATGAGCCTTACAAACAGCAATCCAAAATCTTCACATGAAATCGACACGTTTCTTCACCTGATTAACAATTATTGTGAAGGCACTAACACATAAATTTTCTTCAAAACATAGCTTTATTTCTATATTATTTCTTTATTTCAGCTCTTTTTATTTAAATTTAACTTAATATATCTAAAGCTATACCGTATGTACTGTATATATGACTATCAAACACACAACATTTTTTGTTTCTTGGATCAATCTGATTAATAAATCAGCTTCTCTCTCTCTTCCTATGTCCCTCCATCCTTTGCTTTCGCCAGAGACAAATAGTATACTCCAAATAGTAAGACAACAAATAGTAAGACAACAATTGAAAACAACAATCAATACACAATCGTAGTATAACCTCTTCCACAAATAAAACTCATAATTCTGCATTCATTCTGTTACGCTACCACAAATATTCCCACATTCACAAATGTCTAAACACATCCCGGTGAGTTTCTTTTTCCCTGCTAATAAAACTCCTTTTTGACATGTCCACACACACTCTGATAGTGGAAATCCTTTAATCCTGTTTATTTATCCTGTCAGCACTTACATGTCTCCTTAACTTACAGCTGATAGTACTGATCACAGTGGACTGTTTTTTATTTCTGTCAGTTACTCACCTTCCATTGGGTCCTCCTCAGTTATCTCGTTAAAATAATTGGGTCCAAAGCCCACCTCGATTTCATCCTCATAATTCTCAGGTACTGCCATGGACAATGAAGCCACCAGACACATGGCCTGGAGGAATGTCCACATGGACATGTTAGCCATGTGAAAATAAGAACAAGACTAAGTGTTTGTGTATAATGTCTTGTCCTCTCTCTGTTGGTCCTTCTTGTTAGATGCTAAGCAATCGGTTGGCTGGACTCCTGCTTGTTTGGTGAACTGCAGCTGAAAGGCAACTGAGCCTGATAGAGGAGCTCTGTGGTCTATATAAACATTGCGCTCAGAGAGAGCGAGAAAGAGGGGTGGGGGGAGAGAGAGAGTTACGTAGCTTCAGTGAGAAATTCTTCGTTGGAGGTAGTATGGGAAGTCAAATTGTTGTACTGCTCCTGCAACGGAGAGAGAGAGAGAGAGAGAGAGAGAGAGAGAGAGAGAGAGAGAGAGAGAGAGAGAGAGAGAGAGAGAGAGAGAGAGAGAGAGAGAGAGAGAGAGAGAGGAGTTTGGGGGAGGATGTTGGGGAAGAGGTAATAAGTTGAGGCAAGTAAAGGAAACCTGGAAATACCAGTGAATTAAGAAAAAGTGGCCTGGATAGGTCATGGGGAATTTTTGTAATCAATGTAAATTTTCCCATATGTAACACCCTTTTCCTTAATTTAATTTATCCTTAAAATCACTGACACTAATCTAACACAGTCTAAATCTAACCTTGACCCTTTACGTCTGTTATAAATACTGCCCTTGTTCCTTTATCTGACTTGGATCTTAACTCTCAGCCCTAACACCTATTCATACTCTCAGTCCCTAATTTAGCAGTAACTTTCATTTTCAGGTTTTCCATCAATTTTTCATTTTCAATGAGAGTGGTCCATTTATGGCAAAGTTGAAAAAAAGTTACAACAGAGACATGAAGTTGCGACTACCAAAAGTGAAGATAGTTGAGCATACTATCCATCTCCTGTGAGACTAAATCTTTGCCTACAGTGCTTCTCATTTGTGATCATATTTTCAAAAGCTAGGGTCAGTTCTGCCGTGCACCAATGATGTCAGGGCAGTCAGCATCAGAAACGCTTAGCAACTAGTACAATGACCTGGCGACCAGTGACCCTAGTGACAAAAACCTATACCAAAATGTATTTAAAATACATTTATTTCATACAAAGTATACTACAAATCCATTAACATATTTACTTCCATCGCTTGAGACTTACTGATATAAATATTATAATTTAACTTTATTTGGAGTACTTCTTTATTGCACTATGCACATTTGTTAATATAAAGCCTAAATGTGTTTTAATATCACTATTAGTAAGGATAGTATGATCTCTGTATAATATCAGTCTTTAAATGCAAGATATTTAAAGTGTACCTAAAGTATACTTTCAATAGGTCCACTTTGGCACAATCAAATATACTTAAGTATATATTTAGTTGAAGTTCACCAATTTAGTATACTAAAAGTACAAATGCAGGGTATTTATATTAAGTACATAAATATGTAAATGTATTTGTAGTATACTTAGCATACAATAAATGTATTTTAAATACATTTTGGTATATTTATTTTTCACTAGGGGTAAAATTGCTGTAAATGTGATTTGATTCCAAGCGTCCACTCCTTTACCTAGTCCCAACTCCTTTTTCTCCACTCCAAAACAAGACTTGGATCCGGTTCTGGACTAGGATTTGCTGATTTGGATCCACTGTTCAGAAACCTAACTCCAAAATCTAATCCAAAAGTTAATAGGATTGTTTTTTCAAGTATATGCACACCACATGATAAACCACAAAAAAACATTTCCTTCATGCCCATGTTCTCTTATTTTATTACCGAATAATGTGCTTTACTTATTCAAATATTACTTGTCTATTATTCTGTTTGTACTGGGTAACTTCTGGGGCTGGTGCAGGATTTATATATTTAATGTGCAGGACATTATGGAAACAGAAGGGTCCCATGACATATACCCTTTGGAAAGTTGACATTAATATGTATGCAACTCAAAATGCCAAACTCCAACGGATGGATTTTTCTGCTTATGTCAGCTATGTTTATGACAGCATCAGGATGCCAACAAGTCTTTTCAGAATTAGAGCTTTACATTAGTCATCAGTCCATTTGCAGTCAGAATTATCTTAACACATTCTCTGTTCAGCATAATATTTTTAACTGATGAAGATCACACCCCCACAGTCTGCCATTTCCCACAGTAGCGTGTGTTCCCCTGCTGAGGATGTATATTACTTGTTGCAAAAATTACAGAGGCGTATCTGAATGTGAACTCAGAGCAGGGTGACGGGACAGTACAAATGTGAATGACTGGTCTCGTTGTCTAATGGGAACACAGTGGAAGGTCAGTCAGCCTTGGCTAATGCCGTCAATCTGTCACCTTGGAATGAAAAGTGCTGATGATGAAATTCCAGTAGCACCTACACCATAATTGACGGCAAAGCTCAGACAATGAGGTCCTCTTAACTAGATTTTAATTGTGCAGCATATTGCATGACAACCTCACACCTACACCCGAAGTGGGCCGAGCAGGAAGGATATATTAAAATGAACACCTGGATATTTATCATTTCCTTGAAATACATTTTTGTAATTTATTGTACATGGAATGCACTTTATTATTTGTTGTACTGAACAAAATGTGTTAATGCTCTGAGTCCACCTGATTTAAATAGGGTGATCAGACATCTCTTTTTCCCCGGGACGTTCCTGTATTTCAGCTCTATTTTTAGTGTCCCGACTTATTATGAAAATATTATGTTATGTCCCATATCTCTTCTTTCCTAAATTGTCTTTGCTTGGTGATCATAAAAACGAGTATCAGAGAGCGTAGAGGAGAGATCAAGTCAGACGCGAAGATGTCAAAGAATTTAACGAAGATTTTCAAAATGAGTTTATCAATTATGCACAGTAAGTTGTGAGAAAAGAACTCCATGTGGCATCGCGTTGAATGACACACACCAGAAGCGCTCTCTCAGACAGCGCCAGTCGCGAATTCAGTTCTCTTTGGGCCTAAATTACATTTGGGATATTTCAGGCTGGATAAACTAAGTAATGCATTCATGGCTCGACAGTGAGGACTGCCCGATGGAGCGTGAACGACTCTCGGGACAGTAGACGGAACTGTCACTTGCCCGAGTGCTGGTGGGCCAGTGCTGCATCGTCACAAGTTTATAATTTGCACATGTTTATCATTTGCAAGCTTTGCCTATTGAAATATTTCAATATTCATATTTCGATACTCGCTGTTTGAGAAGTTCTCTTTCACGTTTCCTTTCGCTTGAACGTACATTTTCACACAAAATAATGACAAATATTCCCATAATGCGATTATCCTAGTAAACATTGTCGGTTGTGACTCAACAGTTGAGAAATAAAACGCTTGTGTAAGGACAGGTCCAAATATGTTTGTACTGTTAAAAGCATGAGATTGCAAGTCAGTGGAACTGCTGCCTGTCTTTTTAATGTTAATAAAAAAAAATCGCTCACGGCTGTTGACTGAAAAGCTTTTGTAACTTTAAAAAGGATGAATCTCTATTTAATTCATACAGTGAAGACTATCCAGTGTTATTTAACATTTGTTTACTTTATTCAATATCAGTACCTGAAAACAATAACTAGGCCAGTCAAAAGCCGCTTGGTTTATTGTTAACATTGAATATAACTTTATTGAATCACTGAATAACTTAGCCTACACATGGTTGATAAGCAATAGTATTACTTCAGTTATATGCTAACACGTGTAGTGTTTAAAAATTATGGTTACTTTCCAATTAGTTTCTTTTTAAAGAGTCTTAAAAAGGTTTTATGGTAAATATTGTTGTTTAATGTTATGTATTGTTATATTAGTGCTTTAAAATGAAAATTCTGGAACGTGTGAAAGGTTCCATAAGTCGACTTCAAACACGAAAATCTATTTAAAAAACGGATCCTGTCACTGTCAGTGATAGATTCAGTGATATGGAAATAAAACAAACCATGTTTGACTTTCTTATTATTTAATATATATATTCAATATTCCCATGCTGGTGGCAATCAACCTGCATCCCATGCTTGTCCCTGCATGCAAAACATACCGTATGCTGGTGACCAGCAATCCTGGATTTTTCAGAAGGGTATAAATGCAACTAATTTAGTGTCAGGCAACATAGAAACTGTACTTGGGAATCCTAATGCAATTTCTGTGGCAAAATGGACTTGCACGAATAATGAATCCGTTGTCAAACTGGCTTACCAAACACTCCCTCCATACTGAGGAGGTTGAAATTTCTCAAAAAATTGTCAGATACCTTCTGCCAAAGCACTTGGCAAAGATTAAATTACTTATAACATGTGGTCTTTGGAAGTGAATGAAAGATTGTTAGTATTTCCTGTTAACTGTCTAAGGCCAGTAACATTTCCCCAGTTGTCTTATTATGGAATGTTATGTATAACACTAATCCTTCATTAACACCACCCGCTATATGTAGAAACAGGTGGGCAGGTCTTCTGCAAGACTAAATGTCCTCCCTGAGCCAGGCAAAACATCTCCTTTACAGAATTTTGTCTGTTAACTGACCGCCCTGACTTAGATGGCTTGCCAGAGCAGAGATTAGATTTGTGGTTGATTATGGGTGGGAGTTTCCTACCATATTTAGTTCCTGGTGACGTGACATTTTTTTAGCAGATATGTGGATGATCATCAGTAAAAATTGTACATGACACTAAATCAGAGCGTTAGTTACAGCTGGGTCTTCGAAATGAGTAGACTAATTCATCAATATTGGGGGCAATACCCTCTACCTTATACTGTGATATATAATAAAGGAAGAAAATAAGTTGCACATTTAGTTTTACTTAATAATACCACTCCACACAAATCTTATTTGTTTTTCAAATTGAATTTTAAGTTATTTAGATTGATTACATTGGCATTTTAATGATTGATTCATTACAATGCCAAAACTTCAATAACAAATACTCAGAGAGAAAAGCATTGTTAGATTTATGATGTTAACTGTGGAAACGTGCCATCGCAGTCTGTGAAAACGCTCCAATAGTGCTTCAAGAAAAGGGCTCAGATAATGAATCCATCCTCACTCATTTTGCATGAGAAATGCCATGTACATTTCCACAACAGTCCAATTTGTTCCTTAGTGGGAGGTTCTGTTCATCTTGTTTTTTGTGTTGTTGTTTTTTTACATTTTTTGTGTGTAGTTAAGTGACATTTATGTCTTTTTGGCATAGATTATGGCTACCATTATAATTTAAAGGGAGGTGTGCTGTATTGATTGATTGTTGGTTTGAATAGGTAATGCCATGCTGTTGAGAGTGCTGCCATCCGTATATCCACGACAACCAGGGCCAATCCATCAACACATCCGTGAGCTGACGGCGATGATGTCCCAGCTGGACCAGGCTGGTAGACACCACCTGGTCAGACTACTGCAGATGATTTCTGACCTTCACCCCCTGGTGAGTGAGGATGACTGAGTGAAAGAATGAAAGTGGTATTTGGGGATGAATTCTGGTCAAGGTGAGTTATTCTGAGTAACAGAAAAAATACTTTAAATGTCTCCAAGGGAGTGGAGGGGTGGGCACACAGATGAGTGCAGAGTGAGTTATTTAGCATTTATTTTAAAGCAGACAGCTGCAGCACAAGGTCAAACGCTATAAAACAGTTTGATGGTTGACGCCTCTGCCGATTCCATAGCAGCCGCCAAACGGATGGGGAAATATAAGAAAACACGTCATAACCCGCTGGCCCCCCACGACTCTCAGTGAAGACAAATTTTACAGGAAAAGAAAAGGGGAAACCACACTTTTGGCAGAAACAGAACAAGTCATCTGTTTTTTTTTTTACATTTTACATCTGGCAAATAGCAGATGTGCGGAGTCAGAAGTAAAGAATGCAGTAGTCATGAGGTGTTCATTTTGCATTGGGTAACCAGCACATGCATATCAGTCAGCTCATCAGTGAAAATACCCACATTAACACATTGGGTGCTTTCGATAGTGGTGAGATTAGGAAAGACTATGAGACAGTATCTTGTAATTGGTCATTCTTTTGTCATTTCCATTTGTGTTCATTTACAGAAACAGGAAATGGGAAATCAATGGAAACTGGTTCTACAGTACTTTCAAGGATTCATATTATCATTCCTCAAGCCCAAAGTCCAAGGCCATAACCATCATAGACACTGAGGAAAAAGGTCAAGGTCAACCCAATATTAAGATTAGTGGTCAACAAAAATGGGATTTTCAATGGATGATTGATAAACTTTTATCACTAATTAGAAATATATGGTTACAGCCTTACGAAGCAGCAGAATATAAGTATTGTCACTAACCCTAAAACAGTGCCAAGAAACTATTTTCTGTGCAATAATAAGGCTAAGCATGAATAATGAAATGCTGATAAAGGCTAGAACAATTATTGTTCACTTGTGGAAAAACTTTAGCTTTTAATTCAAAAGGTTTTTGATATCATGAAAAACATAAATTTAGTCTAGTGTGTCTAAAGTTATGACAGGTTATGTATGTGACTCATTCTCAGGAAGGAATGCAGTTTGCTTCAAAGTTGTACTATCTGCTTGCTGAAGACTTATTAATATTTTGTAGACAAATATAAATTGTGGCTGTGTTTGAATTTCTTTACAAAAAATATTTTCATTTAAAGTCGGCATGCAATGGAAATTCACCCTATGCATGTTATACAGCTTATTGTGAACAATTTATCTGTGCGGACGGTTAATTTTTTAAAAACGTTTTTGACCTTGTAATGTTTAATCAAAATGTCATAACCAATCTTTTAATCTTCCTAAACCCTGGCCTTGCAAGCCCATGTTCATCTGCCATCAAAATCTAATCGACAACAGATTCATAGAACCAAGTCTCCATCCTACATTTTTCTTTGTTAATAATCCATTACACTCAGATGTATGTCTCAATTCTATAAATCCAGATATTCACTTCATTATGACTATACAAGTCTGCCAGCTGGAACAAGAACTTACCAGCATTGACTAGCATAGAATTTCTGTTTAAATGGATGGATTGATGGATAAAAAACAAACAAACAGGTTGATCAATAACTTTCCATCTATTATAAATCAGAAATACTTTCAATGAGGAGTTTCCCCAGGCCCTTTCTGCCCCAAAACCAGAGTCCTGCAAGTGTCCTGTTTAGTAAACCCGCAACCGCCCCGTACCTGCAGTACCTGCAGTACTTAACAGAACACCCGACCCGTTATCCGACAGCAGCACTAATTTAATATAAGAACAATACAAAACTTTCGGCCACCTCTGGTAGTTTATATAGAGATTTGAAAGCAAATAGGATTAACTAAGATTAGTCAGTGGTTTTTACATCCTGGCAGAGGCTGGGAATCCTGCTTCTCACAGGACGTCCTGTCTGCCTCACCAGATCCTCTTTATCTCCTCTCCACCACTGCCAGTTCAAAGGTTTCCCAAAGAACAATGAGAGGATTAAGCAAATCCTTGCTAAAAGGGTATCGTTAGATCAATTTCATGCTGGAGAAAAGAGCTCATGTGACTCATATGCCTCTGGTCATCACTACAGTTTGTAAGACATGACACAAGATGTCAACCAACACACAAGATTTTACTGATGATCTGTGTTTCTTTTGTGAGTCACTTTTTGAAGGTCATCCACTGCTTTGTTGTAACAGACGTTAATACATCTTGAAAAACTCTCCATAGTGGGAGGATGATTACGAGTTTCCTTCTGCTCTACATTTTATTTCTCTCTGTTACTATCTCCATCAATTTTTTTTCCACAAGCTTATAGGAACTAGGGATTCTGTAATGGGTGGGCGGCACTGAACTCAGCCAACCAGAGTGCAGTGGTTCTTTACGCAGCACGATTAGAACCATAAGGGACCTCTGATGAAAGAACAGTTCAGGACCAAATGAGTGTGTTTGTGGTGTTTTCACCATTTTTTTTTTACATCCCCACTGTG
This sequence comes from Tiaroga cobitis, assembly GCA_030578255.1. Classification (NCBI taxonomy): domain Eukaryota; kingdom Metazoa; phylum Chordata; class Actinopteri; order Cypriniformes; family Leuciscidae; genus Tiaroga; species Tiaroga cobitis. The sequence goes on along the minus strand of CM060608.1, from coordinate 37,884,126 downwards.
AAGGATCCAGATAGCCTGTCCCTATGTGCTTCCAAGAACAGCAGAGAACAAACTTTTCCACCTTATGCTTCTCCTTCCGTCCTATTTCCTCGGCCCGTTGTCATGCTGCACGCTTTTTGTGCAATATAAAACAGGTCTTGTGCTTTAACCCTTCTGAATATTCTTGTCTTTTTTGTCTCCTCAGGTTTTGTCGTCTTTGGTACCATCGTTGATTGGTTACCTCAGTGACAATGATCTCAGTGACACTGCCCTGGGTGTGTTGGTTAACGTGGCTCAGGCAAGCCCTGCCTCTCTCGCTCCCTACCTGTCTACACTGAGAAATGTAGGTCAGAAGAACCCTTGGTTGTTGGGACACATCGCTAAGATCCATGGGACAGTGGGTCTGACTAGTGAGGTGGGTATTTATGTTTTCGTGCATTGAAAGCTTGTTCTTATGTCAGAATGCTCCTAGATTCGTCTGACTGAGTGTTTGAAAACACAGACAATCATGACATTGACCTCCTGTGTCAAAAAGTATTTTCATTTTTTTGCATCAGGGCATTACAAATTCAGTAGTTTTAATTTGTCATTCAGCAATTGTCACTGAAAGAGCCATTCAGTAGTTCAGTAACAACATTGCTGCTTGATTAGATGATTACTAATGAATGCACCTTTAAAAATGTGCCTGCTCATGGCGTGAGACGCTGAAAAAAAGTCTAGTGCATAGTTACATAGGCCATCGCCCAAAATAGTACATTCAGAATGAAGGAACAAGTCTTTGTGAATAACAATCAAGAAGCATATGCCAGAACACTTTATCTTTAAGCCTTTGCACTAATAGCTTCTCTCTATATCTTACCTTTAAAATGCACTGTTGCATATCACATACCACTGGTAGGACTTTTTCTTCTCACATAATAAAATAGTAATTACTGTGAGATTTATTGTTGAAGGCAGTGAATGTTACAGATGTTGTGCTTTGATGTCTCTAATGTTGTTGCTTTAGGAGTGTATGTAGAAACAGGGAGGAGTTGAAGCACGCTAAAACTGCTGCTAAAATTTTTATTAGACATTAGACACTTCACGTTTGTCTTGGAGTTGAAACAGCCATGCTGCACATTTTCTCCCGTTTTTTTTTTTTTTTTATGGGGGATTTCAGAGCAGATCTGGGCAGGATTATGGTTATTGTAGTAGGCGATGAAGAGTTAAGATGGATGAGGAACGTGAGTTGTATCACTCATCGGTCGTGTCTGTGTGTGCATGTACATGTGTGTATCTCCGGTTTCTTTGTGTTAGTATATTGGCACCCTGGACTGTTTGTTCCAGCGTGTTTTGTATCATTATTAGAGGTATTCCATCATGTTAGGGAAATCAGGAGAGCGGAAAATGGACTTTGCTCTTTTTGGTCCGTTGTTTTAGTACAAACACCCGTTTTCACTAGACTTCCTCTTTTATATTTTTAGCTTTTATCTTTCTCTCTTTGATTCTGTCTGTTTTCCTCTCCCTCTAATTGTCTTTATTTCCACATTTTCCACAATAAATGTATTTAATAAAACATTTTGGTGTTGTTTTTGAGTATAATATTTCAATACATCAACCTTTTATGGCTCATATACGTAGTATGACATAGTGCGAATATGGAGCTCATTCTCAAGGAGGAAAAAAATACCTCACATTAATTCAGAGGCTCAAACTGAGCAAAAAAAGCCATTTGGTCCAGTTGTTGATATTTATATGGCCAAAAATGTTGTGTATGAAAAAAAGTAAACTCAAGTTCTTTCAATCAGTAAGTGTCCATCTTGAAATCACCACCTTCAGCACCCTGGCATTGTGTTGGTGACTTTTGCCAACTCACATTTTCTTCAAAAACTGTAAAACGTACTTCATCTTCTTTAGTTCTACAACACTCCTCCATCCCCCAACTTTGTCTTATGCTTTTGTTCTTCTTTCAGCAACTACAGTATTTGTTCGCAGTAATTTAGTCACTAATGGCTCTGCTCACTTTTTTTGTGCCATCCTCTCTTTCATGTTAATTGAGTAGATTGGAAGTGTTGACGAAGTTCTGGATGTGTCAGCATCACTAAGCTGTTCCAGAATTAAATCACTCAGGGTGCTTTTGAAATTAGTGAGGATGCTCTAGTAAAGTGCAGATGTAGTGTAAGCAACGGCTAATCTATTTAAGATTTACAAGTCATTACTTTTACAAATAATTGGAATTAAAAAACATCCGAAAATCTGTTAATCTACTGTCTGTATTTAAATAGCTTAATGTGTCTCTATTTTGACATATTTTTGTCCTGTGCTGTGGTTATCATGATGTCAATCATTGTAATTTCGAGAGTGAGTCCAGCATTAATATGTAAATGTCACTTCCGAAACTTTGCAGTGTGTAATTGGTCGTCTGTCCTCTTAGTCGGTCCCTTCCTATTCTTGGTGGGCCACTGTCCTTCAGAGTTCAGCTTCAACCCCAATTAAACACACCTGGTCCAGTTAATCAAGGTTTTAGGCATACTAGAATCTTCCAGGCAAGTGTGTTAAGTCAAGTTGGAGCTAAACTCTGCAGGACATTGGCCCTCCAAGACCGAGTTTGGACACCCCTGTCTTGGCAGCATGAAAAACAAAACTTTTATTCAAATACTGAAAGAAAGCTTGCAAAGACCGCTCCCTTTATAATCACTGCAATCTCACAAAGTTCCGTTATAATCAATGAAGTTGTCTACACTGCACAGTGAATCTCTTACTTACATCGTGTCTACCCTTTGTGAATGAGAGGATTCGCAAGCATGCAGAACTTAGAGTGAACCAAAACTTTGGCGTTTTGACCGGCGAGTGGATTCTGACTAAATTAAACGCCTCTGATTGGCCATTGTGTTCAAGAGATCTACAAACATGTCTGTGATTGGCTACGTTGCTCACCGCTGCGAAAACACGTTGGAAATAGAAACATTTGACATTCTCCAGAGCGCAAACACAAATACATCCGGAACGTTTTCCAAATCTGTTTCGTTAATATAATTTTATTACAGTATCGACCGAGGGTACTCTTGCTCTTGCTCAAGCACCCACGTAGAACCGGGCCTGGCTTAGCTCATCCTTGTGATGAAGTTCCAAACCTGCTTGCTGTACCAAGAGATAATGAAACACATTTTAGCACTTCATTGCTAGTTCAGAGAGAAAGCGCTCTTGCATTCTTTCTTTCATTCTCTATCAGTTTGGTAAACCAATACAGCACCTGCAGCGTACTTGGCCGTTTCTCAATGTTGCCTAATGTGTTTGCTTTGGAGGTGGATCACGGTCTGACCAGTTGTGATCAGGGCCATGTGGAGATGAAATGGCAGAAGCTGAAGGAGGTTTGATCCAGTTACTTTCTTAGTGGACCTACTCAGAGGTCCCATATGCCCTTGCAGCAAAACAATCAAGGAAATATGGCACTTTTACTTCTGTACAACCATGATGTAACTCTGAAAGTATGAATTAAACTTCCAAAACCAATCGTAAACCTTAGTTTAGTACCGTCTAAATACCCATCAAAGCATTTATAAAACAGCATTTATATCCATCTATATATGTATAGTTTTCTAGTTAGGTCTCTGTTGAGGAATTGACCAGTGTTTTACTGAACTGGCTTCATGTGGCAGGCTTCCCTGTGTTCAGAAAGAGTGACAGCGTTGGCTTGTTAAACATGGATAAGTCCCAAATTGATGAATGCTGAAAACGTTTAATCCTTTCATATTTGCGGAGGGACAATTAGGGGAGAGAGCAGAAAAAAAATTGACAAACAAAAAGGGCTTACCACGGTTTTAGAAAATCGTCACTGAAACATTAGCTACAGAACAAAACACATGCTCAACCACCATAGAGGAGATCAGACCATTGTTGAATGCTAAATCTCAGATGATTGCCTCAGACTGGCCAATTTGCTCCTTTTCCCCCTGCGTAGCAACACATGCTGTGAATCTGCATTTCTCAAATTGTTCCTGCTCCTGTAAAAATACAAACTTAAAAATAATGTTAAAAAAAATGCACATTACTGTGGGCTGTCTGGAAATGGGGAATAATTATAGTGTCACAATACTAAAATAAATGTAATCATTCAAAAATATGCTTCATTTATAATGAAATTTTTCTTTCTTTTTCCTTTCAGGGTAAAATGTGACCCAGACATTGCTTTTTGTAAGATTCACCTAAACCCGAAACCCATGGTATATTAATATGGTGGTCAATGTGATGTTGCTGATACCAGCACTGTATCATTTACAGATATGGTACTTATTGTAAGAGGCATTGTGTACTTTATTTGTTTTGTTTTTTAATACTTTCCCTACTTCCCTACCAAATCTTTTTTAAAAGGATTGATTTGATCAGATTTCTTCCTGGCCCTCATTCTCGTTTCCTATTGGTGATGTGTGACACGTCTTTTTAACCCACATGAATAACAGAAAACATGTAAGGATTGGCCCGGCGGCTACAAAATACATGTGTTGTTTTTTAAGGGCAACACATAATAAAATCCTAAACAAACTTAAGCGACAGGTTTAGCTGTTTACGTTTCAAAGTGTTGATTAATTGTAATGATGTAAACCATATTAAAAAATCATGATGCATATTTTGTCGTAGGGTAAATGTTCAAAAAGTACAAAAAATTGTGCTACAAGTACAAGTACAAATGTAATATGTAAATATAAATATATAATAAACGTAATACAATAAATAATATATATGATAAATATAATATAAGCAAGCTGGGAGGCTGAAATTTGTTTGTCTATTTTAAATTAGAGGGGAAAAAATTCTGGTTACATGACTGAATAATTAACATTGAAGAATGCTGTCAACAAACATAGTTATGTAAATATTAAGAAACTGAAATTAAATTTCAAATTTAAAGTATTTATTTGACTTCCCAACATGCTGTGAAAATGCAGTAACGGGGTTGTAATTACGCAATTAATTGTAAAATTAGGTGATTAAAAATGAGGGTAACGTTTTATTTTAATATGTCCTTGTTACACGTTACATGTATTTACTATAGTAATAACTATAAATTAGGCATAATTATATGCAACTAACCATCAACCAAACCCTAATCCTACCCTAACCCTAATGTATGAAGTTAATAAATATTACTCAGTACTTAAATGTATTACACTGTAACAATGACACCTCAAAATAAAGTGTAACCAGAATGAGTTGGGTATGGACTGCACTCTTATTCCATGAATGGTATGTGTCTATAACAGATAAATTCTGATGGAATAATTGTCAACTTTGTTACAATGGTCTGTGTGTCATTCTCTTGGTTCTGTATATGGTCCAACTTGCAAGCTTGGCTCTTGTTCATTCTCTCAGTATAATTCTTTTGGGATTTTTCCTAGAATTGAGAGATGTTTACCCCAGTCTGAATGATGAAACTGGGCTGCCATTCTGTGTGCGAACCACAGTGTGGGGCATCAAATGAATGTTTCTGAACAGTGCATGATTTTGCCAGTGCCAGTAAATGGCACAATTGTCAGCTTTGATTTGGCTTTGCACGTTTTGCTCAACTGTGATATTTTTAACATCTGTTTACCTTCTAATGAGTCAAGAACAAGTAGATTATTTGCAACCATGACTCAGGCATAGGCACCAAGAGTGTTTTGTAACGTGTTACTGCAGCTTCCAAAAACTGTTTTTTTGGATAATTGTTTGGAATTTTTCCTTGAAGCTATTCAAACTGGAAAGCAGATTTAATGTTACAGAACATCTTATAAAGGTGATTTAAAACAAAACAAAAAAAGACACTAGGGGTGTAACGGAATGCTGTCTAAAAAAAATCACTTGCATGCACTTGCTCCGTGGTTAATCTCAAATCTGACGACGCATATATAATATGGTTTGTTGAAAAAACACGTAAAACAGACAGACAGAGTTCTTTTAATGTATGTTTCTTTCGATGGATACACATTCTGGCTTCCCACTGTTACAACAGCGATGATAAAAAATATTTTAAAAAACGTGGACAAAAGTCACTCTTTTCAAACTTTGTTCAATGCGAGTGCCGTATGCTCGAATATGACAGTCATTTACGCCGCCATCACCCGGGTGTTGATAGCACGCGAGCACAGGTGAGACCTGAACAGCACACGTTGCTATCTGTGTTTAAACTAAACTCATTTAAGCCTTGCCACCAGAGCCGGATTAACGCAAAGGCAAACTAGGCACGTGCCTATGGCCCGATTGGCGGGATGGGGCCCAGACAGAGGGACAAAAATAAAAAAAATGTACAAATGTCCTATCTCGTTCAGGTGGCGATAATACACTCGCGTTTCGGAGTCGGGATAGACGGAATTGTCATTTGCATGGGCCAGCATTGCATCATGAGTAACTACAGGTTACCATTTGCACGTCTTAAGTCTTACCAGTTAAAACATTCACGCGATCTTGAACTATTCGGTGTAGCCTACTTGCGCGCTGTCTGAGAGATGTTTTTGCGCGCTGTCTGAGAGATGTTTTTTTCAGCACACATACAAGCCGCCTCACAAGCTCGGGGGTAGCACAGTTATTTTTCGTGGATTATATCGCTTTAACAGTAAAAAACATGCGAAAATTATGTCAATTTCGGTCTTGGTGACTATCCTCTAAACACAGTTGGTTATGTCTTCAATAAGCATCGCACGTGACCGTATAATGTTAGTGGCTACAGGATCTGTGCACGAGTTCTTACAGTGACAGCAGCCGTGGTCTGTCATTAATTTGGTTGTCAAAACAACAAAACATAGCTTTCATTTTAAGGAATCAGGATTAATATCCTATGTAATTTAGTTCTCAGGACTAAAACACTACCCAGTGTTATTTTGCATTTGATTATAGGCTTTATTTAGTCTCTGTAGTATTTCTGAATACTGGTGTCAGACCTAAGCAAAATCTTTTCTCTTTATAGGTATCTTTATTCTATTGTACTTTTGTGCTACTTTTTTCAATTTAATTCAAAGATTGAAATCAAGCTTCCTTGTGTTGCGTAAATTCTTAAGAACAAAATTCCCCCATTAGGAGATAAATGTAGGCCTAATTAAAAAAAGTCTAAACTCCCCCCTCAAATTAAAGAATCACCTAAGGGGGGATTTCCCCTCCATTTTCCAAAACGAAAGTCAGGCCCTGCTGACAAACCGTTCATGACATCCTTCCAGAACTTCTGTATATCAGATTCCCATAGACAGTGAATAGTTCCTTCATAATGTTGGCATTTTATACATATCAGGAATATTGCTAGACATATGATTGAGTTTTTCAGGTGTTATATAAACCCTTGTCAACCATTTATACTGTAATAATTTAAGATGCGTGTTTATGATTTGTTTTTGCGGCTTTAAACATGCTTCAGTCCATTCAAATTCCTCTATTTCTTCTTGACTGTCTTTCCTCCATGCGTTTAATTTGTCTACAGCAGACTCTTTAGAGTTAGACATTATTAAATTATAATATTTTGACAATTGGCCCTTTTCACCTCTTTTTCCAATTATTTCCTCTATTAATGACAGTTTGGGAATGTAAATAATATCTGTAGACCTGGAAGACATAAAACTTTTAAGCTGTGAATATTTTTTTAAAAATGTTTTGAGGAACTCTGGTGTTTATCACACAATTCTTGAAATGTAAGAAGTATTCCATCCATATACAAGTCTTTAATAGTCTGAATACCTTTAGTTTTCCATAGTTTAAATCCTCCATCCTTATATTTATTATTATTTATTGTTAGACAGTTTCTAAATGGTTTTGATGAATGTGAAGGGGTCATGTTTGTCTTGTTCTTAATTACAACATTTATAAATGTTGTAAGCTATTGCATTTTGCAGAAAATCTTAATTGAATGTGTTGATTAAATGTAAACAGAGCAAATAAGATAAACTTATTTGCTCTGTTTACATAGTTTACCTATTGGTTATTTACTGGTACTACTGCCTCAATGACACTCCCAATGGATAAGATGAGGATAATTTAATAGCATTTAATAGAGCCGTGTAATGACGTATTAATGAATATCAAAAAAATAGTCTGATTGACTGTTTAATTTACAACACATAACTTATTTTGGCATACAAATTTGTAACCAAAGACTAGGCTATGTAAAATGTGAATTCACTTTTATTAGTAACTTTGGTAAGTTTCAGATTTCAATTCATAAATAAGGTGGAGGGGGCCCCAAAAAATGCAGCCTGCCTAGTGTAGTCCGTTTATTTAATCCGGCTCTGCTTGCCACTTCTTGCCAGAAGACTCGAATGAGACCTAAACCTCTTCCAAGTCTTGCACTTCAACGTACAAATTCACACAAAAAGGATGTCAACATGCCCGTCTTGGTGAGTATCCAAGCAGACATAGTTGGTTACATCTTAAGCGAACGTAAACAATCGAGAAAGACTGAAAACTCATCTCTACAGTACCAATATATTAGATCTGTGCATCAGGTCTTAAAGGGACAGCAGCCTAATGTTCCTGCTGTCTGTGTTTTTAATGTTATTCAGACAAAAACAAAAAAAGACAAGGCAATTACTCACTTCTCTTTCCTGAATAGCTTTTGTAACTTTAATAAGGTTTAATCTTTAATTTATACTGTCAAATATGCAATGCTATTTTACATTTGATTACTTTATTAAATTTCTGTACCTAAAACTACTGTTAGCCCTACCTGAAAAACCTAAAAAGCACTGTTTATTTTATTTGTATCTTTTCTCTATTGTATTTATTTGTGCTGTTGCTTGTAGTTAGATTATTTGTTCTTATTTTCTTTATTTTTATTTGACAGTAGTTCTTTTTTCCCTGAACATAGCACATACCGAACCATACCGATACAGTAACACTAAAATCGTGATTCAAACCGAACTGTGAGTAATTTGAACTGTTACGCCCCTAATAGACACTATGAGTAATTATAAGCACAGTAACAGCATGTCCGTTTTGGAGCTCGACAGCCCAAGTCCCTTTTTATTGTCATTATATAAAAAGGGTAGCACTTTATTTTGCAGTCCTGAAAAAAAAAAGGATGTACTTATTACCGTAATTACAATAAATGGGTAATAACTAGGTACCTAACCTAACTCCTAAACCTTACCTTAACCCCTGTAGTTACCTTAAATAACAGTTTTTCCTTGGGTGGATACACTGCAAGTACACTGTAAGTACATTTAAAGGGATAGTTCGGCCAAAAATGATATTTAACCCATGCATTACTCACCCTCAAGCCGTTCGAGATGCATATGTCAATCTTGTTTCAGACGAACACATTTTCAGTTATTTTAGAAAATGTCTTAGACCCTTCAGTGGATATAAAGTGAAGCAATGGGGTCCACCTCCTTCAAGTCCCAAAATGTGAATACATCCTTCACAAAAGTAATCCATCCGGCTCCAGGGGGATAAACGAAGGCCTTCTGAGGGTAATCCGTGCGGTTTTGTCCTAAAAATATACATATTTAAAACTTTATAAATGAAAATATCTGACTTCCGGCAACGATCGACGCGCGTTCACGGGTGATGGAAGTCGGCGTACGAGGTAAGACGTAGCGTAGGAACTGTCGTGACGTAGAACCAACGCGCCAGCGCAGCCAGAGAGCAGAGCAAAACAAAACACGAAAGCGCGTGAACGCACGCGCGTCGATCGTTGCCGGAAGTCAGATATTTTCATTTATAAAGGTTTAAATATGTATATTTTTACGACAAAACCGCACGGATTACCCTCAGAAGGCCTTCGTTTATCCCCCTGGAGCCGGATGGATTACTTTTGTGAAGGATGTATGCACATTTTGGGACTTGAAGGAGGTGGACCCCATTGCTTCACATTATATCCACTGAAGGGTCTAAGACATTTTCTAAAATAACTGAAAATGTGTTCGTCTGAAACAAGATTGACATATGCATCTCGAACGGCTTGAGGGTGAGTAATGCATGGGTTAAATATCATTTTTGGCCGAACTATCCCTTTAAGTATACAGTATACTGTAAAATAAAGTGCGACTAAAAAAAGCAATGTGGATATTATACATAATATTTCAATAGAAGAAAGGAAGTATTACAAGTTTGGAATGACATAAGGATGGCATAAATTATGACACTATAAATTAAAACTATCTTTTTGAGATGGATGGTAAAACAGAATTGCTCCTACCCCAGGTTGTTTTTCTAATTAGCTCAGTTTAGTTGTTAGCTGAATCTTAACTGAGTCAAATAGAGGAACAAATCAATCTCTGTAATTCACAATCTAAAAGCCTTAGTCTGGAAATTACAGAACAGTGCTGAGGCAGATCTCCTCGCCCTCCATCACTCACCCTTCCTTTCCTTAGAAAAGCATTGTTGAAAAGCATGTTTACATCAAAGTCCTTTTCAGGCAAGTCATTTCACTTGCCATCATTGAAACGCCTCTCGCAGCTCCTATCTCTTTGAATGGGGAAACATCAAATTCTCCAAAACTGTTCTCTAAGCTTGCAATTACATTTCATATTGTAAATCACCAATGATATCTGACAACAACTGTCCCATACATTTTGTTTATAAATGCTCAACTCATGACAAAAAACTGCATTCAGGCTGGAGCAGCCAATGCTCGTGTAACGGTCACCAGCTGGAGTGCCCTTGAGAGCCACCAGAGGGCACTCCAGATAGGACTATTATCACTCACAAACTACATTTCCCATAACTCACTGCCCGGACTCACCATCACTTATCACTGATCACATTCACCTGTACCTCATTCACTGATTGCATTCACCTGTCTCATCATCCTGTTAGTCTGTCTATTTATACCATGTTCATTCATTCAGTCACCGCAAAGTCTTGTTTAAGTGTTACACTGCATTTCTGAGCATTATCCACCTGAGTTTGATTCCTGTGTTTGACCTGTGGATCGTTTATCGTTGCTGACCCTTCTCTGCCTGCCCTGACCCTGGACTGTTTCACTGGACTCTGATTCTCTCTGCCTGCCTCGACCCTTTGCTTGTATCTGGTTTGTCTCTGCCTTGTCTCCGTTGCCCTGTTTTGCTGTTGTTGATCCCTGCCTGTTTGACTACTCTTAATAAACGCTGCGAATGGATCCCCTTGTGTCTGCTGCATCGTAACAGAAGACTTCGCCACACCCAGATCCAGCAGCGATATCAGCCATGGACACAGCAGTCCAAATCCTGTGTCTCTGTCAGGGGAATCGTTTGATTGAGGAGTACGTAGAAGATTTTATCAAGCTGGCACCTTTCACCTCTATGAGCGAGGAATACCTGATGATCTTCTTCCGAGGAGGGCTATCAGAACCGCTTAGTTCATTCATGCCCTTGCATGAGCCTCACAGGACATTAAAGAGCTATATTGAACTGGCCCTTCTGTTAAGCGGTTCAGTGTATACGGTGGGTGTGGTAGATGAGGAACTCCTTGAACCCACAGTACCCACCAAGCCAGAGCTTCACGTCAGCCACGTCCAGCTGTGCTTCACGTCACGCCTGCCGAGCTAGAGTCCTCTTCCCCGCTGGTCCCGTCCAGCCCAGAGTTTCCTTCGCCGCTGGTCCCGTCCAGTCCAGAGTTTCGTTCGCCTCTGGTCCCGTCCAGTCCAGAGTTTCCGTCGCAGCTGGTTCCGTCCGGTCCAGAGCCCTCACCTCTGGCGCCGTCCAGCCCAGAGCCCTCACCGCTGGGCCCGTCCAGTCCAGCACCCTCTCGGAGACGGAGGAGGAGGAAGAGGACTCCCTGCATCCTGCAATGCCCGGAGGCCCTTCCTGAGCCTCCGGTCAATCCAGAAACCGTTCAAGTCACTCCTGCTAATCCAGAGACCATCCACGTCACTTCTGCACAGCCAGAGACCGTCCACGTCACGTCTGCACAGCCAGAGACCGTCCACGTCACGTCTGCACAGCCAGAGACCGTCCACGTCACGTCTGCACAGCCAGAGACCGTCCACGTCACGTCTGCACAGCCAGAGACCGTCCACGTCACGTCTGCACAGCCAGAGACCGTCCACGTCACGTCTGCACAGCCAGAGACCGTCCACGTCACGTCTGCACAGCCAGAGACCGTCCACGTCACGTCTGCCCAGCCAGAGACCGTCCACGTCACGTCTGCCCAGCCAGAGACCGTCCACGTCACGTCTGCCCAGCCAGAGACCGTCCACGTCACGTCTGCCCAGCCAGAGACCGTCCACGTCACGTCTGCCCAGCCAGAGACCGTCCACGTCACGTCTGCCCAGCCAGAGACCGTCCACGTCACGTCTGCCCAGCCAGAGACCGTCCACGTCACGTCTGCCCAGCCAGAGACCGTCCACGTCACGTCTGCCCAGCCAGAGACCGTCCACGTCACGTCTGCCCAGCCAGAGACCGTCCACGTCACGTCTGCACAGCCAGAGACCGTCCACGTCACGTCTGCCCAGCCAGAGACCGTCCAGCCAGAGACCGTCCAGCCAGAGACCGTCCAGCCAGAGACCGTCCAGCCAGAGACCGTCCAGCCAGAGACCGTCCAGCCAGAGACCGTCCAGCCAGAGACCGTCCAGCCAGAGACCGTCCAGCCAGAGACCGTCCAGCCAGAGACCGTCCAGCCAGAGACCGTCCAGCCAGAGACCGTCCAGCCAGAGACCGTCCAGCCAGAGACCGTCCAGCCAGAGACCGTCCAGCCAGAGACCGTCCAGCCAGAGACCGTCCAGCCAGAGACCGTCCAGCCAGAGACCGTCCAGCCAGAGACCGTCCAGCCAGAGACCGTCCAGCCAGAGACCGTCCAGCCAGAGACCGTCCAGCCAGAGACCGTCCAGCCAGAGACCGTCCAGCCAGAGACCGTCCAGCCAGAGACCGTCCAGCCAGAGACCGTCCAGCCAGAGACCGTCCAGCCAGAGACCGTCCAGCCAGAGACCGTCCAGCCAGAGACCGTCCAGCCAGAGACCGTCCAGCCAGAGACGCCAGAGACCGTCCAGCCAGAGACCGTCCAGCCAGAGACCGTCCTTCACGTCACTTCTGCCGATCCAGAGACTGAGCTTCACGTCACTTCTGCCGAGCCTGAGCCTGAGCCTGATCCTCTTCCTCTTTCTGAGCCTGTGTCTTCAGACAAGATGGCCGACTCCACGCCAGTGTCTACGGACAAGATGGCCGCCTCCGAGCCAGTGTCTACGGACAAGATGGCCGCCTCCGAGCCAGTGTCTACGGACAAGATGGCCGCCTCCGACCCAGTGTCTACGAACAAGATGGCCGATTCAGAGACTGTTCACGTTACGTCTGCCGAGCCAGAGTCTGTTCCTGTTTCTGTTCCAGAGCCAGAGCCAGAGCCAGAGCCAGAGCCAGAGCCAGAGCCTGTTCCAGAGCCAGAGTCTGTTCCTGCGCCGTGGCCGCCCGATGGACTGTCTGCTCCGCCCTGGCCGCCCGATGGACTGTCTGCTCCGCCCTGGCCGCCCGATGGACTGTCTGCTCCGCCCTGGCCGCCCGATGGACTGTCTGCTCCGCCCTGGCCGCCCGATGGACTGTCTGCTCTGCCCTGCCCTTCCGTCCTGTCGCAGTCTCCAGGTCCTCTTCCGCTCCACGGGCCTGGCCCTCCATCCCGCCCCCAGGTCCGCCTCCGCTCCACCTCCCTCCTGGACAATTTGAGGAGCGTCTGGAATCCGCTCCTTAAAGGGGGTGCTATGTAACGGTCACCAGCTGGAGTGCCCTTGAGAGCCACCAGAGGGCACTCCAGATAGGACTATTATCACTCACAAACTACATTTCCCATAACTCACTGCCCGGACTCACCATCACTTATCACTGATCACATTCACCTGTACCTCATTCACTGATTGCATTCACCTGTCTCATCATCCTGTTAGTCTATTTATACCATGTTCATTCATTCAGTCACCGCGAAGTCTTGTTTAAGTGTTACACTGCATTTCTGAGCATTATCCACCTGAGTTTGATTCCTGTGTTTGACCTGTGGATCGTTTATCGTTGCTGACCCTTCTCTGCCTGCCCTGACCCTGGACTGTTTCACTGGACTCTGATTCTCTCTGCCTGCCTCGACCCTTTGCTTGTATCTGGTTTGTCTCTGCCTTGTCTCCGTTGCCCTGTTTTGCTGTTGTTGATCCCTGCCTGTTTGACTACTCTTAATAAACGCTGCGAATAGATCCCCTTGTGTCTGCTGCATCGTAACAGCTCGTGCGCAGTCTTAAGCACACGTCTCAGAACACTGACTGTTTCTATAGCAAAGAGCGCTTCTAACGGCAGCTGCAGTGACGCAATAACTTTATCAACTGGTGATTGGCTCTTTTACTTAGAAGGCGGGACTTATTCCACCATATTGCTCGTTGTACTTTCATAGTAATACAAGTGCACCATCTTTGTACATCTAAAGTCTTTGGTTTACATGCACTTATTTTCGTCAGTCGGAATTAGTCCAGTCCGATTTCAGATTCTGAAAGTTCTGTTTATTTCATTTAAATAAGCATTTCATATATTCCTGAACAAAACTTCAAAAAGCCTCCATGATAATGTCACCGGAGCTACCGCGAGCATATTTTCAGAAGATCTTTTCTAGGAAATATTTAGTAAATGTTCAGTCTCCTCCACTGACCTGTTTGTAAGATGTTAGACGTATATTAACAAACACACAGTTGTGTGACATTAACTGTATGAAAACATCACAGCACTGAACGTGCATTAAGAATTTTTGAATACGACAGAAAATGTTACTTTTTTTTTTTTTAGTTGTGATCAGATGATTTTAGATCTACAGCACAATCTGATCGAAATTTCATTCGTGAACCATTAAGGCTTTTCAATCTGATGCATGACACGGTCTTCTAAAAACATGATGCTCAAGTTAAAAGATGTTCGACTTTCAAAAAACGCGTCTCTAGACACTGCACTTTTTTCGTTCTACCGACCTTGTGTTTTTAACGGCAAAAACTCATCTTTTGTGAACTAGCATCATACCCAGTAGGGGTGTCAAAAGAACTGCTTTGGTACCAAATCGACATTGCAATAAAAATGCAACAATATCAATCTTTCTATAGTATTATAAGTTGACCGGCAGAAGGCTGTCTGTCTGGCAGTCGGCTGCTTTCAGACGCAGCATGCGTACTGTATTTGTGTACGTGAACTCACTAGGGTTTAGAACATAGCCATTAGTTCTGTTTTGCTCAAATTTCAGTCCTGTTAAACTTAAAAGAGTGTGAGGTATTTTCACATGAAATTTGGCTAATAGTTTTAGCACAATCATTTTGGATAAAAGTGATCTCATTAGGCCAAACATAAATTTGTGGTGGTGGTAAGCAGAGATTACAGTAAAATGAAGTGTGTTGGCTTATTGAGCCAGAGCTCAGCCCGATGTCTACGGGACAGAGTTTGGCTGGCCAAGGCTTTTCTTGGCACTCTTGACTTGATCTCTGGTCCAAAGCTCGTATCAGATTTAAGCACAACCAGATGTTTACGTATGCACTCAACCTGTAAAATTCACGAGCGTATGCCAAGAATCGGAATCCCTCATTCTGTTTGAATATAAAACTGCACCTCATCATTTACTTCCTTTTTATTGTTACAGGCTAATGATCTTGTCTGTCTGTGATTTCTCTGTCCTAATATCCCAACTTCATTGTTAAAATTAAGTTTGAGTTTAGGATACTAGAAGGACGTTTAAAGGACCTTTAAGATAATGTAAAGAATGACCAAGAATATATTTTTTGAAGATGTGCCTCTAAGGCTTCGTTCAGACAGCAGGCAAATGTGGCCCAAGTATGATTTTTATTTTTGCTCATATGTGGTTTTTGCCATGACAGTGTGAACGGCACAAACCACATGGAATCTGATCTGTTAGGGCCACTTCCATATGTAGTCCTAAATCTGTTACAGGTCAGATGTTTTGCAATGCGACCTCAGTCTGAACCTCATATCAGAATTCACGCGACTTTTATGTCACATTTATGTCGCAGTTTTACTTTAATGTTCTCCGTGTTTATGACAGCGTGCTGCGTGATGTCCTTTTGTTATTCTTTTGCGCATGTGGGTCAGTCCAGGACCATGATCTGTTCGCACTGGAATCTGATATTGGCCACATTTAAAACAACAATGTGGACAGCTATACAAAACAAATCGGATCTGAGCAATGCATGGCTCGCATTGTGAACATCGCCTATAAATTCTATGTAAATGTCCCTTTTGTTTGTAAAATGAGTAACAACGAATAAAGAAAAATTGTACTTCTGACCACAACACAATTAAAACAGCAGTGTTTTATTGTGGAGAGCTCATACACTTAAGAAGAAAAAAAAAAAGAACAATCAACACCTAATGTTTTTCCAGTAACACTGATTTTGTTTTGCATGTAAAAACCTTTATCGGCACGTTAGTTTATTCAGTGTGCACATCTGACTGCATAACAATTTTGGCATTCTGACATATAGTAAGACAGCCACTATCACATACCAGCAGGCCAACTTGCGTCATACTGATAATTATTTAAGTGACTCAAGAGCAAGCATATAGGCGTGCTTTGGTTTTCCGTTCATATAGCAGCCAACATAATACGTAATAAATAATTACCACTGTCTTACCTAATTCAGCAAAATCCAACTCACGAACCTGACATCATACAGTACGGTCATATTCTGTGGTCACCACCACCAAAGTGGCAGCTTGAAATGTTTTTAGAAGTTAGGATATTATCTTGTGGAGAGAATTGTGCAGGGGAATTGTTTGGTTGATGTTTCAGCTGGTTTTATTTTGACCAAGTCAAGTTCACTGCACACTAGTTTAGAGTTGATTGAGATTGACACACAAGTCAATGATGTGACAAGTTTTTTGTCTGTTTTATTCAGGGTCATTATAGTAGTTAACTTATTTTTTTTTTATCTGAAATAAAATAAACATTAATTGAAATAAAATATTTAAAAAAAAAAAAAACTTTTTTTTTTTCAGCTATAGTTGCCAAGGCATCATTTCTCAGTTTATTTGAATGTACTTTAATTTACTAAAATAACTAAAACTAAAACAAAAATGAATAAAAACGATAAGGGAGTAATTAAAAACAACATATTACAAATGACAAAAGCATAAAATTACTAAAACTTTAAAAGTAAAAATAAAAAAAACTGAAAATAAAACAGCCTGGCTGTGGCTTTTGTTTCATGTTCATGTTTCATGTCTTTTATTTTGAAGTTTTGTTCCTGGTTTCTTGTCATGTGACTTCCTTGCCCTCATGTGATCATGTCCTGTGCTTCCCTAGTCTTATGCGTCAGGTTCTGATAGGTTCTCTTGTTTCATGATCTTATTGGTTCTTTGTTGAAGGTCTACCTTTCTATAACTTTCTATACCTTTCTAGTCCACTGAAGGCGAGTATAAAGATCCCATGTGCAGTTTATTTAAATCCTATTGTGAACAGATACAAAATGAACAAAGACTTGGCTTTACTTGATAAACAAAATTTGAACATGAACATGATACTGAGCAAACTAATGAACTAAACAAGGAACAGGTGAATGAAATCAATCAAACAATAAGTAACCATGACGACAAATGAAAGCATTCTTAGTAACCAAGACAACGGAAAGGGAACACGGGAAATAATGAGAAACAAACTTAAAGTCCATGAAAAGTAAACAAAAACCAAAACCGAACGTGACAATAATAGTACCTCAGTGATACTAAAAAAACACTGGTTTTATTTATTTATTCATTCATTTTTGGTTGCCCAATCTTTATCTGTTGTCACATTCAGTAAAGATTTGGTGTGCTTGTTCATGCCCAATGAGATAAAAAATAATTTCTTTTCCCATGGCACTGTACATTAAGAGCATTTTATTACAGTGTAGACAAATGGAGTTCAAAAACTGTTAATGGATCCAAACATCATGTTTAATGATTTGTTTACCCTAATGTGTAATGGACAAACTGTTTCTTAAGACCCCCAGTTCTGTCATAATGGAGCTAGATCAGTCTGTATATTAATATCAGAAGCTGTTTTTGACTTTTCACATCCTGATTCTGACACATTTGTACTACATCATTATATACAAATCTTATGTTTTCAAATGGGAATTCAATTGCTGATGCCAATATGAAAATTGATTGTCTCCCCCTTTCAGTTTGATTTAGTTTTTGTTTTGAGTCACCACTCTGACTGGGGGGGGGAAACATGTTTTGAATCAGATCCACATATTAGTTTAAAATAGGAATGAAAAATAGTGTTTAGATATGCTTTCAGGCACAGCCAGATTCACACCCATTGTGCAAGACGTAATGTAGTCCCTGTTTTGTACGTTTCTTAAAAATCCATCATGATGTGATTTTACTCTATTTCTGGACCGTTCTTGATATTTTAAAATATTGTTTATTGCGCTACATGCCCTGTATTGCGGTCAATCATTTTGTTACAGTTTTCTTGTTTTATATACAACTTTCTATTTAAAAAGATCTGTTGTTTATCTCAAATGGTGAATGGTTTCAGTATGATCTCTGTATCATTTTACTATAGTACTTTTTTGAAATGGTTTAGAAAAATCTGTTATCTTAATTATATCATTAATAAAAGAGATTAACATCAGCCACAATAGGATAACAGCTTACTAGTTAATGTCCATAGTTAAAAATTAATAATCCTTCAGAAATCATCATAATATGCTGATTTTGTGCTCAATAATAATTTTTTTGCTATTCTTCTATGATTATTCGTATTATTATAAATGTTTTATATCTGTTGTGCTGCTACATTTTAAATGACTGTACATCAACTGCATCTAGTATTAAGCATCATATAATGTTTACAAATTACAAACAGCAATAAGCCATATGTTACAGTGATTGTACCACGAGTAAAGTGCATTCACAGGCACAGTGTGAAGTGAAACAGCATCAACAGCAATCGGATAAAAGACCAATGTTTAAAGTCAGCATGAAATGGAAGTTTGTGACGTACATTCAAGTGAAACAGCTTTTTGAACAAGAAAAAATGAAGGTCAGGACTTGAGTTTTGTTCATCGGGATTTGATTGTATCGTTGGGTGGCTGTGGTTTGCTATTGCTGTGATCTCATGTGAGTGACAGGTTGTCCCGCCCTTACGCCAGTAAACACATCATCAGAGAAGAGAAGAGATGTCGCTGCAGGTGTGAGGGGAAGTTATTTTGATTAAAGAATACAAGGGCACATGATTATTAAAAAAATAATGATGTGCACAGATTAGGGTGACCACCTGTCCCGCATTTTGCGGGACAATCCCGAAATTCGAAGCTTTGTCCCGCGTCCCGCAAGTCATAAGCAGTGTCCCACATTTTAATTTTGTCTGCATAATTTTATTTCATCGTCCTTTAAATTAAAATTCTACAATAAAAATGTTAATAAGACAACACTGAACATGCGCGGCACAGCCGTTATTATTAGTTCTAAGCAGAGCTGGAAAACAAACACTGAGAAAAAAACACACACACACAAAGGAAAAAAAAAAACGGCAACAGAAAAATGGATCTATCCGGTGCTCCCGAGAAGAAAAAGCGTCTTTGTTCGTATAATAAGGAATGGGAGAAAAAATATACATGGTTAAAACCAGTTACAAGTGACCCTAGAAAAGGAGATTGCAGTGTATGTCCCCGAAGCTGCCAGATCAGACAAAAAATATAAGATGCACTGAATCCGGTAAGAACGCATTTAATCTTTAGTCTTTCCTAATGGAATTTATGTGCTTATTTAGAAATTTAGTTTTTAGCGATTGGATTATTATTGTCACTTAATTATTTAGATTGAATGATATAGACCCGTGATGTTAAAATTTGTTTTATATTATAGTGACATTCACAGCTCCGGTCAGCGTCGTAATATTAGCAATTTAAAGCATGTTAGTACAAAAACACATCTAATATAAAATCAATATTTATTAATAATAGTAGGCTAAGTTCTCTCCCTCGTGTCCTGCATTGTCCCGCAAAATCAGGTCTGCTGACCTGCAACAGAGCAATAACCAGGTGGTCACCCTAGCACAGATAAATCATTTATAATAAATAAATTGTCCATTTTGATTTCATAAACAAAATATACAGTTCTTCCACCCATTATTACAGTATATGTCTTATTGAACACTGTTTGGTTGCCACTCAACTTGGATTTTTGATTTAAAATTACAATACATTTTACATGTACTTCTCATGGGCAGGTCCAGGCCCGCGGGGCGCTGCAGTATCTGGTGTCTCTGTTAGCGAGTATGGAGCACAGCGCCCATCACACACTACTGCTGGAAATCCGCTGCCTGACCGATCGCTACACCTCCATCCTGGGCGGCGGAGGAAAAGACATCTACCGCATGAGCAACAGTTTCACCGCCATCGCTCGACTGCTGGGACGCAAGCTGGAGGCTGATAGTACACTGAACAGGTACACACACACACACACACACACACACACACATATATACTTTGATTTCCTGAATAGCCTTGACATGTTCCAGAATTCGTTTTTTGAAATCACACGGGTGATTAGTTTTATTGCTGTAATTGACATTTTATTATGATGGAGTAACTTCTGTTTAAAAGCTCCTTAATCCACAGACTTTTGTCTGCTTGTCAACACTCGCCATTGCAAAATTCTTCATATAATCAGCGTTTTGGCAGTTTCATTGCTAGAAGAACGATGAGGTAAAGAGTTGTACTTCAGATTGAAGCATTTTGTCCATTTCTGTTTTTCTTATGTGCTCTCTTGGGGAAAAATTAGCTGCGAAAGATGAATGACCGAGAAAGATACATTTACAGAATGAAATATGGGATAAAGGTATATAAAATAAAATTGACAGGATAGAAAATCCTTTCTCTACTTTTTCTCGTCTTTCTCCCTGTGTTCTTGCTTATCTACTTTTTGAAAGGATTTTAAAATCTTGAATTATCTAAAAATGACCTTTACTACAACTAGAACTATAGAAGTAGTTTTTATTGCATATATGTGTCTTTCTAGTCTAGTTTAACTAGTTATACCTACCTATCAATTTCAGCGTGCAGGTTTGGAATAAATTATGATTATTACATGACTTTCTGGAATTCTTGATTCTGATTGTTCAATGACGTTAGTCTGATAATTTTGTTTAATGACACTAAACTGCATTCATTCAGGGTTTAGACTACATTAAAATGAAAAATTAAATCTAGCAAGAAAAGCCAATGAGAGGTCTCTATTTAGATTCATACTCAAACACTCTCAGTTGTGGCTTGTTTATCAGACTGAGCTGTGTTAAATTAAATGTATACTACAAGTAAATGTAATGTACACTAGTTCACATTTGGTCACATTTTTTAAGGGCTGTATTTCTAAGTAACCTCTTTCTGAGATTGTTTGTGTACATTTTTTGCTGTATGTTTAAAATACCAGGTTGTTGTGCGTTTTTGTTCCAATAGAGTATACTGTATCCCCTTTCACACAGAGCGTTGATCCCAGAAAATTGCCATAGAATTGCTAGAGTGCCTTCTGGGTGAATGCAAACACTTCCCGGGATCAATCGCGAGATGTGGACCTAGTAACATTGCCGGGATCAGTCTCGGAACGCACCCTGTGTGAACAAAAGGCAGGACCAATGCTGTAAGGGGTGTCTCGTCGCAATTACATAGTCTCGTGCGACTCTTTGACCGGGGGTTTTAAATGTAGATCAACGTTTATGTTGCACCTTAAAAAGAAGAAAGTTTGTGTTCGTCAAGGAACAAACGAAGGACGAAAAAATGTCTGCAAACACGTCACATCCTGATGTCATGTGTCTTTATGGGATCTTTACAGGATGTGTGTGAATGCACAAACAGATTCCAGAAAATCACTGGCAGTGTGAATGAACCAAAACCAAATGATCCCGGGACACATTCTCAGTGTATTTTCTGGAATCTCTGTGTGAAAGGGGCTTGTGTGAGATTCTGTTTCCAATATAATGAGTCATAGCTTCATCTTCAAAGGAATAGTCTATTGACTGCAATTTGTCTTTCTTGACTTTTTTTTATTTAAAGTTAAGGCATTTTACACAATATTGAGTAAAAAGGCAAAGTAACCATTTTTACATTATTGTAATGTACCTTGCCAGAACAGAACAGGATGAGCATGTGACGACAATCTACTATTTGTGACATTGATTGTTACATAGATTTAACTAATTCAAATACTGTTTTTTTTTTAAGTATACTGTACATACTGTGCAGTATACAGTAAGCAGTGCAGTAGTGTTCTTTTCTGAACACAGCCTTTATCTTTGTGCATCAGAGGAGAGGAGAAGGTGCAGGATTTGTCCAGGCCGTGTGAAGCCAAGTCTAGTTCTGACATGTTTGCTGAGAACCAGCGTCTGCAGGTGAAGATCCAGGCTTTTGATCAGAAGATGGGAGATGAGGAGGAGGAGGTGGAGTCTGAGAGAGAGGACGCGTCTCCTGGTCCTCAGAGATGCCACAGTCTGGGTCAGGCAGCGCGAGACGAGCGCAGAGAGATGAGGTTCAACAGGTGGGCAATACAATGAAAATATAAGTTCAAAATGATTGAAATTTATATTATTACAGTTACATTCTGCTTTCTGAAGATGGGTTGAAAGTCATGAGCTTAATTACATTTTATGCTATTGACAGCCATAATTTTATGTTTCTCTTCAGTTTTATACATCTAACTATAAATGTGGGTTGAAAACAATACAGTGTCATCTTAATAAAAGTAAATATTTCCCAGATAAGGTTTTACATATTGCACCTATACTGTATAGACGTGTATTTTATACATGAGAATGTATTGTTGACTTTACTGTATACTGTATTTGGGGGCCCGTGGGCGGCATCAAAAAAGTTTGAAGACCCTTTTTGTGTGAACAACACTCGTTTACAAGTTAATTCTTAGAATACCAGATTGTTCATATATAGAAGTCTTATAAATCTTAAAATTAATCCGAATCAAAATTGGCCATGTTTTTTTTCTTAAATGAATTCTGGCAGTGTTTTCATTAAAAAAATTAAACTAAGTTTTCCCTTTGAATCAGCTTTCCTTTTTTGCTGATGTAACAAATCCCTCTTGCTTTTCAATACCTCCCTTCTAATCTTGCTCCGTTCTTGTATCCCTCTTTTCAGGATCAGAGCAGTTCCAGATGGATAAAAAAATTATTATTAAATGTTGACAGGTAAAAGCTAGGGAAAAGGCAGGAAAATGGTCATGAAAATCTTATTTAAGGTGTGTTTACAATTGGCAGGTTTGGTTTGATTAAGACAAACTCTGGTATGATTGCTCTTTTAGTGTGGTTCATTTGAATAAGTGTGAACGCTGCCATTCGAAACCCTGGTGCGCACCAAACAAGCGGGCCGAGACCCACCTCTTCAAGGGATCTCAGTACGCTTCCAAACAAACTCTGGTGCGATTAAACTAAAATATGAATGCAGCAAGGACCAAAGATCTAAACGAACCAAAAACAGGATGTGATGTCACAAGATGCGACCCTAAAAAGGACAGAATGCTCAAACATACCTGGTTCTTCTCTTCATGGGAGTTACGTTGTCCATCACAGTTTTGTACAGGCATCTGAATTACTGTCTCCTTGCTGCAGATTTTCGTTTATATGTGCAAAACAGGAATACCTGGCACTGTTTAGACCCCTTAACACATTTTAGAACCTCTTTGTGAGTTCTCATCTGGTAAAAAATACCATCATATGTACACACATACAGCAAGCACATTTAGCCCAGCACACAACATTGTTTTCGATGTTCGGTAAGTTCCATCACAAAATATACATAATAAAAGGTGCTTTAAAAAAAAAAGAAAAAAGTTGGTGTTAAAAATGACAGTGTGGACGCTGAGCGAACCAGGCCTAAATGTGTTTTCTTTTTTGGACCAAAAGAACCAAGAGAACCAAAATGCAAGTGTAAGCACACCCTAAGACATAAGTAGGCTTCAGGGAAATACTATAATACTGCAAAAAAATATGTTCTACATAGTCTATTATAGTATGGTCCTTTTTAACTTATAGTGTTCAAAAGAGACTGAGATTTTGTATTTTGAGTTGTGCTGTTCTCTCATGTTCAGGTCAAAGAGTCTGGCTCTTCACGCTGTACGCACACAATCCATTAACTCTGACAGCAGTCCAGAGGGAGAGGGGTTGGTGGATGTGAGCACAGAACTCAATGTCTGTGAGGCCAGTCCCAGCTCAGAGACTGGTCCTGTCCCCTCAACCCTGCAGGAAAACCACAAAGATCCCACAAAAAATCAACCTGACACCTCTCCAAACAGTGAGGGGCAAAAGGTGGAGGTTGGAGACCCCCGGGAGGGAGATCGACTCTGGATCCACCTGAGAGACAACATGAAGGAAATCAAAACCTTCTGTGCCGAAATGATCAAACTAATCCCCATACCTGAGCACTGTGTCATTGAAGGTAAACCGTCAAATCTAAGAACAATCCCCACAGTACCATGTTTAAAAATACCTCACATTCAAGTGTAGTGCAGCAGGACAACTCTCTTCTACAACTCACTCTCATTTAGAAATGACTTATTATTGGAGGCAAAATTTATATAAATGATTATGCAAGATTGAATTTCATGTCAGCTGCTAATTCTTGTTTTTTGCTGGTTTAGCAGAACATGAAGAGAACACTTTCCTGGCATATTTTTAGATATGTTAGAAATGTAAACGCCAATTACACACTGGGATTGCATGCTGAGTGGTCAAAACTTATTTTGTCGGTTCCCCACTGTTATGGTAATGTTATCACCAAATACTGCTCTTCACATGCCCAGAAATTTTGTTTGAAATACACATGATCCACATATGAGCTCATTTTTTCATTAGATTGCAGAGTTTAGTGCATGACATTGTTTTTGTACCCTATATTTATATTTGAATGCCAAATTTCACTAATATTTTCATTAAATTCCTCGATAGAAGCTGTTCCATTGTTTGAGTGAGTCAATGGTCAAAACATGATTTATAATATTAGCTATGACATTGGTTATTGACCATAATGTAGAACTAACATTTTCTGTCGAGAAAGTTGTCCTTGCCCTGGCAAAACTCTCTGCACTCTTAAGCAATATCACATGATCAAGAGTGCTGTTTTTCCCGAGCACGATTCCGAATGTGATATTGATTTTATTAGACAGGTTAATATTAAGTTAGTTACATTTTAGATACACTTTTGTCTGTTTTGAAATGTTTTGCCAACGAAAATAGTTCCAAAACCAAACTGAATCTGCGTTTTTGAATGAATCGTATGAGTGAACGATTAATGAATCAGCTGTTTGACTCAGTGACTCACTCGTTAAGACAGTGACTTACCGCCACCTACTAAAAGTATCAATTCTTTATTATTAAATCATTTGATGTTTTAATATTCATAATTTTGTTTTTAAAACATTAATTTCATAACAATCCGGTCAGGAATTCATAAGTCCAGTTGCTTTAATAGCACACCTCTCCTCAATAAGCTGATTTGATGTATCATCATTACTAGCACATTGCTGGATGAGTTATTATGCGCTGAAGTGAAGTTCATATCATGGTTCAATTCATTGTTCAAATCCATGAGTATGAACAATAGTGATGCTTGCCTTTTCAAACACCACTAATTATCAGCTGTCTGTTCATTGAGTGTAATACGCTACAATTAAGGTGTGGGTGGCAGACAGAACAAAGGGTTGCTTGGCAAAGCTATTTTAACATCTCCCCTGCACTCCCCGGGTCTCTGCCTCACCTTCACATTACTCAACAGCTCTCCCACTGAGAAACAGTAAGATAATCGATCATTTGGAGACCTGCTGAACTGGCGGGATACATGTGAGTTCGTTTATGTGTGTCAGCGTAAGGAATTCAGTGCAGTCATACTTAACAGATCATGGAAAACCAGCTAATGCCATAGACATTTGTGGAAATGTGTTAGAAAGTGATTTTGTGAAAGATTTGTTGAACGGTGTCCTATTAATGGCAGACATCACTAGATAGATCTCTTTACTCTAGTACTTTTAACAATTAGTCTCCCTTTTGAAGCGCACAGCTATAGCATTCGAGTTTGACAGTGAAGAAGCATTTCATTGGTTGGACCCACTGAACAAACATGCCTCTTCGCTACATGAGAACGTTTTTTGAGTCTGTTAAGCAGAAGAATTAGCTTTATTTATGAATATGTAAAACGACGTAAACTGTATTGTCGCCATTTTATGCTATTTAATCTGCTAAATGTGTGAATATATTAAGATATCATAAATATTAGCATCATTTTCTGTAAAGCTGCTTTGAAGAAAATTGTGTATTATAAAAAGTGTGATCTAAAGCAGTTATTCTATAAGTGCTGTTTCAGAAACACATCTGGAGAATCAAGGGACTTTAATACCATACACTATTGTATAACAAGATGGAGCAGTTTATTTTAGGATATTATGTGGTTTTGGGAAGTAGGTTACATTTTTGATGAAGGAATTCATAAGCAATTCATGCTCCTGTGCTTATGTGTGTGTTGTACTCCAGACTCCCATCGTGGCTGTGTGGCTAAGCTGTCATTCTCCTGTCCACTGAAAGGACACTACTGCCTCTATGGAAAGTCCTGTTTCTCCCTGTGTAGCTGCCAGCCACATATCTGGATCCAAATCATGCTTCTGGCACTGCAGGTAACAGTCAGACATGTTGTTTTTGTGGCACAAGATGTGTGGGGGTGTGTGAGTGTGTTTATATTTGAGAGGGCCAGATGTTCTCACTTAGATAATGCAATATCATGACAACCATTATGTGTCCTCACTAGATTAAAAGGCTTATAAATAGGCCAAATCGTGTTTGTATTTAAATCTAGTGATCTGCAGAGGTTTCTGTGAGGGTTATGTTTAAGGGTAGGGGTCAGGTTTGAAAATGATCATTAACCTGATATAAAAACAATGGAAGTCTATGAGATGTTTAGACTAATAAAAACAAATGTGTTTGTGTATGTGTCAATGTCTCTAAATGAATCTAAAACAGAAGTGATTTTATTTGGTCCCTCTGAGACTGCAGACTCATCTAAAATTGAATTGGGTACACTATCCACTTATTTGAAGCATCAAGTAAAAAATCTAGGTATAACTTGTGATAGTGCGTTAAGATTTGATAAGCAGATCAATCTAGTAGTTAAAATTAGTTTCTTCCAGTTAAGATTAGTTGCTAAAATTAAGCCCTTTGTAACACAGAAGGACCTGGAAAAAATAGTTAATGCGTTAATTTTTTCAAGACTGGACTATGGAAATGCATTGTACTATGGTGTTCAACAAAAAAATCTACACAGATTACAACTAGTACAAAATGCGGCCGCCAGACTCCTGACAGGCACTCGAAAATTCGAGCATATCACTCCAATATTACACAAACTACATTGGTTGCCAGTTTCATACAGGATTAATTTTAAGATACTCTTATTTGTTTTTAAAGCATTACATGGTACTGCCCCTACTTATATAGCTGATCTTATCCGGGTACATAAACCAAAAAGAGCATAGCGCTCGGAATCAACAAATCTCCTGGTGGTCCCGCGCACGTACAGGAAATTGAGAGGAGACCGCGCCTTTACAGCGGTTGCCCCCAGGTTGTGGAATTGTCTACCCCGTTATATTAGGGAATGTTCCTCTATTACTGAGTTTAAAGGTCATTTAAAAACGTACTTTTTCACTTTGGCATTTGATTGTCCATGAGTATGTGCTGGTGTAATAGGTTTTTATTGACGCCGCGGCCGCTTAGATGTTGGGGTGTCCATGGCAATGCGTAGAATTAATTTAACTGTGATTTTCTGATTGTTATTTTATCTTATGTACAGCACTGTGGTCAACTCTTGTTGTATTATGTGCTCTATAAATAAATTGAACCTTGAAAAATTTAACCTCAATGTATCATTGAGGGGAATAAATAACAATTGTAAATATTATTTGTGGTAGTTGGATCCTTTATATATAGACTTTATTTATAAATTATACATGTATTTGCTTGCTTTCAGTACATATTACCTTTGTTTATGTTTTTTCAAGCTTTATTTTTCAAGCTGCTTAGTACACACTGCAGAGTTTTTGGAGTGACAACCGTATTTAAATGCGGGATTGAATCTTATACAGTAGGTATATTGAATCTTAAAACATGAGATCCCACCCTCCCTTCAGAGCGTCTCCAAAGCAACGCCCCCTTTAAAACATGAATGCACACGGCAGAGTCTGCAAAGCATCACGAGAGACAAAGTTAAATTACCTCATGTCTCAAACCACATAACATTACAATAATAATCATCATAAACAACTTACAGAGCTCTTACTTGTACCACCTGACTGCTGCAGAGGAATTTCTGCGTTGATCGTGTTGACATAGAAACGGAAAAATCCCAGTCTGAGGACGTGCACAGCTCCGGGTAGAACGTCATGGGTTGCCATCTCGTAATTACAGTTACGACATGGTGTGAAAGCAGCATAAGCTCGTTGTTTTGGTTTAGGAGGAACTGTAAAAGGCTGCTGGTGTTTGTTTGTGGCGCTCAGTAACTGTCTACAAATCAGCATAGCTTTAACGTGCTGATGACGAGTGATGTCGGCGCGAACAGGGTGTGATTCCACAAGTATGGAAATGCATATGTTGACAGGCAGGTAGGACATCATATCATTGCATTCGGACCGAATGCAATGATTGGATGAACATTTTTTGTTCCTGAGACTTCCACTGAAGATATATGTTTTATACATATTTTAATATTTAGACCACTTCTACTATTGATTGCTATCAGGATGTGAAGAGAGTTTCAACCAGTATAACAAAAGTGTTTATAAAACGAATTTCCGACCCTTCCTCTAAACTGCATTGATTGACGTTGCAACCATAGCAATGGACAGGGCAAAACAGATCTGTAAGTTGATATACAGTAGAGTGATATATCAGTGATATTTCAAATTAAACTATTTTTGTAAATTTTTAAAATGAGCCTGCTGTTTACCAGGGTGTTGCTGTGCGGTTGTGTTCTAGGTGGTTTCTAGGCAGTTGGTTGAGGGTTATTCAATTCAATTCACATTTATTTATATTTTTTTTTTCACAGTACACATAATTTCGAAACAGCTTTACAGATAATGCATGAGTCCACATTACAATTTAGAGTGATCTGTTTTCATAGGTAACTGTCTAAGTTGTGTATTTCAGACATTTCCATATACAAAAATCAGGGCCGGCTCTAGCCCTTTGGTTGCCCTAGGCGAGATTGATTTTTACCGCCCCCAATTAAAATGATGAGTAGGCTATTTATTAAACTAAACAAAAATGCTCTTATAATCACTGCAAAACTTGAACAAGTTGAAGGATCATCTGTAATAAATTGCTCATACAAATGCTACAAATAACGTTCAAGGTTATTTCTATCATCCTACATAGTTGCATTGTACAAATACATTTTATCTGACCATGTAACTTGTATTAGATAAATTACAATTACTACCACCACTACTATTATTACTAATCTAGGCTGCTACAAGGCTAAGGGGGTTTCGGTGCCCCCGTAAGAAAATGTTGTGCATTTTAATGTTTAATTCATGTTTAAATCAAATTCAAATGTTAAATTCACCAATCTGCTGCAATTCAGTGTGCAAATTGAACAAAGAAAAATTCAAACCTCTTTTAGTTACAGTGTCTGTCTACATTACACTACTACATAATAGGCTATATTGTAAAACAAATGCAGTGAAAAATAAAGGAAATTTTCATAATTAGTTTTGTACAAATTTCTATACTTGTAAGTAAGCTATATACTTGGAAGCAACTCAGCGCCGCCAATTAAGGAAAACAAAACGAATGGGCTGCCGATGTACGAGTTTTATGGGCCGTTAAGACAAAAAATAAATAAAGGCTTTGAGATGTATCGGCCCAAAAAGCATGTCGCTCATCGGGAATCTCCCGGTAATCCCGATGGCCAGTTGGCTTAAATGCCTGTGCACAACACTAAGGACATTTATTTCGTTTGACACCTTAATGGCTGAGATGAGAAGACTTACCTTTATACTGGGCTTTCTTTTTATTTTGTTGCTTTCTCTGTTTTCGTCCCTGTGCACCAGAGGGTTTACCGCTTCATTTTCGATCAACGCGCCAGCAGCTGAGCACTTTCATAACGTAACGTAACGCAACCCCCCGGAAATGATCAACAATAATCATCAATTCAATCTAATAATCAGTAATTAAGTAAGTAATTAAACGTGTGGCTGAGGGGCGCCTTAGGATGATCATGTTTAATAAACATATTTTTGTTTCGCTTCTCATTCTAACTCTGTCATTTCTCGATTAATGGGAAGTAGCAGAGAATGTGAAGTAGGTCAAGGGCGACACTAGAGCGCGCCCGCGCCTCCAGCACATTTGTCGCCCTAGCAACCGCCTAGTTCGCCTATAGCAATCGCCGGCCCTGACAAAAATCACAGTTAGCGAAAAAGGTATTAATTTAAACAATGTAATAATTTAATGCAGAAATAATGAGCTCATTGAAGTAATGAATACTTGTTAACAAATGATTATGACATTTTACGATGGATGTTATGATGGATTCTAGGGTGTTCTTGGTGTGGGATAAGTTACATGTAGATATTTAATACTTTGGCTTAGAGGTGTATCTTATCTTACCATAAGCAGCAGCAAATGTAATGCTCGCCTTTGCAAACCTCTAATTATGAGTGGAGTGAATCTTGGCAAGCTAGCAGTGAATCTTGTCTGTGTGCAGAGTAAAGTGAGCGAGGCGTTGTGCTGTCAGGACGAGTGTGTACAGCAGCTGAGGAAACTCTGGGAGAAAACACAGCTGACGGGAGCACACAGCTTCGAGCTGGCCATGACCCAGACAACTGTTCCTCACAAGAAGGTAAAGTCTCTACCGTCTCTCTTTTATGCTGTCTCTGTCTGTCTGTCTGTCTTTCATTCACACAAACACACACTCATATGAACCAACATGTATCCACTCAGTCAGCACCTCCCTCCGAGAAATGACGCTAGATTTGACCTCACACTCCAGCCCATCTGCTTTTAACCCACCCATGATGTTTGAAGGGATTGTTCATCTAAAAAAAAGACAAGATGGCACCATCAAAGTGGTCCACACAACTCACATGTGCGTTAACCTTAAACTCTTAAATCCGCTGCAGGGTTGCTACTAAGTTATTATGTTACTTACAAACCACAGCCCTGAATGTCAGCAGAGATCCTGTCAACTAGACAATCCACTGTAACGACCTCGTGGACACGACAGCCATTGGCACAGATCCTCAGCAAAGACCTCAAGAACCAGACAAGTCCTCTGCACAGACCTATGACTAGCTTCATCCTCATACTGGCGTGATGAACCTGATCTTTAAGCAAAAGGAACTGGATGAAATATTTGAATGCTAAAAATCCACAATCTGATCTCTGACTTGTGATGCAGCCTGAATCATAAACACACCGTGTTCGTTTATTGGCCAGAGAAGAACTGCCCCCCCCCCCCCTCTCCCGCCCCCCCACTGAGTCTGGTTAACGATGAAGATGACATCACTGTTTTTCTGCAGAACTGCTCTACAGATGAAATTAATTTAATTTAATCATTACAACGGAACTGAATTAACACTGAACTGACTTCAGCTGAACAACGACACTATTTTCTTTTAGAGCTGCTGTACAGCTGAAATGAACTGTTTGCGTCATTGCATCATTTTCCTGTTATCACTGCAAAGCTGCTTTGAAACAATATGTAATGTATAAAGCACTATATAAATAAAGGTGACTTGACTTAAACAGAAAATAGATGTCTTTTTAAAATGTGGAAGTTTGGCTTTACAGTGAATATAGGGAATATGACCATCACTAAACAAGTGCTTTTAAATTTGCTGACATATTAGAAGTGCTCTATTTTCATAACGTGAAAAAAGAACTGCTTTACATGAAAATGTGATCTGTAAAATCATAGCAGCCTACATAACAGATAGACTGAAAAAGCATATTTGTTTCAGTTAGAGACAAAACTATAACAAGTATTTGTATGAAAAATCACCACCGATGCATGTGTAAACAGTTTACACTTGTTGCTTTTGCGCCACGTTTTGTTTGTGACTTCGCGAAACATTAGTAAACCATAGTTTTGAAAAAAAACATTTTCTAGAAATTAATGATAATAATGATACTGATCCGGCGAATGTATGGGAAACAACAAAAGCTTATCTTCGAGGCTTGATGATTTCATACTGTGCTGCTAGGAAAAGAAAAATTATTTATGAACAAAAAAGACTAGAGTCAAAATTACAAGAGGCTGAGACTAAACATAAGCACAGTCTTTCCATTGAAAGCTGGGATCAGATTATGGTTGCTAAAACAGCTCTCAATTCATTGGAAATCCAAAACACAGAAAGAGAACTCTTTTTACAAAAGTATAAACAGTATGATAGTTATAGATCTGCAAAATATTTAGCAAGCTTAATTAATATTAAAAAACGTAAGTCCGCAATATCAAAAATAAGAGATAAAAGCGGTACATTGGTTTATACATCAGATGAAATAACAAATGTGTTTAAAGGATTCTTTGGTGAATTGTACAAATCTGAGAATATAGATGGTGAAAGGGATATGACTTTGTTTTTTCAGAAGCTTAAGTTACCTAAACTTGACTTGCAAGATAATTTGTCACTTGGTGCTAAAATTACTGTCGATGACGTGAAAAAGTCAATAAATTCTTTAAAGAATGGAAAAGCATGTGGCCCAGACGGTTTCCCAGCAGAGGTCTACAAAACCTTTGTGGACATTTTAGCTCCTTTACTTACAAGAATGTTTCAGTATGCTTATGATGAGAAGAAATTGCCAAAGACAATGCAGCAATCTATTATCTCAGTAATACCAAAAGATTATAAGGATCCAGAAAACCCTGCATCATACAGACCATTATCAATTCAAAATACAGATTCAAAGATTTTAGCAAATGTTTTGGCAATGCGATTAAACAACGTGGTACATAAATTAGTTTCTAGCGATCAAACAGGCTTCATTAAGACGCGAAAGTCTAGCGCCAATGTAAGGCGACTGCTTGGGATATTACAGTATGTAGCATATAAAAAAGAAAAGGCAGTGGTCATTGCATTGGACGCAGAAAAAGCTTTTGATCGCGTTGAATGGAAGTATTTATTTAGAGTTTTAAAAGAATTTTCATTTAATGAAAGTTTCATCAATTGGATTAAATTATTGTATACCAATCCTCAGGCAGCTCTTTTGATTAACGGAACTGCATCTGAAACATTCTTGCTGGAGAGAGGAACAAAACAAGGATGCCCTCTGTCCCCTCTCTTATTTAACTTAGTTATTGAGCCATTGGCGGTATCAATAAGAACGAGCAAGGAGATAGAGGGCATTGAAACAGAGAGCAGGTCCCATAAGATATCGCTTTATGCAGATGATGTACTTTTATTTTTGAAGAATCCTGCTAAATCTATTCCTTTACTAACCAAAATGGTTGAAAACTTTAGTAAGTTTTCAGGATACAAAATAAATTACGAAAAATCATTAGCTTTTCCACTTGGCGATAGAATAAGCTCATTAAGCTATCACCCTTTTAGGGTGACCACAAAGGGCTTTAAATATCTTGGTATATATTTTTGTGCAGATTTTTCAAAATTGATAAAACATAATTTATTACCTGTAATAGCTAAAATAAAAACTGACCTTCTAAGATGGACTAATCTTTCACTATCTTTGTTGGACCGCATAGCCATAATCAAAATGAATGTTCTCCCTCGCCTGTTGTATGTTATCCAAATGCTACCTATTTATATTCCATCCAAAATGTTTACAAAAATACACAGCGCGGTAGGAAAATTTGTGTGGAATAATAAAAGGCCAAGGATGGAACTTCGAAAGCTTCAACTACCAATAAAAAAAGGAGGACTTGGCATCCCAAATTTTAAATTTTATCATTGGGCTGCACAATTAAAATTTATGGCAGAATGGATTAAAAAAAGCCATTTCTGCTTTCCAGATTTGGAAGGTATAGGTCTGGATAGGGTTCAATTAGAACACCTTCCGTTTATATGTTTCACAAAAATATATACCAAGATTAAGAAAAATTATATACTGAAAAATATTTGTAGATCTCTCAGTGCTGTTCGTAAATATTTTGGCCTTGACAAATATTCATTTTTGGCTCCCATTGCTAATAACCCAGATTTTAGACATACCTGTATAGATGCTGGTTTTAATGAGTGGAGAGAAGCTGGTATCATAAGAATGTTAGATATGTATGCAGATAATGCTCTTAAGTCTTTCCAACAATTACAGTACGAGTTTAATATTTCTCAAGCCCATTTCTTTCGATATTTACAAATGAGAAGTTATCTTAGTTCTATTGAATACTACAAACAAGGTGGGAAAACAAATGTGCTTGATAGCATTTTATTAAAAGCAGCTGCATTGAAAAGTAAAACAATGACATATATTTATGACCAGGTTACAGCAAATAATAAAAGTTTAATAAATATTAAACAAAGTTGGGAACTTGATTTTGGTGTTACACTGGAAGACCAGATATGGGGCAAAGTATTAGAACATGCTAGACAAATTACTAAATCAAACAAATCATATGAAATACAATATAAAATTATTAACAAGCTGCATGTGACTCCTTTAATTCGAAGTAAATATGACACATCATGTACAAAGTTCTGCTTGAAGTGTAAAAGGAATACAGGTACTTACTTCCACTTAATATGGACCTGTCCTCTAATTGCATCATTCTGGTCTTCGGTTGTTCAGGAAATTGAAAAATCGTTTGCCATTAAAGTGCCATTGGATCCTAGATTGTGTATCCTTGGTGTAAATAATTGTGTGTTGGAAACAAAAATAATATCTATAATGTTGTATGCTGCTCTCCTTTCCATACTTCATGTTTGGATTAAAGAACACTCCCCTACTTTAACTCTTTGGCGGGAAAAACTCTTGTCACTCTTACCATACGAAAGACGGCATAATGTACTGGATGGAACTCTGGATACCTTTGTAAATGATTGGTCTCCTCTTAAAGACTATTTTGGATGTGAATGGCAAGTAATAACATGTATTAATATGGATTGAAAACAAGAAGTGTACATGTATTGGATCCCCCAAATAAGTATTTAAATATGGTCTGCGGTCTGTATAAAACTTGCGTAGAAAATGTGTATATATGTGTGACACCTGTGTATACATGAAGTATAAAATTGACACTGTTAACTAACTAAACGTAGACATAGCAGACATGTAATAATTATTTATTTGTTATTATTATTATTATATGTTTTTTTTATTTTTTTTTTTATTTTATTTTATTTATTTATCTTTTATTACTATTATCATTTATTTATCTTTATTTATTTATTATTATTATTATTATTATAATTATTATTTTTGTTATTTTTGTTACTATTTTTTTTTTTGTTATTGCTTTGGTAAGATGGGAAAAAATGTGAAAATAAACAGTGTAAAAAAAAAAAAAAAAAAAAAAAAAAAACGGCTTGCCTACCTAATCCATTGCATGACTTGAAGACATTAATACACTTGCAATTACAATATGTAACAATAGCATGCTCGCTTCATTTTCCTTGTGTGTCCTATGTTTTGCACATGTGCAGCATACACCTCAAAATTACACACTTTAATGATGACCTTGCTTAATCGATCATCGAAAAGTTTTATCGATTAAATTATTATTGACAATTCTTATGAAGCTATGCAATCACAGTCATGCTGAATGGCACCAGTTTTGCGTGTCACATGACTAATTGCATTGTGCATATAGAGTAACCCAGGGGTTATCAGTTAAATTTTGGTATGTTACTCACACAAAGCTATTGTATGTTTTCAGAGGATTGGGAAAATGGCACACAAGCTATTCGGACTACTTTTATGGTTTTGTTTTTGTGTTGTTTTGTCTTTCTTAGAACTTTTTGGGAAATTCTGCAAAACAAGGGAGAGGAACTGATGACATAATTTTTAGATAAAAACTATATAGATACTTCAAAACAAAAATGATTACTTCTAAGACATGATAAACAGTTAACAGAAAGTACTATTCATAAAAATTCATTATTACATCAGGGGTGGATTTTAAGTCCTGGTCCACTGCACAGGGAAATGTACATATTGTAACATATTACATATTGTACATTTTAAAAAGTATTGTCAAAATTTTTTTATGTTTAATAGTGTCTGTCTGTGTTGTCTTAGTTCTCTTACGAGAGGTTCTCTCGTATTGCGTAAGTTAGCTTACGCTACGGGAAAGATTCATCTTCTCGAGATATTGAAGCCAAAAATTATCCTTAATTTTGTATATATTGTCAACGCAGTTGCAGCAGCTAGCAGACCTTGAGCGGGCATTCTAGCGCGCTCATAGGCTGCCCTGCGGGAACTGCACAGCCTACCAGTGAGCCCGGCGTGACGTCATGTCCGAGCGCCCTCGCCGCGTCCTAGCCCGCCAGAATGGGCGTGGCTTAGCGTATAAAACCGGAGCTCACAGGCTGGTTTCTCTGATTTTCATCTCTTCAGGGAAGCTCTTCGCATCGCTGGATCTTGAGAAAGCCGCCGCCGTCGAACAAGCGACAAGCAAGCCGAGGACAGTGCCTGAGGAAGCCGGCCGCCTTCGCCACCTTCAGCCTTCCGAAGCAAGCTACGCTATCCGGCGTCGTATCCTTTTTATTGCAAACTAAAAAGCATCTAAAAGAGCCGAGCGTCTTTTTAAAGATGCCTCGTTCCACTTGCGGCTCGTGCAGAGCCCCTCTCAGCGTCGGAGACCGCCATGTGATCTGCGCTCTCTGCCTGGGACAGGAACATGCTGCTCTTGCCCTCTCTTCGGGAGGATGTGAGCACTGTGAGGATCTTCCGATGTCGACCCTGCGGGCTCGACTCGAAGCCTTCAAGAATGAAGCTTTCTCTCCGCCCTTTGACGCACCGCGCAGAAAGAAGAAGCGCCGTTCCCAAAGGCCGCAGGAGCCTGCCGCCGCCGTGACACGCTCGCCGGAGTCCCTCCCTCGAGCCTCGCCGACGCCATCTCCGCCTCTTCTCTCCGACGCAAAGCCGCCGGCCACGGCCCGCCCTGTCGTCGAGTCAGAGGATGACGCGGATGGACTCGCCGTAGGAGAAAGCTGCTCCATCCTAGCTTCGGATAGCGAGGAGTGGTCGAGCTCTCATCGCTCCGCCTCCTCTTCTATTCAGGAGTCTGGGAGAACACGCGCTGGAGCAGAAGCGGAACTAATGCGCCTCCTCTCACAGGCCGTCGACCGCCTCGGGCTCGAGTGGTCACCGCCTCAGGAGACCGCACCCAACAGGCTTGATGGCTGCTTCCTGAGCCGCCGCCGTCAAGCGCCCGCTTCCAGGCCCGCGCCCTTCCTCCCCGAGCTGCACGCGGAACTGGCTAAGTCGTGGAACGCCCCTTTCTCCGCGAGGCTTCATTCCTCTGTCTCTGCGTCGCTCTCCCAGGTGGACGGCGCCGCTGAGAAGGGATACAGCTCCATCCCCAAGGTTGAGGAAGCCGTGGCAACGCACCTTTGCCCGCTGTCCGTGAGATGGTGCTCAAAGTCTGCCCTGCCATCAAAGCCCTGCAGGACAACGTCTGCTCTGATCGGTCGCGCATACGCCGCCGCTGGACAAGCAGCCTCCTCCCTGCACTCAATGGCTGTGCTTCAGATCCTCCAAGCAGATCTCCTCCGTGAGTGGGATGAGAAGGGCCGGGAACCATCTGCTGTTACGGACCTGAGAAGCGCAACGGATCTCTTCCTTCGCGCTACCAAATCCGCAGCCCAGGCCCTGGGGAGATGTATGGCCCCGTTGACTGTGTCTGAGAGGCACCTCTGGCTGACGCTGGCCGACATGAGAGACTCTGAGCGATCCGTCTTCCTCGACGCCCCTCTCTCTCCTTCAGGGTTGTTCGGCCCAGCAGTGAATGGCATCGTCGACCGCTTTTCTGAGGTTCAAAAAACGTCTCAGGCCATGAATCTGTTCCTGCCTCGTCGCGCTAGCGTCGCTCACGTGATCAGCCGCCTGCACGAGCCGCCACACAGCGCCCAGCTCAGCCCCGGCATGCACAGCCAGTCTTCACAGCGACAGGGCGGCCGCCCTAGATCTCGCTCGGCTAACCGAAACAGGCCGCACCCCCCGCGGGGGCCCCGGCCGAAGATCGCGCTGAAGCCCGAGCACATAAAGCCCTCCTAGCACCATCAGGAGTGAAAAGACGGTTATGTCTCGCCGCGGCCGGACCACCGTCAAAACTTTATGCCCTGTCAGTCCCCTCATCTCAGGCTACTGCAGTGGATCATTTGGCAGCCAACGAGTCGGTTACACAACCCGCCCGCCTGCACACGCCGAAGGTGTTTTATGGGTAGAAAAAGTGCCCTCAACCCAGTGCTCACCACTACATGTAAACACAACACTTCCCGTGTCTCACATAGAGCCCACTCTCATAAAGCAGGCAAATGCCGCTCGAGTGATGCCCATAGCAGTCGTGCCCACGCGCACACATACCCTCCGGTTCAGTCTCTCGAGCCCGCACAGCGCGGCGACCAGAGCCCGGAGTCCATTGTACCCTTAGCTGCGCACATAAAAGCATGGGAAAACATCCCAGGGGTATCAAAATGGGTGCTGAGCACTATAAAGCAGGGTTATGCGTTACAGTTCGCTCGCCGTCCTCCTCGATTTCGAGAACGGACCGCGACGACAGTGAAAGCAGAAGTAGCACACCTACTTCGCTCAGAAATAACAAAACTGATGTGCAAGGGGGCCATAGAACCGGTACCGCCTTCTCTGAGCGAGTCAGGCTTCTACAGCCGTTATTTTCTCATACCCAAGAAGGACGAGGGACTCAGACCCATACTGGATTTGAGGCTCGTGAACAAAGCTCTTATGAAAAGACCGTTCAAAATGCTTACAACCAGACAACTCCTCGCGCACATTCGCCAGGGGGACTGGTTTATATCTCTCGATCTGAAAGATGCCAATTTCCAGATTCAGATAATACCCCGTCACAGGCCATTCTTGAGATTCGCCTTCGACGATCGGTTTCTCAATACACAGTCCTGCCGTTCGGCCTGTCCTTAGCACCCCGTACATTCACGAAGTGCATGGATGCGGCTCTCGCCCCCTTGAGATCTCAGGGCGTGCGAATTTTGAACTATCTGGACGATTGGTTGATTATGGCGCAGTCAGAGACAGAACTGATATCTCACAGAACTGCGCTCCTCAGCCATCTGAAATGCCTAGGTCTCACGGTCAACTGGACCAAGAGCTCATTACTGCCCAGTCAGTCAATATCCTTTTTATGAATAGAACTAGACTCGGTGAACATGACGGCTCGCCTGTCTACACAGCGCGCGCCCTGTATCCGGCAGCTGGCCATGTCATTCAAGACGGGCAGAGTTTTTCCCCTGAAAGAATTCCAGAGGATGCTAGGCTTGATGGCTTCAGCCTCGGCGGTACTCCGGCTGGGTTTACTTCGCATGCGCCCGCTACAGCACTGGCTGGCCGCGCGTGTGTCGCACCGAGCCTGGAGGTCGGGTCGCGAGCGGATCAGAGTGACTCAGAGCTGTGTCACAGCTCTGCAGCCCTGGTCAGCGGCCGACTGGTACCAGAGGGGAGTGACTATGGGGGCGGTCTCTTTCAGGAAGGTCATCTCGACGGACGGGTCCAACTCAGGTTGGGGCGCCACCCTCGAGGGCAGACCAGTCTTCGGACTGTGGTCAGACCGAGAAAAACCCCTCCACATAAACTGTCTGGAAATGATAGCGGTCGAGAAGGCGCTGAATCGCTTCCTCCCGTTCATTCTGGGCCACCATGTTCTAGTCCGCTCGGACAACATGTCGGTGGTATCCTATATAAATCGCCAGGGCGCCGTCAGATCCAGGAACCTCTGCAATCTGACGGAACGCCTCCTCGTTTGGTCTCAGCAAAGCTCTCTGAGAGCCGCACATGTGCCGGGTCAACTGAACGACGGCCCAGACAGACTGTCCAGGGACAACGTTCCCCTGGGGGAGTGGTCACTGCACCCTCAATCACTCCAGTTATTATGGCGCCTTTTCAGCAAAGCGGAAGTCGACCTTTTTGCGTCACAAGACAACGCTCATTGCCCAATGTTCTTTTCAAAGGACAGGGACGCGCTCGCCCAGATGTGGCCCAGCCGCCCGCTATATGCTTTTCCCCCGGTATCTCTGTTACCGCAGGTGATCAAGAGAATCAGGGAAACGCGCCATTCAGTGCTCCTCATAGCCCCGCGTTGGGAAAACCAGACGTGGTTCCCAGAGCTGATGCGGCTGTCACAGACAGCCCCATGGCCTATCCCGCTGAGAGCAGACCTCCTCTCTCAGGCGCGCGGCTCGATCTGGCATCCCCACCCGGAGCGCTGGTCGCTACACGCGTGGGTGATAAACGGGTATCCCTGCCAGACGCAGTAATGAACACGATCGTGCAGTCCAGAGCACCTTCTACCAGAAGGCTCTACGCATCCAAATGGTCTGTGTTCTGCAAATGGCGCACAAATAAAAACCTCGATCCGCGAACATGTGGGGTCACGTGCCTGCTCAGTTTTCTCCAAGAGCTGTTGGACAGGGGCAGGTCCCCCTCTACGCTCAAAGTCTATGTGGCAGCCGTCGCAGCATTCTCCGAATCAATGCACGGCCAGTCAATAGGCAGAAACGAGCTCGTCATCTGCTTCCTTAGAGGAGCCAGAAGGATGAACCCCCCGCGCCCCCCCTCGGTTTCTATGTGGGACCTTTCACTGGTCCTTGAGGCCCTGAAAGCACCCCCTTTTGAACCACTGGATACAGCAGACCTGAAATACCTGTCGCTGAAAGCTGTTTTTCTGATCGCACTGTCATCAGTCAAACGCGTGGGGGACTTACACGCGCTATCTGTAAGCGCGTCGTGTCTGGAGTTTGGCCCGAATGACTCTAAGGTCATCCTGAAACCTAGACATGGTTATGTTCCCAAAGTGGTTGGCACCCCATTCAGAGCACAGGTCATTTCCCTATCGGCTCTGCCAGCATCCGATAGCGAAAGCGATGTTAATCTCCTCTGTCCGGTCAGAGCTCTGAGATTGTACATTACGCGCTCCGCCCTGTTCAGGCGTTCCGAGCAGCTGTTCGTTTCGTTCGGTGGGCGCACTAAAGGTCTCGCCTCCTCGAAACAGAGCCTGTCCAGATGAATAGTGGACGCAATCGCGGCCGCTTACGCGGCGAAAGGTCTGCAGTGGCCTCTGGGCATCAGGGCGCACTCCACTAGAGGCGTGGCCTCGTCGTGGGCATGGTCAAGTGGAATTTCCATTCAAGACATATGTGTGGCGGCGGGCTGGTCCTCACCCTCCACCTTTGTCAGGTTTTACAACCTAGAAGTTCCCGCCCTGCAGGCTAAAGTTCTGTCTGTCTAAGTGAGAGGCTAGCCGTGCCCAGATCCTATCATGCGCAGGCTACCCTCACGTGATTCAGCTCTTCTGGTTGAGCTGCACTGTTTCAGGTTATGTGCTGGATATGCTAAGTACACCGGCCTCACATAGCCGCTCTGTATTGCCTGTCAGTGCTTGTTTACACGCGCTT
The DNA here is from genome assembly GCA_030578255.1 of Tiaroga cobitis. NCBI lineage: Eukaryota > Metazoa > Chordata > Actinopteri > Cypriniformes > Leuciscidae > Tiaroga > Tiaroga cobitis. The sequence continues at coordinate 37,842,703 of CM060608.1, read as the reverse complement.
TACGCTTATGGTACTCGCGCTTCCTCGCGCTTATGTACAATGCGTTGGCACTCTCTATGTTCACAGGAGCTCTGTGACTCATGGGATGGATGCGGGCGCGCACGGCGTGGACAATGGGTTCCCGTAGTGTAAGCTAACTTACGCAATACGAGAGAACCTCTCGTAAGAGAACGATACTGGTTACTAACGTAACCTCGGTTCTCTCTAGAAGAGGGAACGAGTATTGCGTAAGCTGCCGTGCTAAACGCCACAAGCGCTTTTTCGCTTCAGTCGATGAAAACCAGAGAAACCAGCCTATGAGCCCCGGTTTTATACGCTAAGCCACGCCCATTCTGGCGGGCTAGGACGCGGCGAGGCGTGACGTCACGCCGGGCTCACTGGTAGGCTGTGCAATTCCCGCAGGGCAGCCTATGAGCGCGCTAGAATGCCCGCTCAAGGTCTGCTAGCTGCTGCAACTGCGTTGACAATATATACAAAATTAAGGATAATTTTTGGCTTCAATATCTCGAGAAGATGAATCTTTCCCGTAGCGTAAGCTAACTTACGCAATACGAGAGAACCTCTTCTAGAGAGAACCGAGGTTACGCTAGTAACCAGTATCGTTTCACCTTCACTGTATTTTAGTTTGCATTCTTCAGTTTTTCCTTAGTTCAGTTTTCCGGCTACTCCTTTGTTGTCATGGTCACTAATATGATTTGCCATCACGTTCAGCTGTGTCGTCATTTATCACCTCGTTTGCCTGTGTGTGTTAGTTCCTGTGTTTTCAGTTCTAGTTGTCCGGTCTCGTCAATGTTACGTGGTGTTTAATTGTTTGCCTCCCTGCCGTCTGTTTGAGATACCTTTGGAGTTTAATAAAGACTGTTTTTACCTGAATCATCATCTTCCTGTGTATTCCTGCTACGTATCGTGACAAATGGCAGTGTATGATTATCCAGTAAAATAATGTGTAGGCTCTATTTTAATTTACTGGTCAAATCAGACACTGTAACGTTGTGGCTGTTGCAGTACAAATTGCATGACGAGGTAGAATTCAACAAGAGCAATTTTTAACTACAACTATTTAAGAACACTCAGGAAGCATAGGCAATAAATCACAACCACATAAACCAAAACAAGATTGAAAACTAAACAGAAAAAACTAGAGGCTTAAATAGGAGTTATTTACTGAACTAAGAATAGGTGTGGAACTAACTATGGAAACTAACAATGACCGGGAACACAGGCAAAACAAGAACAGGGAAAATGAAACCTAAACACAATCAAACTAAACAGAACTAAACATACCCCTGACAGACACTTGATAATGGTATTGCAATTCACCCATTGCATTATCATACATTATATTTAGCATTATATACAGTATAAAGTTTACATGCTTTTTTGTGATCAGATTAGAAGTAAAGAATAATAACTAATACAAACTAATAATGGTTCTTATCATTATCAGTGTTGAAAATGCTACCTAATTTGTTTTTTTTTTTGTGAAAACCGTGATACTTTTTAGGATTTTGTAATATTATAAATGTCAGTACTGTTCGTTTCAATTTAATGCACGTTTGCCGATTAAATGTTATTTTTTTTTTATCTTTCCACAAACTTTTGAATGATAGTATATCATGGTTTCCAAAAAATCAAAACAAAACAGCAAAACACATGGATCAGTATAAACATATGATAATAAGACAAATAGTAAGAAAATTATAGAAGAAGAAGAAAAATTCTTGTGCACCAAATCAGCATATTAAAACGATTTCTGAAGGATCACGTGACACTGAAGACTGGAGTAATGGCATCTAAAAATTCAGCTTTCCCATCACAGGAATAAAATATACCGTATTTAAATAGAAAGACGTTCTTTGAAATTGTCATATGATTTCACAATATTACAGTTTTTACTGTTTTTGAGCATAATATGCATAGACAGTGAAGTAAGGCAGGAACAATCAGTCATCATGCCGCTTCCTCTCTGCAGGACATATTTAAGGAAGAAGTGGCCCAGCAGGGTGCGAAAACCCTGTCTGATCCGTGTCAAGACTTACATTTATGACTTTGGGGAGAATGTATAGATTTCTAAAGCATGTTTATAATGGCAACCTTGCTGTACAAATCAAACTTCTCTGTGGAGATCAATAAAGTGGTGGTTGAGGAGATTCCCCCCCTCTATGTGAAGCGCTTTTAGTGTCCAGAAAGGCGCTATATAAATGTAATGAATTATTATTATTATTATTATAAAGAAAGACCTAAAATAAAGTAGATATTTAACATCACAGAGCTCAGTATACTCCCTCTGTTGTAGTGGAAAATGGCCATGTCATGCAAACCATGAGAGGTCAGAGGTCGTGATAGCTCCTGAGACTGGGATGTTTACCTTAGGTCATTTCCTCTTCATGGTGCCATGTAAATCTGAGTGCTTGGTTGATCTTTTCAAACATCGTAAATGTCAAGTCTGGAGTAATTACATAGTACAGCTGGTGTCTTTCGTGTCTTTATGCTGTCTTCCTTGTCTTCCTCCCTTTGCCTAAATGTGGGGTCATTTAACTTCTAGCGAAGAACTTTGTGTGCACTACACATATGGAATCTGTTTGCGTTGGGCACATACAAAAATACGAGGCAGGACACTAGCAAAACCATCTTGAATGCACTCATAAACATCCCCTAACTGATGCCGTATCCCCTAACATGTCCTTTGATTTGTTCTCTGGCCAACGCTTAAATTGAAAGGGTCGTATCATAAAAAAAGGTGTGTTTTTCTTGTACTATCTAGACATACTTTAAGGATTATAATGCAAAGCTTCCTCCTAGTCTACCTAAAAACTTTCATTAGAAACGGCACTGCAAAAACTTGTTCAGAAATGATTTAGTGTTCATTAACATTTCCATTAATCTCAAAGGTAGTCAATGGACCCTCACATTTCCAGGGTTCTCAGCAGAAGTCGTCGTAGTTGAGTAAACTTCTATAGTGGTGAATGGGAGACAACATCAAATATAATGCTTGTATTTCCATTTGCTCCAATAGCAGAAGAAAACAACTGTGATTTTTCCAAAAAGAGGGAAATTAGGTAATCACAAAGTAGTAATGTATTTTTTTTTTTTTACTGAAAATATGAAAAACTTTTCGGTTATGTTTATGTCAAGTCAAGTCAAATATATTTATATAGCGCTTTTCACAATACAGATTGTATCAAAGCTGCTTCACAGTATCAATCAAAACAACTTAACAATGTTTGTTTATTACTGGAAAAAAAAGACATCCAAGTTTGGTAGAGCTGATCAATGGTATATGATTGGTTAATTAATTTGAATATCCCCAACTGAGCAAGGCAAAGGCAACAGTGGCAAGTATAACTGTGGAAACACGTCATCACAGTCTGTGAAAAGGGTCCATAGCAGTTATTCAATATGTTCTACAGTTCCTTTGTGACAACTGACCCTATATAGTGAATGAGACGAATGTCCATGTATTGGATCATCGCAAAATATTTCTTTGTTCCTGGGCAATGAAAATGTTCAATAAGTTTCAATGTTCAAAAATTGTATGTGAACCTGTGTTTTAGTAGATCAGTGGAAATTTAAATGTAAGAAGGCACTGGGTCATACGCCACATGCTAGAGAGAGAGAGAGAGAGTGAGAGTTAAATTTGCCAGTAAAATGCCTTTGTAATTATTCTTTTTTTTTTCTCTACTCAGAAAAAAATTAAGTAGACAGAAAAATAAAATTGCAGGAGGTCTTAGAGGAATTTTCACCACATAACATCTTGAAGGCATTATAAGTGTGTCATATTGCTAATGATAGATCACGCCGGAATAACAGTAAAAAAATGAATCTGTTTGGAGAATATAGAAATTTCCCTTAGCCTGCATATCGCTATGCATTTTATTGATTGTGATTGGTTTCCTATTACCATCTTGGTGTGAGTGTATATGTGCACGTGTTGCCTGTTTGGGAGACTGAGGCTCTATAAAAGGACACTGGGAAGAGTGTTGCAATAGTATCCGTTACAAACAGAAGGACCTCTCTTTTTCGGTCTCCACAGGATAATGATGACATGTTAGCTAGCATGTAGTAGGCCCTGTGGTTATGCGGTTCTCCCCCGACGCTTTGGCACATCTGGGGCTTAGCGTTTTCAGTGAACATGTACACTGGGGCTTTGAGAGTCAAGGTTGGTGTCGACATCTTTCTTTTGACATACTAGAATAGCGTAGCCCCATTGTTCAGTTCTGTTTCCCAACACTGGCAGGCTGCCAACCCCAATTGCCCAACATTTTAAATACGAAAAGAGTGAAAATGGTATTCCGGGCATGTTAAATGCTGTTGGAGACCTCTGTTAAATATTCATCAACCATCAATGAGTCATTTCATTCTGTGATTTACTGAACTGACTCATCTTTTGTGTGTTTCACACTCATCATCTTGAGTCATTTTGAGTCATCTGTTTACAGATTCAGCTTTGAAAAGAGTGAAAACATGAAACACTCTCATGCACATTATGATAGACATGGCATCAAACACACATCAGTCAACAGCCATGCACATTAAAGGCTCTTACATCCAGGAACAATAAACTGAAACAAATACTAGTAAACAGCAACGATCATTTGTTTTGGACAGCGCTCCTTCTCCATGCTGAAAACAAATAAACAATTATTGACGATTTTAAAGCACTTCTTATTTATTGAAATTTATAAAAAATAAAAAAGAGCATGCCATTAGACTTATTTCATGAACCTTTTTTGTCTCATTATAGTTAAAGGGATAGTTCACCCAAAAAGGACAATTCTGTAATTAATTACTCGTTTATTTTCTGAACACAAATGAAGGTATTTTAATGAAACCTGGGGAGACACGATTGCTTTATTTGATGAACAGTTTCAATTTAGACTTTTATTCACATATAAACATTGACCAACATGCATGCATCGAGCACATCATATATGTTGAACAGGACATGTGAGAACAAACTTTGGTTCTCATACATTTGAGCTCATATTCTTTACAAGCTTTTTAAAGCATTACAAAAATATATATTTTGGGTGAACTAACCCTTTAAGACAGATGGTTTAATATAATGTCTATTTTTTTTTTTTTTGCATTGCATTGCGAATAATAATGATTTGGTAAGTTTGATCCATTTCCATGAATTAGTTCAAATAGTGAATTTCAGTGAAACTAAAACTCTGGTGCACTGATTAATTTGCGGCATCCTTCTAAAGTGACATTTTTTATGTATTCATTTGTTTTAGTAAAACTATATGTAAATAATAGTTTCTTTGTTGTTGTTTTTGGGTTTTGTTAAATTGATGCATATCATTGAATATAAGGTAATTACATATTTTTCTGTTAATTTAGTGAAAACAGTTTGCTAAATTTAATTTAATATTAATCGATTTTCTTGCATTGAATATTTTAATTTAATTAATTGGCTAAAATGGCTATTTGGTCATTGCTCTCATTGAAAAAAAAAAAAACACCTTTTAATTATTAAGGTATAAACCAAATATTTTCAACATAAATTATTCAAGATATGTTTTGGGTCCATGACAACTTGTTGTGGGTCACATGGCTTCAGTTGCTTTTCTTCTAAACTGTGTCCATTTGTTATGGTAGTCTGTAATGTCTTAATATATTTGAAATTGTGATATGATATGTGGAAATAAAGTGCTTTATGCTCCCAAAGTATTTTATAAGTGAACCACACACTCTCCAGAAGGCCATCTGAATGCAGTTGCTGCATGGTGTTATTTATACAGTATAAGCAGTCACACCATTGGTGGAGCCAGAAGTTTACATATTGGGCCGCTCAAACAAATAGAGCAATGTTTTGATAGCGCCACAGAGACAGTGTTTACACTCTTGTGGGAAATCAACCTAAGAAATGGCTACTTAAAGTTGTCTCTGCGCATTAAACTGAGATAGGAGAAAGTATTTTACCATCCAAACTATGACACACTTCAGCTTTAACTACCATTTACAATCAATTTGTCAAGTGTTCTACTGATTGTGAGATTTTGAGAGATTTAAACTTTGAAAGTCTACATGTGCAAATGCGTCACCAGCACATGGTCTGTCTACAACTTAATATATATATTTATACTGATACAGATGTCTGTACCTGCTGTTAACATCTCTGTAAATAGCCTTCATCCAACCATGACAAACAGCCATGGCTGATATTTTGCCTTAGACCAGTGTTCAACCAGACTGATTTATTGTACAAAGGTAACAAAAAGTCCTTAAAATGTATTAATGTTAACATTAGTTGGAGATAGACCCAAAATCAATATACAGAATTATTAGCAAGGCATAGTCTGAATGTCAAAATGCATTAACAATAGCAGAAGTGTGAATTAGCAACACATCAAACAAACACTAGGCCATGTTTTATCATATTATTGTTATAATATTATATAATCCTAAGAATGTATTATTTATATAGCTAGTTACATTATATTTTTTACATTTACCAAAGTTTTCCCCAGCTGTTCACAACCTTTTCAAAACAGACTTACAACCTAATTATGGTTTTCAGGACCATATATTAGAGTGAATGATTTGGGCAAATCCTCTTCAGCTCAGATTTCTTTGAGCCTTGCTTTTAATAAGGAACATAAACCACAGCACACATATCCCCTACTGGACTCAGCATGTGTGAATTTAAACTATTGCACATGCACACACATGGTCCTTGTTTAGATCTATGTACTCGACTCATCTGTAAAAAAAATACATCAGATACCATTTTAACATTTGTACTATTTGAAAGGTTTTCATGGCACAAATAATCAAATGCACATTACATTTCTTGCTCAATTCTTACACTGATTTAGTTGGCGAGAAATAAGTCATGGCAGAGCACCAGTAAGATGACTCGACTGTTCTTCGCCAGAAAGACTGTCTGTGGGGGTTCGATAATGACCTGCATCAATCTATAGGAAAGCATGAAGACAAATTTAAACATAAGATGTGTGATTGATGGTCTCTCATCTCCCTTTGTTCTAAACTCAGAGAAAGAAATCCTCTAAAATGCCAAGCCTGTGCAGTTCTCACAGGGAAGGTGAAAATTAAAGTGTAAATTGCAGGTTAACCAACACAACATGTGTATATATGTAAAAATTTCTGTCTTAAAATGCGTTAAAATAACATTTATTGGGGTTTCTTCAAAGGTAGCATGTTTTTTTACCGTAACTGGGGGATGACGTCATAAGAGGGAGCGCGGGCGGTAATGCACTCGCTCTGTGTGTGCGGGTTGAGGGAGAATAAAACGATTCGCGGGACTCCCGCAAACTAGAAATATCGATGGATAAAACATAAAAACGAATACATTTTTATTCATCTGTTGCAGAAAAGCAATAAGAACAACTAAAACAAAATAGAAACGGTTTACAGGCAGAGTTTCTATTTCTAACATGTCTGCAGCGTTGAGCGATGTAGCCAATCACAGACATATGTGTTGATTTCTTGAACGCAATAATGACCAATCAGAAGCATTTACGATAGACTTCCCTCACCGCTCAAAACTGACTTTTTGTTCAGTGCTGAATTCTGTAAGCTGGCAAATCCTCTAATTATAACAAACATAGTGTATATATTATGAAAGCTTCATTGATAATAACAGAGATGTGTGAGATCGCGATGAACTGATGTCAGCTTTTTAGGAATTATTAAGGGAGCGCACTTTGCGCGCAGTCATGCCAAACCATGCACGCAGTAGCCCGCTTGCTTTTATGTTATAACAGTGGTTTGTGTGTTAATGCTTTATAGAAAATAATTGATCAGGAGCATGTATGCTGATGTGTATGGTGGCGACACGTAGGCTAACTTGAAAGTATTTGGAGGTACAGAAAAAAAGTTTTTTTGCGGGCGGGAGCGGGACAAAACATAAATGTTGCGGGCGGGAGAAAGTAATATAGAAAGTAGTTGAGAACGTCAGTTATAACGACCCATGTATTAAAAAATAGTCGGGTTTAAACCGGGCTCAAAATTACAGTTAATGTGTCGGGTAGGGCCGGACCGGGCTCGGACACAGCGGACTCGGGTAGGGTCTTGCTTGATTTTTTTTGGGCCCGATCTAAGCTTTACCTCGGGTAAGTTATGCTAACACTTACAGGCACGAATCAGCCGTTTGTCCTTGGGGAACTTGTGGAGCCTCTCCCCCGTTTTTGATGTATTCGTACATCCCGCACAAACACCATAGTTAACCATTTTTGCTAGCTAGGTCTCCAATATAACGTAACTCCAGGCCTAGAGCATAGACAGTAAAAGCTTGGAGTACCTTTTATGACGTCACGCCCAGCCTAGTGGAAGGGAGGGGGCGTGCTTAAAACCACTGTAAAACGCACCAACTTTTCATATTATATTCAGCATTCTTGTATAAAAAACATAAAAAAAACAATGGTGGGCGGTTCTTATCTGTATGTTTAGTAAGCACATTGCATTATCTTCGTGAAAAAGTTTACCTGCAATTTACACTTTAAAGTCTGGTCTAACCCTTGTGTAAGATTTCTATAGGGTCTGAACAACTTGTGTCATGTAGTTGTAATGGAAGCTTTAGTTGTCTGTTAAGAACTGACCAGTTAACTGAAATGTGAAACAGGCTCCTTGAAGCAATTTCTTCTCTTAAAAGTTGAAAACAAATTTAGTATTGGTCTATTGAAAAAGGCGGCTTTACAGTGTCACTCACCTTTATCTAAGTAATGCCCTGCCATGCTGAAGGAGATGGTGAAAACCCTTGCCTTTCATCTCTCTGAGCCTCAGGTCTGAGAAGGCTGGAATGACTGATGAATGACCTGGCTTTATTCGCCTGAGAGGAAACTGCGTGTAATGCAGGAAGTGCCCCCCCCCCCCCCCCCCACCTCACCCCCCACACAGTCCAAAATAAATAAATGAACGAATGCAGTGAACTCCATCTCATGGTGTGCATTTGGGAACATATCTTTAAGATGTGTCTTGTTTTGACTACGTTTCCCATGGTGCTTTGTGTTCTGTTCCCTGACCTAGTTTCCCTGTGTTCATTGATCATTCTGTTTCACCTGCGTTCATCTATTATCTCATTAGATTCCTTTGTTTCATCCATGCTTATACCCTGAGTTCTGACTTAGTCTCTGTCCGTCTTCATCTATGTATAGCGTGTGTGAAGTGTATTCTGGGATTTATCTCCTAAATTTTGTTTTTTAATCCTGTTTCCTGTTCTACCTCTTCGTCGTGCGATTGAATACACACCGTATCCTGACAGTAGCAGGCACCAGTTCCACATTATTTTCACAGTTGCATAATTTCCAACATTTTTTGTAGGAAAATGATAGATACAGCGTTTCAAAATAAAGATTATCTCTTGCAAGTAAAGTAATATACTTATGGAATATTCATTTCATTTATTTTACAGTGCATTTTTTTTACAATATATGGCTATTTCTGTCATATGAAAAATAATATTAAATTATTATTATTAAATTTGAATTGTTTGGCTTTTTCTTTGTTCAATTTACACACTGAACATGAGTTGGAGCTCTAAATTGAACTCTCAAAGTGCACCAGATTGATGAATTTAACTTTAAAATGTACAAAAGTTTCTTATAGGGGGTAATAATATCTTCTTTTATATTTCACAGAAGAGTTTTATGGATAGCTTTGTGTGACTTAAGTGGTTATTCACTAAAAATCATGGCAACTTGGTATGTTCATGAAAAAAGGACTAATGCTGGATTGGTCAACAAATCTTTCTTCATATCAGAACTCTTTTGAATGATTCATTCACAAATCACACTGATACAGTTCTCAAGGCTGTCACCGTTGTAAACAGCCCACTGGAGAAGATTATCAATTAATAATGCCATAAATTTCAACCTGTTCCTCACACAGAGCTATTATATGGCTTCAAAAGACAGCGTACAAGTCATATGGACAACTTATGATAATTTAATTGTGTTTTGTCATTTTGAAGCTTGACTACATCAGTCCTCATTTACTTCCATTGTATAGAAATACTGTAATTGACCAACACAAGTTGTGTTTTTATTTTTGGTTAACTATTCCTTTAAAAGAGTTCACTCAAAAACGGAAATTCTGCCATCAGTTGCTCACACTCATGCTGTTTCAAACTCTTAAGACTTTCATTCATCTTTGGAACACAAATGAAGACATTTTTAATGAAACCTACGAATTTCTTCCCCCTCCTTTAAAGAAAAGTCCAATCCACCAAAAAAAACATTTACACTACAAAATATTCATATAGAGACATTGCAAAATGAATCTATATGAAGTTTTCTGAAGAGACACGGTCAATAATAAACAAATGTAATTATTTGGTTCTAAGAACGGTAAGGAACATTTAAAGTTATATTTCCACTTGAGGTTGGTTCGGCATGGCACGATTACAAAGTGTTCTCAGCCCGGAAATCTTGTGTGGTGTCTCATTCAGGATTGGTCACTTGTCTGTTGCCTGTCTACCAGTCTCTGAGGCTGGCCAAACGCACAATTTAATAATAGAAATATCTGATCATTCTCCATAATGCGGTCACACATCTCATATACTGTAAACTCTGGATTACATTCCAAAAAACTATGTTATCAGCCCCACAGTGGAAAATGAAACCATATCCATACTGGCTGGGCCAGATTAGCATGGAATGGAAAGGTTAAGCAACAAGAACGGTTTGGCCTGACACTGAAAAAGCGGCTATATGAACATTGATCAGCGCACATACATCAAACTCATCAAATATGTTCAGTGGCAGTTCAACTGTTCTTGCTCGATGCACTAGAACAAACTGGATTAAACTACTTGACTCAAATGTATTACGTCTTTATAAAAAAAAATTATGCAAGTTTTGGTGGAATGGACTTTCAGTGGAGGGACAGAAATCTCTCAGGTTTCATTAAAAGATCTTCATTTGTGTTTTGAATATGATCGAAAGTCTTAAGGGTTTGGAACAACATAAGGGTGAGTAGTTGATGACAGAATTTCCATTTATGGGTGAAGTAACCTTTGCAATGCACAAACCAGTGATTGTAATTTCTCGGAAAGGACTTCCCAACAATCCTTGTTTTTCTCCCAACTCTTCTGTGTGATGTTTGCAATCGTCGTTTTCCAGAATAACTCAGCTCAGTGTAAAAGTCACTTCACTGGCTTTGATATCTGTAAAAACAAATAATTTTCTAATATCATTGGTTGTCTTCATTTTGGCAGATTCCTCTTTCTAAAGGCCACACACCCTCACATCCATTGGCATTTCTAGCCAATAAGCACATGCAGATGCCAGCTCTCATTGTTCATTGGTGTCTAGCTGTGCTGTTGACTCTCTAATACGTAAAGTAAATCCCATATTGTCATTACGCAGCTGTTTCAGTCCATTGACGGCTTTCCATAAAGACTTTAAAGACAAATTCTAGGATAACTGGATCAATGTGAAGATTCTTCAAAGGACTGTCTGTCCTGCTTTAAGACTATTGAGACTCTTATACACACTCTATTAATCTTGAGAACTGGTAGCCAGGAGCGGCTAACCACAACTTCTCACGACTAAGAAAGCTAGCTTGTAGTTTACTGCTTCCCTGGTGTCAAGAAATACTGCACAATGTAAATCTTCACATTCAAATAAATGTAGTGTACATCTTAAAGGGTTAGTTCACCCAAAAATGAAAATTCTGTCAGTAATTACTCACCCTCATGTTGTTCCAACCCCGTAAGACCTTCGTTCATCTTCGGAACACGAATTAAGATATTTTTGATGAAATTTGAGACCTGGATCACTCCTCCATACTAGTCCATAGGCTTCTTCAGGGATTGAACTTGCCGGCCTCGAAAAGTTATTAAAGACATCGTTAAAATAGTCCAAGTGACTACAGTGGCTCAATCTTAAGTTTATCAAGCGACGAGAATACTTTTTGTGCGCAAAAAGAACAAAAATAACGACTTGATTTCAACTATTCATTTCCTTCTCTGTGGGCCTCGATTCAGTTCACTAGTGTAATAACGTACGCTTCTGTTGTTGTACGTCACGCGCATCACGCACATGACCAGCGTCGGCCAGTTAGTGAGCCTACGTGTGACGTAGCTCTACGCAATTACACTAGTTTAACTGACTAGAGGCCCAAAGAGAAGGAAATGAATAGTTGAAATAAAGTCGTTATTTTTGTTTGTTTTTGCGCACAAAAAGTATTCTCCTCGCTTGATAAGCTTAAGATTGAGCCACTGTAGTCACTTGTAGACTATTTTAACGATGTCTTTACTAAATTTTCGAGGCCGGCAAGTTCAATCCCTGAAGAAGCCTATGGACTAGTATGGAGGAGTGATCCAGCTCTCAGATTTCATCAAAAATATCTTAATTCGTGTTCCGAAGATGAATGAAGGTCTTACGGGGTTGGAACAACATGAGGGTGAGCAATTACTGACAGAATTTTCGTTTTTGGGTGAACTAACCCTTTAACCCTGTTAAACCTAGCAAGCTGCCTCGCTGTCCACTGTACACATAAGGAGCTCTTCCGTCAACAATGTTAGCCGTTTTGCTAGCTTCAGCTAGACTTTGCTTTTCAGCAAAGTTTTGCCCTCTAAAGCTATCTCAGCAAAATGGTACACTCAGTGACTGACAGGCAGAGATCACCTCAAATTCTTTTGATTAGCAAAGCAGTAGTGCAGCTGTCTTTCTTTTTTTTTTTGTCATTTTATAATCTGAAGTTATAACAGAGAGAGCTTTGATGTCTCAAGACACATTTCAACAATATCGGTGCTATTCCATAGAAAATGTGCTCAAGAAATGTGACTTGCTTGTAGTTCAATCTATTTTCAATTAAGAATACTATCTCAACAGCCATTTATGAGCACTATTAATTCATATTACACATTTATGGCAAGCTTTTATAAACTCATGGCGTATATACTACAGTCTCTGGACTCACTGGGTCCAATACAAAACCAATACTTTAGCGATTAAAAAAAGATGAATTGCTGTCGTTTTGACCCTGAAATAGTGACGTCAGTTTTAACGAGTGGAAAGGACATACAACTATTGAGAAAAATGGTAAAGGAGAATATTATAATCAGCATTTTTTAGACTCAACATTTTGCCATCTTGGATAATTTATTCCACCAACCTTGTTGCAATGCATTTTAGCATTCATTTTAGAACTCTTTCCCTGTGTGTTGTCTTTTGAATAGCATCATCTGCTAAATTTCATCTCTCCATCTCTCTCAGGATGTGGACAGTTTGCTTATGTATCTGGAGGAGGTTCGTTTCTTTGACCTGTTCAGCTACAGTGAAGAGGAGGGTGGCTGGCTCTGTTTCATGTGCAGTAACCCAGAAAAAGCCACAGGTAAATAACATTTGCTTCTTTTTGGCTAATGTACAAACATATATGCATGCACACAATAAATGAGTCACTCTAACCTCTGGCAATATACAGGGCTCCAGACTAACATTTGAGAGCAGTAGCACCGGTGCCACTAAATTTTACAGATGGTGGCACAAGCACCTAATTTGGCAGCGCTGGGGGGTGGGGAGATTTTTAATCATAAAGGTAATTTAGTCATAAAATGAATAATAATAATAAAAAGTTTTATTTATAAAACGACTTTCCCAAGCTCAAGGTCGCTGTACAAGAGGATAACAAAAACACAGCATCAAGAATTAGTATGCATCAAATAGAAATATACAGTAACAAAACAGCAGAACACTAAACAGAGGAGGGTTGGAAATACTGTAAGAAAAGATTTTTAGTTGAGATTTGAGTGAGGATATACTAAAAGTATCACGAAGAGTTAGAGGAAGAGAATTCCAGAGTTTCGGAGCCACAGCACTGAATGATCTACCACCCATTGTTGAAAGACGAAAATGTTTTATTGTTTTACATTAATAAGTGCAGTAACTAACAATATTACTTCTTGGAAATGCACATTTGACAGTAAAGACACTGAGCTTGAGTTGAGATGCAGATAAAATTAGCAACAGTAACATAAAAACCAAATTTTTATAAAGAAAAACTTAAATATTTAATATTTTTGGTTATCACATTAAAAATCACATTTAAAGGCCCACTGAAAAGTGTCTTGAAACGTGCAGCTTTGTATGATGCGTTGATGTAATTTCCACTGAAACAGGAAGCTAAGGCGGGACATATTGAAAGGCTCCTCCACCTTTTCAAATAGCCAATAGCATTTAGTTTACCTCACAGACTGTGAGACGTACTTGACAGCACCATGGAAACGAATCCGTGCGCTGATACGTTGGATTCAATAGTAACGTTAGAAGTGTGAATAAATTCTAGCTATTTCATTCTGAAAATGAAATAAAACTTGAGCGTTTGAGGAACTGAACACACATCTCCAACCCATATTGCTCCATGACAGGACAACGGTAGTGATGTCCGGTTCGAATCGTTCTTTTGAAGCAGTTCAGTTCACCAAATCGAACTGAATCGTTCAAAACAGAGTCAGCACTGATCCAGTTTTCTAAAGTTACTCGCTTTTGGACGTACCCGACATTCACTACGACTCGAAATAAACAATATCCCGTAGTGAAGTCCGTGGTGACGTCATAAAAATCCGCGGAAGTCAGAGACTGTAAGCTTTGAATGCTTATATCTCCTAAATGCGAATTTTGTCATTGTTTTGGAACACACCAGCTTATTTAACGTTAAGGCTAATGTATTCATCCTAAGAACTAAAAAACGTACATTTTGATTTCAAGGGGCCTTTAAGTTAAGTGCTGGAAAAAGTGTGGAGTGCTTTAAAGTCCTTGAAAAGTGCTTGTATTTCACTCTCAAAAGGATTTACGAAGCCTCTCCGTAGCCACCATAACTGCCATAGAGCGGCCGATGGCGCGGGCCGTCTCCTTGGTGGCACGGAGAGGTAAATCAGTGTGGCGTCGGACCCCACACCTTAGCCCTCATCCAGATTCCTAAACAGGTCGGCCTGGCACGCTTGCCAGATGGCCATTGTGTGTAAGCAAGCGCCCGCCTGACCTGCCACCATATACACGTTGCCCACCAGCGAAGATGTTGTATGGCATGGCTTGGTGGGCAATGTCAGGGCTTTAAGGGATGATGCAGCGTCAGGGGAGAGATAAGCTGCTCTTCTACTCTGGGAATCATCCCATAGCCGTTCTCTTTGAGCCACACAATAGAAGCGTTATTATGCAACGTGGGACTCGATAGTCGAGAAGAGAACAGATTTTTCCAGGATCTCGACACCACAATGTGGAGATCCGGAAAGAACGGCAAGCCCCGTTGTGGAGGATGTGCTTTTGACAGCAGGAAGCGCTTTTACGAGTTTACTTTTTCTTTGCACTTCCCACTTCTCGTGCGGCCTATCGATATTTAACTTCGCCACGAGACGAGTTACAACCTCCACGAGCTTCTCATACTGCGGGTATAGGGCTGGCGAGTCACCCAAAATCACCTGCTTTGATGCTGAGAACATCCAACTCCTCAGAGCTAGACAGTCCTAACAGTCCTAACTTTTGCAGCTCACACAAAAGTTGTGTGTATCACAAACAAACACCAAATAAGACTTACACACATAGGCTACATTCACACTGTCAAATCCGATTAGTTGTGTATCCGATTGGAATCTGATCTAAACGTATTGATAACTGTTCAGATCCGATTTGTGTGTCCATGCAGCTCTTTCGTTTTCTGGAATATTTGCATTGGTTTCTATGGCAATGATGGCAAAAACAACAACCGCAACATGGAGGGGTTTGCAAAACAGATGGTCGCTTATTTAAATTTTACAACATGGAAATATGCAGCCATGCACTGGACTTTGCGTCTTCTGAGGCAGCGGCAGGACCGAAGGCTGGTATGCACAGCTTTTTTCCTCGCTGTCGTCTCTGCCGGTTACAAAATATGTCTCCGATATATTGTCATTTCCTTGCGCTGTCACACTGAAGGCGTTCCCCAAAGTGTCGTCATACGACGCAGCGCGAGTTCCCTCGAAAGGGAATTATTACAAAGATAGCATAGATTTCATTACTTTTTGAAAGTGAATTTGGTGGAATTCGGTTGTAAATAACCGAACTCTGTCCTTGGTGCGTAACAATTCATAAGATAATTATTTTGAGTCTTTTTAATTAACCAGTTGATGTGGTTCAAAAAACTGGTCTGAATGATTCATTCACAAATTGGGCTGATCTGGTTCTCGAGTTCAACTAGCTGACTCAATGATCCGGACGCAGCGGTTAACAGCTCACTTGAGGGCAAGATTATCAGTGAATAACAACCATCATTTTAAGAGTTTCTGTTGATCCTTCTCTGAAGTTAATGATTAGCGACTACATAATTTTGCAAAAGCACGTCAGGACTCCAGATGTCGTATAAAGCTTCAGTCTTCTGTGATGATTGCTAAAATCTGCTTTCCATGAAGAGAAGAAAGAAACAAAAACTAGAGGAAAAGGTGGTTCCTCTCATTTCTGTAGCTGAGATACATTTACAACAGTCCAGCATTAGGATGTTCAGACAAAGAGGCTTCTGATCCCATTCAAGTGCATCCAGAATTGTTGTTGCTTTGTTTTAAATCTTCTGCAGATGTGCTTTTTGCTAGGATTTTTCCACAAGAACCAATTAGATACAACAGAGAAGGTTTTTGCCTCTGGCCTGAACATTTTACCTAAAACAATGAAACATATTGTAAATCGCTGCACATGGAACATGTCTATTTCATCTGAGATCATTTATAGGCATTTGAAACACTACAAGTAAATGCAAATTATTTCATTAAAACTAGCTAATGCAACACAATTCTTTAACATTGTTTCACACTGTAATTGTATTGCATGCAATCAATTCAAAATTATAATGGAAGTTTACTTAATCCATTTGGATCGGTCATAACCAGTATCCAGATCAACACGGTGTATTTCCCGTAATGACTTAACTCACTGCCTTTTTTTAATCAGGTATTACATATACAACTTTAGTCCTGTATACTGTATATGGTTTAATCAGTCAACAGCGTTCTCTACTACAGTACTGTAACAAACATTGCATCCGGTGACTACTTACTTATTTTTGTTCACAGTTGTTTTGTTTTATTTGATGCTCGATTCATCTCAGGTTACGTATTATAGTAATGTGCAATCTTCAATAACAGCGTTGATTATTGGCACACTAAAATATATCGAAAGAAATTGATTTAAAATGTACTCCATGTAATGTTGGCTTGCTTATTGCGCTTGATATATTGAAGTCCACATGTCATGGTAACAAGAAGTGCTTTTAAGCAAAGGTCTAGAGCTGCCACACAAGTGAGCAACCCAGAAGTGACCATAGTTAGAAGTGACCATAGTTAGCTAATGATGCTTTTGAGAAATACACCTCAGGTTGGGAATTGATGCTAGCTTTATTTTAGTATTTAGTACTTTATTCCTTCCTGTAGCTCACACAGTAGAGCATTGACGCTTGTAACACCAAAGTCATGGGTTCGATTTCTAGAGAAAACAAGAGCTGATAAGAATGTAAAATGTGTACTTTGAAATGCAATGTAAGTCACTTTTGATAAAAGCGTCTGCCAAATGCATAAATGTAAATGTAAAAAAAAAAAAAAAAATAGAGTAAATTTGGTCCGACCAAATTATGATTAGTTTAAAAGGCTTCATTAAAGGAATAGTTCACCCAAAAAAGAAAATTGTCCTATAACTTACTAACCCTCAAGTCATCCTAGGTGTATATGACAATATATAAACATCCTGGCTCTTCATAGCCTTGTAATGACATTGAAGTTTTTGAAGCCCCAAAAAGCACATCCATCCATCATAAAAGTAATCCATACGACACCAGTGGGTTAATAAATGCCTTCTGAAGCAAAGCGATGGGTTTTTGGAAGAAAAAATCCATATTTAAAACTTTATAAACTATAATCACTGGCTTCTGGCAACGGCCGTAGTGTAACCTTTGGTGAGAATAGACCTAGAATGGCTTGAGGGCAAATTAGAGTAAATTATGGGATTTTCATTTATCGGTGAACTATTCATTTTCTTTGGCTGAAGAGTTTACATCAATTTAATTAAGATCATACATTTTTATAAATTTAAATTTCTGTCAGGACCACTATCGTCAAATACGATTGACAATTAGCATACAGTTTGGATTGGCGGTATGGTTCCGTTCTGGGCGAGAACTCCCTGTGCATCCATGCAGCCTAGCATAGATAAGAGCAGGGAGAGCACCAATACCCCCCCCCCCCCCCCCCCCCCCAATGCCAAATCCTGACTGAGGAGAGGAGGAGCTGGGGATGGAGGAGGGTAATTCGCTCCTGAGAAACGCGATTGCTGCTGATGATACTGAAGGAGCTTATATATGTATACAGTGATACGCGTCGTATTCCTATAGGTAGACATGGATCAGCTGAGAGTCAACTGATGCGAGCTTGACTAACGTGACCTGCCAGAACTGACGCTACGCTTGATTTTTTTGATTGTGTGCCTAAGATGACCCTTTACATGTGGTAAAATTAATGGCTTATAGCTTTATCAAACAAAAGCCGCTTTTCCACATGAAACTCGCTAAATTACTGTAAAGTTGTTATATCGACTTTTCGGGTAAATACATCATACTGTACATGCTGTTCACACAAGCAATCTTTACCATTACCATTCACATTAGCCCCAAAATATTGGAAAACTGTGATGCCAAGCTTTGCGGCAATTATGAAGTTCTGATGGAAATAACGCACAATAACACTGTGCTGTTTACAGTAACATCATACAATAGCATCATGTTTACAATAGCATCAAACGGTAATTTACTGCTAATGTTACAACTTTTCATCCGAGAAAATTGACTGATTCACCAGTTTTTGTCATATTTTATATGTTATGCTCAATAGACAGTATTTCTAGGCTTTGAGTCTTTCTTTGTTTAGTACAACAACAAAAAATCTAAATTCTTAAAAAATGTGGTTGTTAATCTTCATGTTTTTCTACTTTGAATATTTGACACCCTCAGAGATTGATATTAAAATTGTTCACTGCTGCTTTTGGTGGAGTATTGGATTGCTACGGTATATGAAATATTAATGGCGTCACTTTACCTCAGAAATCAATTTTTTTTTGCCACAAATAGACAGTTTAATGAGACAGGAAATGTTTTTACATACCACCATCCAGCAGCCAAGGTGGGAATAAAGACTCATTGAAACCTCAATAGCAAGTGCCGCTCATTAAACGAGTGTTTGTAGCACACATTCTACCTCCTTTCTCCTTGTTTGGAGTGTGGGACAGTTTCCATTAGCAGAGAGCTGTAATGATTTTTAATAGAGGGAGGTGAATGTTTGCAGAAATAAGGACTCGGGAAGCAAAGCTTAGACAGGCTACCTTAGCAATGTTATGGTCTGAAGAAGTCTTGTGTGTCGTCAGCTCATAAAGCACGGTAGTGTTTGAAAGCATTCCATCGCTTGGAGTTTGGTTCAGACATTAATGAGGGAATTTAAACAAGGAGACAGAGACACGGTGCTACAGTTTTATAACTACCATGCTGCTTTTCTCACTGCTGAAACTTCATGTGGTGCATCCCAGCTGTTGGCTACTTTTCTCGCTCTTTACGCATTTAAGCATAAAAAAGAGTGAATGATTTTTAAAATCATGAAAAAAAAATGAAAAAAAAATTCAACCAAGTGTGTCCACACTTAAAAGTGTGTGTGTGTGTGTGTGTTATGCTTAAATATTTTATTAGCCTATGTAATATTTTGTTTAAAAATATGGGTAACACTTTAGTTTATTGTTCAATTCTTACTATTTCTAGTTCCTTATTAGTATGCATATTACTAGGATATTGACTGTTTATTAGTTCTTATAAAGCACATATTAATGCCTTATTCAGCATGACCATATTCTACTTCCCTTAATCCTACCCAATACCTAAAACAATTACCTTACTAACTATTAATAAGCATTAGGAGTTTATTAAGGCAAAGTCGTAGTTAATAAATATTAATAGTGAGAATTGGACTCTAATCTAAAGTGTGATCAAAATATTTAATATTTTGTTCTATAACTACTATTAACTTAGGAACTAAGGAAAATGCATTGATATACAAAGCAATGTGGGGTGTTTACCACCTTATCTCTGTTGTTTGATCCAACAAAAAGCAGTTGGTAACAATTTTTTGTGTTCACAATCTTGTTATAATCTCTATGTACCTCCTGCTAGAACTAAACCAGGTAAAACTGACTTTAAATATGCTGCCCCTTCAGACTGGAACCCTCTTCAAATGAAATTGAGGCTAAATCATTTGGTGTCTTTTAGCCATTTTAAAACACGCATGCATGCGCTAGAGAAATATTTAGTGATTTGCAAATGCTTCTAAGGCTGTACTTTTATTGATATTGTATTATGTGTTGTTGTTTGTTATATGTGTATTTGTATATTTTGGCGGTCTATCTTGGCCAGGACACTCCTTTTACAGATGTTTAATCTCAGTGAGGTTCTCTCCTGGTTAAATAAAGGATAAATTATAAAATCAAACAACAACTTTAAATTAAGTTCACAATGGAAAAAACTAAACAGAATTACATTTTATTAATGATAGAAACATTGTTTATCTTATTTTGTAATATTTTGAACTCAAATCATTTAAACCTCATGAACATATTGGGCCCTATTTTAACGATCTAAAACGCAAGTGTCAAGCGCAAAGCGCAAGTAACTTTGTGGGCGGATCTCGGCGCTGTTGCTATTTAACCGGCGGGATAAATGACTCTTGTGCTCGACGCAAATCTTAAAGGGGTTGTTCTGAAGTAGCTTCATTATTCATATGTGTGGTTTGGGCGTAACAGGAAACAAACCAATAAGAGCGTCATATCACATTCCCTTTAAGAGCATGATGAACGAGGTGCACTTGTTCCATGGCGCAATACTATGATAACGGCGCATTTACCAGGCGCGCTTCAGAATCGGTTCACAGCCGAGGAGATCGATGTTCTCGTCAGGGCCGTAAAAGAAAGTGACATTGGGGATGGGACAAACCCACCCAAATTAGCTTAGGTTAAACATGCATATAATAATTTGGGTAAATGTGTAAGCTTTATGCCTATTTTTCCCATCGTCATGGACACAACAATGATTTCCCTCGTGTTTTAATATTTTTCCTTATAATAATGTATCATTTGCAAAAAGTAAAATGCATCTGTGTAAATAAGAGAATCATCTACAGTGTATGCGCGTTGTTCACACTCTGTATTATGGCCAAGCATGCACGCTTAAAATAGCATCTAAATGTACGCGCAACGGGCCACTGACTTTAGACTAGTTTTTTTCTGGTCAGTGGCGCAATTGTTTTCTGGAACTGCAAAATAGCACCAGGGATTGTTTGCGCCGGAACACGCCTCCTTTTATGCGCTGAACCGCCCAGGGAGCGCAAGTTCATTCCCTAGTTTGCCGGCGTGCGTCTGTGGAGGGAAAAGTCCGCTTTGCACGGGTGCAAAATACGAATGATACATGCGTTGGTGTACAAAGTCAATTGCGCTAGGTGCAAGATAGGGCCCATAGTGACGTGGTGTTGAACACTCAAACTTTGCTAAATATGTGAACTCTGTACTGTAAATTCTATAGAAGTGAATCCACACTCTCAGCAGGGGTTGCAGGGATCTTATCTGACTATCAGAGCTGCTCTAAATCAACAGAAGAGCACAGCGTTGGCCAAAGCCCTGCAAAAAATCTATAACATACACCAACCAGGAGAAAAATAAACACTGACCTTTCTTTCCCCACAGAGACTAGCAATATCTTTATTGCATGAATTTGCAGTTGTAGCAGAATTGGAATAAACACTTCTTAACTCAAAATATTTTATTGATGTATTGGTAACATGTCACTCAAAATGTCTTACTCTTCTCCCATTGGATTTTGTTGCTTTCTGTACTACCTGTGCATTGGGACTGCCATAATCCAGGTTTTCAAAGATGGGCTGCATCCAGATTAATATAATAGACTATTTACTAAAGATTTGTACTTCGCTTATGATGGGAGTACATATTTGATGTGTGTCTCAAAAGGCTACTCTCTCGTTGTTTGGTCATGTTCCATGTTTGTTATGTGATTCCTTGTAAGTCATGTGATCCTGCCATGTGTTCCCTTGTCTGATGTGTCATGTTGTCATTGTTTCGTTGTTCACAGGTGTCCCTTGTCTTGTCATTAGTCTTGTGTGTATTTAAGCCCTCATGTTTGCCATGTGTCTTTGTCAAGTATTGTTAACTGTAACCTCTGTTGGTAAGCGTTATGTTTATGTTTAAGTTTTGAGTCCCTGCCACATCATGCTATTGTTTTATGTTTGATCTTGGATATTGTTATGTGAATAAACTGCACTTGGGTTCTCTTCAAACTTGCCTTCAGTGGATCCTTTACAGCTACTATGATTTAGGATATTGTGTAACTTCAGAAAGACCAAAATCGTTTTAAACAATTGTAGTCTGTCTGTCTGTGGGCTTGCTGAGCATCGGTTTTTGGCCTCTGCTCTTATCATTAGTGTGTGTTTCACGTTTATGACCACAAACTCATTTTCAAATGCAGTATCATATACACAATAAAATCAACAGAACAGAAATCAATTTAGGCAAACAAATGTCATGCAGAATGGAGCACAGATGCTTTTAATATTGTGGGATTTACAAAGCATACATTTTATATTTGTTTTGCTCATGTACTCACATACACATTCTAGTGCTTTGATTTGTGCATTTGAGAAAAGCTGAGAGAGTATAAAAGCAAATTAAATGAAAAATAATTCATAATAGAGAATTATTATGTTGCTCATGGGATAAACACACGCAAATTCAATTATCAACATTTACCAGCATTGTAATACTGACATCTGCAAAAGGTTTTGGGTGGAAACAACCAGAACAAGCATTATCTCTTCCAAAGCTTTTCAATTGTTCTGCCCGTTTTTTGTTCTTTTAAAAACATTTTTATGTGGTCGACCAGAAATAGCCTACCAACGTGAAAACATTTGAAATGTTTTAGCACTTTCCTAAAACAAAGTACATCGGTGTCGACATGATTTATTGTTTTACTGCTTTGAAGGTATAATTCCATCCCATTCCATCAAAACGACTATTTATATCAATGAAAAAACAAACAAACAATAACGTGTCAATAAAAGTAGCTAATTTTAGTATCAAATCCCTGTTTAACCTATTTGAAATGATGATTTCGGCTCTCCCACCTTAGAGATCTTGACCTTCTCAAGTGCATTCAACACACAATGCATCATCGTTTTGAAATAATCTGTTGAATTGATATTCAACGTGTTGTTGTTGTTGTTCTTTTACTGATTTAACTGACATATTTATGCAACACAGTCACAGTATGTATTTATAGCAGCTCATATAAAATCTAGCTTAACTTCCTTGAGGTAAACAATCAACATTTTCCGATAGTTAAACACCTCCTTTCACTTACCATTTGTTGAAAAAAGAAAAAGAAAATTACTTTAATTTTGCCTTATTCTGCCTTATTTTGTGCCTTATTCATGGAAAGTGCATTTTATATCCCAGAATGAAATTATTATACTAACGCAATTACTAGCGCCATTTTTTGTTTTCTAGGAAATTGCGTCAATCAAGGGCTGTGTTTTTTACCCCAAAGTAAATCATTACTTCAGTGTTCTCTAATACACCATGCGCTTAACTTCTGCCATTTGGGATTATAGTTTGGTGATTATCAGATATCAGTCTTGCTTAATCTGAAGCGCTGCAGATTCTCATCTGTTTTCCTCGCTGAAAAAAGGAAAACTCAGACAATGGGCTGCTTTGTACCATCCTGGAAGGGCTATAGCACAGCTTCCTGTTTAACTCAAATATACCCATGAGAGAGATCTGTGAAACGCTTTGTGTAGTTCGGACAGACCTAGCAAACACAGGCAGGAGACACAATATTAACCAGGTCTGAAACCACACCAGTTATTGCAATGTGGTGATAAACACTGAGCAGTGCTCCTTTGTCCGTCTAATGAGAAAACTTTTCCCATTATAAATAGTTTAGCATGGCGTATGTCCAGAAGAGGATGGCTCTGCGAGTGAAGAGTATTGTTTGGTGTTGCATTCAAAGTGACTATGGGCAGACATGACTCTAGTTCACCAAAATAATTCATTCATTGTTTACTCAGCCTCATGTCTTTTTAAATCAATTTTGACTGACTTTTTTCCGTAGAGCACAAAAGAAGATATTTTGAAGAGTGTATATGGTGCTCTTTTCCATACAATGAAAGCAGGCAGGACCGAGGGCTGACAAAAAGCATCATAAAAGCACCATTATAGTAGTACATACAACCTTCTCCTGAAATCTTTCTAATGATGTGAGACAGAGTTGCTTCCCTTACTTTAACATTCTCTTTTTCATTTTGACTCTTTCTGCTCAGTCGTTAACCAGGATGGCCAGCCACTCATTGAAGGGAAGCTGAAGGAGAAACAGGTACGCTGGAAGTTCATCAAAAGGTGGAAAACACGTTATTTCACGCTTGCCGGCAACCAGCTTCTTTTCAGAAGAGGAAAATCAGTAAGTGTCCCATTCACAAGACATCAGATTTTATAATTTATGCATTTCTTACCATCAACTGATCATACAAAAATGACAATTTTGTAATACTTCATTTACTCAGCCTCATATCGTCCGACGTATTTTGTTTCTTCTATGGAACACAAAATAAGATATTAGGCAGCTTCTGTTCCATAAAAGGAAAGCTGATGATTTATACTGTCATGCTTAAAGGACAAAAGATCACAAACATAATCCACACAATTTTTGCGGTATGTTCCAGATCTTCAAAAGTCAAATGATAAACCCTGTGTGAGAAAGGCAAAACTTAAGTTGTTAGCGCTGTCTTGTTTGTCATGTCATCTTTAGATGTTTCATCGAGACCAACATCATTGATGCCAAATGCCGTTTCTTCTCGTGTCATGTGACTGATCACAAAGCAGCACATTTGAAAAACATTACAACAACTAAAAGCAATCCCAATTAACTCTTTCCCCGCCAGGGACGGAAATTTCCTTCATTTTTGAGAAAACGCTTCCCTACCATTGAAGCTATAAAAACTAGCAGACCATCACCTGCTGTTAGCATTCCATTGACTCCCATTCATTTTGGCATCACTTTGACAGCGAATAACTTTACATCTGAGGCGTCCAAAGACTCCATTTGTCCATTATATATTTCTAAAGAAACACGACAATGCCTAAAAGGCTCCATTACTTTGTATCTTACGTTATGGCCCCGTAGAAGCTATAAAAACTACTAAACTACTAAACGTAACCATGATCAACAGTATTCCTGAACAACCATCTATATCAAACAATTCTTTAATCTAGGAACTAAAAAGTATTTTAAATGGCTCATTTTGGAGCCAATGGCTACCAAGTATTTTATTACTCTAGAGCCCTGCTTTCTTGAAGATGATCATTTTCTTTTAAAAACCCATGACTTCATCTTGAGATTCACCAAAGCCTGAAGGGAATTACATTAACTAAATAAAACTAAAATGGGTTTTCAGAATCTCTCTATTGCTTTTAAACAAAGCTAAGACCCAATTTACTATGGGTCCATATAACCTGGAGCCATATTTAATATTGTGCAAAGGAGAATTCATAACCAAAGCCATGACAAACAGTGACTACAAAGCTAAGGTCAGTAAAATGCCAGCAAAAGCTTTTTAGTAAAAACGAATTCCTTTGTCAGAGCTGTAACACATTACATTTTGATTCATTGTAAATTTTACTCTGGAACAGTGGGATGCATTGCTACAGTCATTTCATATTGCAAAGTCTTGACAAATCTTTGGTTTATCAGGCATGGCACAAATGCTTTCAATATGATTTTGAGGAATAGTTGGCCTCTTGTCACAGTATCTTGTTTTTATTATGCCTTAAATGTGCTTGCAATTCTTTAATTTTAATGGTGCTCATTCTAATCCATGTACACAAACAACAATAAGCTTAATTTTTGGCAAACTTTGTGCAGCGACTCTTAAAAACTGGTTGTGGGACAGGAAGAAAAATAGAGCAGGAGAATTGGGACCATGCATGCTGTGAGCCTCCAACCAAGATTGTGTCTTATCTAAACGACCCACAATTTGTGAAAAAGAAGTGTGCTGAACTGTATTGGATGTGCACTTGTAGTGTACTTGAAATATTAAAAGAAAAAAATATTTTGACAAATACTTTAAAAAAAAACTGAACTTGCAGATAATATAATATTAATGAAATAAAAGGCCACTTAAGTGTACTTAGAGTGTAACACACTCACACACACTTATAACACTTTGTAATAATGTCAAATTTAAAGTTTTACATCAAAAACATCTCGGTTACGTATGTAACCCTAGTTCCCTGATAAGGAACGAGACGCTGCGTCAAACGCTGTGGGAACGCCCCTGCGTTGTGCGTCATGAAGCACGTATGGAATCAGCCCAATGGAGAGACGGAACGTCATAGGCAGGTGACGTCATCGACCAGGAAACTATAAAGCACCCCAAAAACACAAGCGCATCAGCTTCTGATAGGCCTGAAGGAGCGCTTAACGGGAATGCCGGGAGTATGGCAGAACGACGCAGCGTCTCGTTCCCTATCAGGGAACTAGGGTTACATACGTAACCGAGACGTTCCCTTTCAAGGGAACTTCGAGCTGCGTCAAACGCTGTGGGAACGCGAATACCCACGTCGCCATAGGACCAAGTGACCGTCATGTGAGATCTAGCGCACAGCGGACGAGAGCACCTGCACGGTGAAGACCATCCAGTCGCATCACAAACCTCACTCAGGGAAACTCCTGAGAATAAAGCTTTGGATGCAGCCATACTCCTAGTAGAGCGGGCTCGTACAGCCAAAGGTGAAGGCTGACCAGCCGACTCATAAGCAAGTGAGATAGCCTCGACCACCCACTTGCTCATTCTCTATTTAGACGCAGGACACCCTTTCCTGGGTGGCCCGAAACATAATAATAAATGTTCTGATTTCCTCCACAGGGCAGCTCTGTGGACATAAGCGTCTAATGCCCTCACTGGGCACAGCAAATTAAGTTTCTCCTGGTCTGACGACAGAAATGGAGGAGGACAGAAAGCCTGCAGAACTGTAGGTCTAACAACATTAGTAGGGACCTTAGGAACATAACCTGGCCTAGGGTATAGAAAAGCCTTAACCATACCAGGCGAAAATTCCAGGCACGAACTGCTGGCCTCAGCCTCAAAGTGCCACGAAGGAAATGAGTTATAAGCGGGTGTCTCCCAAGAGAAACTCCACTGAAAGGGACGTGGTAAGCAGCCAGTGCCGCCACATACACCTTTAGTGTGGAGGGGGATAACCCTGTGGAGAAACGCTCCTGCAGGAATTCCAGCACTGCACCCACTGGGCAGTTAACTGGGTCCTACAGGTGTTCTCCATACCAAGAAGTGAAAAGTTTTCACTTCAAAGGCATATAGCTTCCTCGTGGATGGAGCTCTGGAGTGAAGGATGGTCTCAACAACCTCGGTTGAGAGACCGGAATCTAAGAGCTGGGCCCCCTCAGAGGCCAAGCCCACAGTTTCCATAACTCTGGGTGGGGGTGAAATATCATGCCGCCCGCCTGAGAGAGTAGATCCCTCCTGACCGGGAGCTCCAAAGGAGAGCCGTCCAGGAGAGAAACCAGGTCCGCAAACCATACTCGGGCCGGCCAGAACGGGGCTACTAATAGTAGGCTGACCCCGTCCCGGCGAACCCTCTCCAGAACTCCTGGTAGCAGAGCAATCGGAGGAAAAGCGTACAGACGTGACCTCGGCCACGGCTGCACCATAGCGTCCAACCCCAGAGGGGCTGGATGACTGATGGAGAACCACAGACGACAGTGCGATATCTCCTTGGAAGCGAATAGGTCCGCCTCGGCGCGACCGAAACTCAACCAAAGGAGCTCCACCACCTCGGGGCCATGATAGATGAGGGTCCTGCCACAGACCTTGGGCTGGACGACCACTCATGACCGCCCCCCACCCTGTAAGGGAAGCATCCGTCGTTAGCTTTACGCGACAACAAAGAGCCCCCAGCACAGGATCTTTGGATAGGAACCAAGTTTTTTTCCACAAGACCAGAGCACGAAGGCAGCGCCGCGTGACTTTGATCGTGCGGAGTGGATTTCCCCTCGGGGAGAATCCCTTTGTCCTGAGCCACCACCGCAGCGGTCTCATGTACAACAGGCCAAGGTATAACGTTGGACACTTTTGCCATCAAACCCAACAGTTTCTGAAACTGCTTTACAGTGAGTAGCTGGCCTAGCTTTACTGTTTCAAGGCTGAAGAATCGAAGCGATGCGGGTGACCTAATCCCAAACAACGCCCAGAAAAGTGGTCTCCAGGGAAGGAGATAAACACTTTTCTTCGCGTTCAGCCTCAACCCCAACTTCCTGATATGCGCGAGGACGACATCTCGATGTCGAACCGCCATCTGCTCCGTAAAGTACGGGGAGATAGCTAGACCGAACGGAAGAACCCTATATTGGAATGCCTCGCCCCCGAAGGCAAACCTCAGGAACTTCCTGTGTTGTGGAAGTATGGAAATGTGGAAGTAAGCGTCCTTTAGATCTATCGTGACAAACCAGCCCTCGGACCTGATTTGTGACACGACCTGCTTGATAGTGAGCATCTTGAATTGAGCTTCCCTACCGAGCGATTTTATAGGCGCAAATCTAAAATTGGACGCAACCCCCCATCCTACTTTGGAACGATGAAATATCGGCTGTAATAACCTAGCTCCAAACTGGGAGGAGGAACCCGTTCTATAGCCCCCTTTTGAAGGAGCGTTTTCACCTCTTGTTCCATTACCAGAGCCTGCTCGGGGCCCACACTATGGGCAGAACCCCTCTGAGTTTCGGTGGACGACACCTAAATTGGATCGCATAACCTCTTACTACTCTCTGCAGGACCCACTGAGATATTCTTGGAAGGCTTTTCCACTCTGCCAAACAAATTCTACTAAGGGTACCAGTCTCTCAAGACTGGTCTCTGGTGTAATTTGAGCAGCAAACACAGCGCCCTGTAACGGCGCACCAGCAGGGAACAACTGGTTTGACCGCTCTGAGACCCTCCTCAGAGGGAGCGAGCGTCCCTCGGGAAAGCACTCGCTGGGACCGTCTACGCCCCGGCATGAAGGCGGGGTTGGCAGAACGGGCCCCTGAGGGCACAGAGGAAGAATGGGCACCGTAAAAAGAGGTGAACACCTTTCTCCCTCGATGGGGACCACCCTCAGTGTCAGAGACGGCGAGCGTCCCTCGGGAAAGCGCTCGCCGGGACCGTCTGCGCCCCGGCATGAAGGCGGGGTTGGCAGAACGGGCCCCTGAGGGCACCGAGGAAGAATGGGCACCGTAAAAAGAGGTGAACACCTTTCTCCCTCGATGGGGACCACCCTCAGTGTCAGAGGCGGCGAGCGTCCCTCGGGAAAGCGCTCGCCGGGACCGTCTGCGCCCCGGCATGAAGGCGGGGTTGGCAGAACGGGCCCCTGAGGGCACCGAGGAAGAATGGGCACCGTAAAAAGAGGTGAACACCTTTCTCCCTCGGTGGGGACCGCCCTCAGCATAGCCAATATAACTGTCTTCAAAACAGTTCTATTGCTTTTTTTTTTTATATATATATATATATATATAATATTATATTTATTTTTCAAAAAGCTTTGGCTGAGAGTGCCGCGTCTGGTCCCACTGTCCAGCAGGGGGAGCGCGAGACGCGATACTCTGCTTTGCTGCGCCTATGCGATGAGCTTGTGGACGGCCGGGGCTGCTCCCGCCCAGCAGCCCCGTGGACGTGAACTTTTAATGGAAGAAACCTTTTAAAAGCTGCTGCCTGCTTCTTTTCTTCCTGAAATTATCAATGACAGTATTAACTAAGTCACTGAATAACCCCGCAGGGGAGAGAGGATCATCTAAAAGAAAGCTTTCTCTTTCTGTTTCATGTTGGAAAAAAATAATTTTACCACAAAAAAGCAGCCTGACGCAGTTCTCGAACCACGTCAGTACTGCCTCCTCACTCACGCTTACGTCCTTTAGCAAATCAGCCTGGTATGCCTGCAATATAGACATTGTATGCAGACACGACGCAGCCTGACCTGCCGCCAAATACACTTTACAAAGCCGAAATATTTCATAATGGCTTGGAAGGTAATGCCGGTGCTTTAAATGACAATGCAGCCTCGGAAGAGAGATAGCTCGCAAGCGTCTCTTCTACCCGCGGCAAAGCGCCGTCTTTTCTTTTCAAAAACCTAGCCCCCGCTAAATCGGAATATGTGAATGATTGGGGGCTAAAATTATATCAGAAGCCTGCTTCTTCCATAATCTCGACACCTCAGTATGGAGATCATGAAAAAATGGCAAGCACCGGCATGGAGGTTGCACACGGGAAGGGAGAAATCTTTCATCTAACTTAGATTTAATAACAGACTCCTGCCTAGCCACTGGCCACTCAATGCTTAGTTTTAATACAGCTCGAGTGAGAACCTCCATGAACTCTTCGCTTTCGGGAGTGTTAGGTGGCGAGTCCTCCACATCTCCCTCGTCAATACTGCTATTTTTATCTCCTAGTTTTTATAACTAACGTTAGACAGTTGCAGTACTGGTGCCTCAGCCCGGGCGGAAGAAACCGCAGAGCGTGCTTCCAAACCGGGCTGAGACACTGGATATAACAGGTAAAGGCAGAGATAAGGCAGAGCCCGTCTCTAACCCCGCTGAAAGATCCATTTGCGATCCCCACGATAAGCGTCGCCGCTCAGCCTCGGCAGAAGCGGGACTCGAACCGCGGGGAGCGCGCACCGAGCACTCTCCTCAAAGAGCGCCCGGCGGGGGCGGAGCGTCCATAAAGGCAGACGCTCGCAATGCTCGCAGCCAGCCCCCTCGAGAGCTGACTGGGCATGCTGCACTCCCAAACAAACAACACAAAGAACGTGTGTATCCCCGCCCGTTAGATAGCGCGAGCAGGGAGGAACACACTTCTTAAATGCCGTTCGCTCGCCATAGTCTCTCATACAAAATTGTTTGTGTGGTGTAAATGTGATAACTCCTACCTAGCAACATAGATTCACATATAGCGCGACTGAAGGCACAGAAGCTGATGCGCTTGTGTTTTTGGGGTGCTTTATAGTTTCCTGGTCGATGACGTCACCCGCCTATGACGTTCCGTCTCTCCATTGGGCTGATTCCATACGTGCTTCATGACGCACAACGCAGGGGCGTTCCCACAGCGTTTGACGCAGCTCGAAGTTCACTTGAAAGGGAACACATTTTAAGCACTTTTTTTTTTTTTTCATTCTTTAAATTCTGAATGAAATTTAATGATGTCGAGGCTGTAATGTGATTGGTTATCAAGGCACGTGATCTAAGTTAGCCGTTACGCTTTTTCCAATGGTGGAGCCACAGACCCTCATATCACCCAATAATAACTGAACCAACATGAATGTTCAACATATCATCCATGAACTGAGCTGCGTGTGTCAGATAAGAGAGACATACAAAATGTTTTGAGCGGTGGGTCCCCAGGACCAGGATTGAAAACCACTGACATAGACCACTGGCTGCGTTCCATTCAAACCTATCTGAACATTAGAGTGTAAAGCATTAGCTCTGATTGATGGAACTTTTTCCCTCTTGTACTCACAGAAGGACGAGCTGGACGACAGCACAATTGAACTTAGCAAGGTGCAAAGCGTTAAGGTGGTTGCAAAGAAGAGGCGCGACCGGGGGTTGCCCAGAGCCTTCGAGATCTTCACCGACAGCAAAACCTACGTGCTGAAAGCTCAAGATGAGAAGCATGCGGAAGAATGGCTGCAGTGCATCAACGTGGCTGTGGCCCAGGCCAAAGAACGCGAGAACCGCGAGGCCACCACATACCTGTGACGCCTGTTCTGCCGAGGATGCTGTCATACAAACTGGCATATCAAGCCACATGGGTACGTCTTATTGCGACGTTATCTCATTACAATGGTTTAACAACATCAACGACATAGGCCTTGTCTCAAAAGCCACCTTCAGCTGTTGCAGCCATCCTCCACCTAAATTCTTGCAATAGTAGGTCACTGAGACCGTCGGTTAGTACTTCGTAGGGTGGGCTTGGCAATGGGCGTTAAGGGCCTTCTGAATCATGAAATGATCAATGGGACTTCTCGGACAAATGACTGGAAAGGGCACAAGGCTAGAAGTCAACAACATGTGCGTCATTTGGGGCATGACCAAAGAAAAGAGTGACATCCAATGAAGCTGAGAAACATCTGTTCCACACTTCGCACTGACAGTCATTGTGTGGGTCATATTGTATGTTTTGAGAAACAAAAGTATCCAGAAAAGTATAGAATAGTCAGAGTCAGCTATCACTTACACTTAGGGTTGTTGTGGTAAACATGTTAACACATGCAATAAATAAGTTTAACACTGTCAATTGTTAAACCCTAGAATGCATAACCCTAAAAATCTACACAAATGCATAAAGGGGGTCAAAGTGATCCGAAATGGAATGAATGGTTTTCTTCAGAAAATGAGATTCTATTAATCCTAAATGAGGTCCTATTAATAAAATAATTGATGCACACGGTTTAACATATCAAATATGTTTATTTGTCCACATCCCTTGTATATATGCATTACAAAAGATGGAATTTATTCTTTTCAAAATGCACTTACTCTTTCTAAACAAACTTAACTCAAATTTAGATCTACGTACTTTAGAGTATATTCAAGTTTGAACCTTTACTTCCCACATTTCTCACAGACCATTTGAAAATGATCTTTGCAGGCAGAGACAGAACATTTCACATAACATTTGCACCTTTCTAAGCATAACTTTTGGGTAGAGTTTGCACCTCTTTCTTTGTTTGGGCCTTTAGCTATCCTTTACTGGGCCCTTTTTCTACTCATCTACTGCATCTAAAATCACGTACTGAGTAGGTTCTACATTTGAGAACTTCATGACTGTTAAAAAAGTATGCATGTGTATAGTATGAATTAAATATCAACAAGCTTGAATGTGTGTAGTATGAGTGCAATCTGAATGTACTATGTCCGCCGCCATGTTAGCATTGACATGTGAGCTAGTGAATGAGTGAGTTGTTGTTTTCCTGCCATTCATGACTTCTCTACCATGGCCTATGCATAGTAAAGTGTCCATTGGATGTGAACTTCAGAATCATGGCAGAAGAACTAGGTCATCTGGGTACTTTTTTGGCCTATTGTTTTAGGAATACTGTGAATTCAGACATACTACACATTTCACATACTGCTTTTCACCTGCTATACACAGAAATATGAATATTCGTACACAGGGTTAGTGTGTGAGGCCAATTCTTGGTTCAGAGCAAAAAAGTAACAAAAGATGAAGTAATCCAAAAAGTTTAAAGAAAATAAATATTAGGTGTCCAAAAATACTGTGTTGATTCTAAATTCCATTGGGAATGAATGCGGGCCAAAAATGACCCCCTTTATGCATTCTTGGGGTAATGATAAAAAAATAAAAACATCCCATGACCAAAAAATATGCAAATGACATTGATGAGGATCAGAAACAAACATTTTTGAAGGATTAATGAAATATTCATGGATAAAATATTGAAAAAAATCACAGCATTCTGGGTAAATTTGACCCTCTTTGTGCACCATTACCACATTCATTCAATTTAATATTATATACTATGTTTAGTGTCATTTTCCTTTTTGAGAAATATAAAATCTGTCATTGTTTGTGCAAGTGAGATGAGGAACATTTATGACATGAGCAGCATCCACATAAATGTATTCTTTTTTTCTTTCCTTTAAAAGGAACTGAATGCGTTAACATGTTAACTACAACTGTGTGCCGAAATTATTATTTTTACCAAAACACCGAAACCAAAATGGTGATGTTTTCGTGTCATTTGCTCAAGCATACATTAAATAATGAAGAAAACTGGTTAAGTAAAAATATAATGAATATGCAATATAGTGCATATTTAATAAAACATTTTCTAGCTGTCTATCAAGCTCTGAACAATGAATAGTTTTCCTGAGGTAAATGTAGCATTATGTGACAATGTTTATAAGCTGTTTTATTGACATCTTTCTGCGGTTGAAACACTGATTGAGCGATTACATGAGAGAAAGGTGCAGTTGTTTCTTTCAACATTCCTTCTAATTTTCATTCATGTTTATTTTGTGCTTTAACTAGTTGTAAAGTGGAAGAGAGTGATCCGTCACGCCACATTACAGAGCATCAAAACCAAATTTATTGTTTGAATTTTGTTATAAAAGCTCAGACTTTGTTTCATATCAAAAGTAACAAAGCACCAGGCTTTATGCATAATCGCATTAATAATCGCTTACTGCGATTATTGGATGGTAGGTGTGGTTGGATGGTACAAAATAATTTTTAATGAAGTTTGTTCACGCATTAACCGAAAACAGCATAGACTAGAAGATCTCAGTTCAATAAACAAGAAGATGAATAAAAAACGGGAAATCGATAAAGCCAACACCTCCCTAGCATATCACAGCTGATGTTTACTTGTATCTTATCAGCCATTGGAGAATCGCTAAGTAATCATCACCTTTTCGGTTGCCGAAATTTCGCTGCATCACTAACTACAACTACAACCATAAATGGTTTAATTAATTGACGGCCCTACTTGCAGTAAGCATGAAGTCTTCATAATCTTGCATTTTAGTGCCTCTGTGTTCCCAGAATCCAGCAAGGGCCATCTCGACAGTAATAATATTATTCTGCATTAACCACTCAGTTGTCAAACCATGTGGACGGTTACAACAAACAGCAATAAAATAATTAAGCTGGATTGTTTTTACCAAAAAAGGACCAAAAGTATCAAGAAGTGCCTCCAATAATCAGCGCATGGAAGCATTCACCGCTGGGGATACAAATGTATAAATGGAGTGGCAAAACAGATCTTTGTACACAGTGTTCTTTTGCCACAGGATCTTGCGTGTGAGTAATGTTGATCATATGTCTTCTTGAATAACACAGAGGACCTCTCCAAAGTTTGAGGGAACCGCATAACAATAGCGGTGAAAAATTAGTTCCACTGGTATCTGTTTCCGTGCTGTGTTTTATGTGCTAATGTGGGTTTTATGTCTCCAGGCTTGTTTGCTGGCAAAAGTTTGTCCCTTTTTCTCTACAATTTTTATCCATGGATGAATACTAATTATGTTGTTCAGTAATAATGATTCAAATACAAGCCTTTTATTTATTTATAGAAATAACTATTTTTGTTGCGCAAAGGCAAATTATGAGTGACAGCTGCTGTATTCTGTGATATGTGATCGAATGGTTTGGCTCTATTAGGTTTAGATTCAGATTCAAATCAATCTAAATGTAATATTTTTTTCTGCTTCAGTGAGGGTGTAGTTACTACATTTTTTTTTATCTCAACACGCTAATCTTTTTTTTTTTTTAAATGCAGTGGATTTAATTAATCAAGTTTTTTGGTGCCCGGTTTAATAAAGGAATTAAATTAGGTAATAGCTCAAACCTACCCACAAAGTTTGTTGCTGAACACAATGTGTATGGTCCAATGCCCCACTGTGCAGTTCGATTCTGACTGCTTGGTTGTGGAGAATCTATAATAAACCTAATTACTTTGAATGGGGTGGTTTTGTGTATAAAATAATGACAAAGACATAATTGAAATATTCACAGCGCAGCATTTAGGTTAAACTGGAATAACATTCAAGTTTTATGCTAAAAAAAAATATATGCACACCATGCATTGTGAAATAGCTCCTTATATTTCCAGCCTGGTCTCATTGTTTATACGTATTAGTGCGTAACATTTACGTAGAATTTTTGTACATTTGTATAGATGCTGTCATGCTGAAATATGGACATGGATACAATATATAGATATATATATATATATATATATATATATATATATATATATATATATATATATATATATATATATATATATATATATATATCCAGAAATAGGGATACAATATGGACGTTTTGACATCGTAAACATTATTACGTATTTACAGCTAAAGAAGTATAAAGATATTTGTATAGTTGCATTTTATAGATACATTTAAGATCCTGGCTGTAACTGATAATTGTTACCCCTAAACATAACCATTTTACAGAGAATATTAAAAGAATATATAAAACGTAATGGACACAAATATGTAGGCCTACAATGACAATTAAGTAACAATATAGAATAAAAAGTACATTTTGAGCAGCTATTCCCACTCTTACCTCTAAACCTAACCATAACCATTTCTTAAAAATGTGTACAGTTATATAGAAAAACATAACAGACAGACAAGTGTAACCACAATAATTTATTTATTGCAAAAGTGTAAGACAAAGTCATTTACTCTGTGATAAACTGACCACTATCATTTTTCAGTTGGGCCTTTTCTTCATTTTTTTTATTTTATTTGTATACTTTTTTTTTTTTGGCGGCTGTGTGAAAATTTCAGCTCATGAATATTTAATGCGGCATGAATTGAGGCTTTTTTATGATTGGTTGTCTGTTGCTAATGTTGTTAAACAGCATTTCATTGTGTCACAGTAAATATAGCAAAAGTGTTTCTTAACCCAGGGTTAAATGTAGCTTTAACCCAGGGCTAAAAAGATGTTAACTCAAGGTGAAGCATGGCATGAAAAGCCCTGTTGTAGTTGAAATTTTCAGCATCCAAAACCACAGATGTTTCTTGTTTTCCTTCACAGTGTTGAGTTACTCTGTTTGTTTACTTGAGTTGACAACATAATCCAGTCAGGATGCATGTCAACATCTTGTAGCATTTACTTAGATTTCACACCCCTAATGGCTCATAACAGATGAGTTTTCAGCTCACCAAGGTGCTTCAAGGCCCCAGGAAGTGTGAAGATCCAAACTGTCTTATGAGACACACATTTTCATCTCCATAGTTTGTTACAAAGTCATTAACCAACTATCAACTTTCTTCCGGTCATCTGATAAGACCACTTTTTTTCCATATGTTAGGGTCTCTGAGCCAAAATCCTATTTATTTTGAAACAAAATTGGTTTGCTTTTGGTTCATCTGATTTTAAATGAACTTTCAGGCAGCTGTATAAATATCTGTCCAATGGCACGCTAAATGAAGGTGTGCACATGTGCACATGACCTTTGTGACCTGAGCAAGGCTTTTGTTTGTGTTGTTTCTCTTGAGGGACGAATGTCTATTTCCTCTGTATTGAATGCTGTACTATGTGTTCTCTATTTTAAAATAATGGAATGTACAATGAAGGAACTACTGACTGCGAGCACCGATGTTTCAAAGACAGTGTTAAATGTATATATTTGTATTAATCAACCTAAAATTTACCCTAATTACTCTCTTAATTTGTTCTTGTTCTTGTTGTGAAAGATTCATTTAAATATCTTATTCCAAAGAATTTTGATATCCAGTTAGCTATGTGAGCTAATGGACAATGTTAGTAGCCATATCTATTTAAGCATTGACTCATCAAACTCAATTCACATTCTGTTATGAAACACCCACTTTTCTTGATCATGATTCCCACTAGATAAAATCAAATCCACCCAGAAATATGTCAAATCCTCCTTGACTTTTAGAATTTTAGTAATGATTGTGGACATGAAGAGCACACTTGTAAATTCAAATGTATTTGTTAGTTATTGTAATTCATGTTTTAATCCATTTGGTTACACTTTATTTCAATGGTCCATTTTAGACATTCTAATAACTACAAGTAACTTGTCAACTACATGTCAGCTAACTCTTATTAGAGTATTATTAGACTGTTGTAGACTGTTAGTAGAGACTGTTAGATTAGGCTTAAGGGTAGTAGAATATACTTACAAAGTTAGTTATAGTCAGTACAGTAGAATATCTGTTGGGGAGCATCAAAATAAAGAATTAGCAGATATTAAGCAGACAGTCTACTAATACTCTAATGCGAGCTAGTTTACATGTAGCTGCAAAGTTACTTATAGTCATTAGAATGTCTAAGGTGGACAATCAAAACAGTGTTACCATTCATTTTTATTTCTTTTGATCTCTATGTATTTCAAGTGTTTTTAACTATTTGAATAAATACACAATTAATATCAATTTGTTTCAGATTAATGTTAGTTGACATTTATCCAAAGCTGAAATGGTTTCCTTTAATATAGAGACGAGCAGTTTCACTAAATCTACCCATTTATCGACTAATTTAATGAAAAGAAAATAGATATATTTTTCTTTTGTCCATGTTATATGATGACATAAAAACTGATTTATTTGTTTCCATAAATAAAGCATTAGCATTATTATATTGGCAACATTTACTTTCATGAAAACTCTAGGACGAGTTACATTTTAAAGTGCCACTATTATCCTAATTTTGTTTTTGGATGTCTCCTACAATAGGGTTACATCCATCCAACCTCAAAAAAACACTTTCATTTTCTCATAATACACATTGCAGCATCACTTCTTTTCTTACAGTGTCTGAAACGGTACGATAAAGAATTCAGTCTCTCTAAACCCCTCATTTCCGAGAGACTACTAGGCTCTGATTGGTCAAATAGTCCAGTGTGTTCTGATTGGTCAAGCACTTAATGCGTGTGATGGAAACGAAATGCCCATTACCATATCTGAATTTCAGCTCTGGATCTTCCTCATCACTTGATACACAGTGATATTAACAGTAACGATGGTGTCGGTTTTACAGTATCAGTTGGAACCCAAGTCCTCATCCTTTTGAAGTGCATGCAAATTGGATTTGCTTTCGCAGCGCAGAAAACAGCGTCTTCTAGACATGTTGACAACACAAATCAAACTCTTCCAGGCCTCAGCCACGACTACAGTGTTTGAGGGCGGGTCAAAGTTGATGTTGTTCACAGGCAGCCAATGAAGATCATAAGCTGGCAGGTTACACTTTATTTTGATGGTCCACTTTAGACTTTCTACTAACTATAAGTTACTGGTCAACTACATGTCTATTAACTCTCATTAGATTATTAGTAGATTGTATGACTGTTAGGGTTATGTGTTTGGGTTTGAAGAATAAGTGTATTAGCATGTATTTGCAAAGTTACTAATAATCAATGTCTGTTGGGGAGAGATGTGTTTGCAGATATTAAGCAGACAGTGTACTAATACTATAATGACTGCAAGTTGACATATGGTCGCAAGTTACTTATAGTCAGTAGAATGTCTAAAGTGAACCATCGAAATAAAGCGTTACCAGCTGGCATTATTCAAATGTGTTACAAACCTAAGTAGGTTCGTGCTGGAAATAAGACTGGAATTACTGACGACTCGTTTCAGGCAGTTCAGAATCAGTTCTTTCTTGTACGAGACAATAACCTCATTTATCAAGCACTTTAGTCTTTTTTTAGAGCTTTTCATTCACAAACAGCTATATTACACACTACATGAAATGTAATATCCGAATAAGCATAGGGGCACTTTAAAAACAAATTGTATTGGTTTGGGGATTTTGAAAACCAACCAAGTTTAAACTATGTTAGCTTTGTGAAGTTGACCTTTTCCTACTTTGTAGAGTTTTTCATGTTCTTCACACATCAGACAGATTGCACATATGGGTTGAACATTAAATTACCGCTGTGTGCCTGAACAGCAGTCACTACTGAACACAGAGGAATACAAAATATGACAGTGTTTAAACATGATAGGACAGCACTTCAGCACCCTTAAGTAGACACAGCAACTTTTCAAAATGTATCCATGTTTAATCCCACCCAACAGACCAGAGAGACACTGGAAAGATCGTGGACCTGCTCCAACATGTGCATGTGTGCAAGCAAATTACACTGTTCCTAAAGCCAACTTGAGTTGGGAAAACCTGAATAAGACCCTTGGGAGAATAGTGTTCTGTCTGAAATCTTCTCTTTGAGTTAACTTGGCAAACAGTTTTCTGTTAGGCCTCCCCACTCAGCATATAGAGATCCTACTGACACCGTGACCTGAACAAACGTGATGCAGTAAGTTTCCAGTGACAACCAATTTATCTGTCCACACCGAACGCAAAACAGCTGTGCAACTTGACACAATCACAGCCAATCAGAATATATTTGATATTTAATGTACACTGATCAGGAGCAGGACTTTGGAGGAAAAACATTTATTTTTCATCCCATTGGTGCATAGACCCGTATTGCACAATGAGTTATGAAAAGGTCCTCATATTTCAGCACTAGGCGAAGAGACGCCATCATGTAGCAATTAAATCTACAAATATGCAGATCATCATCCCTTTTCCTAACTCACTGAGCAGTGTTTTGGACGAGTGTGACTTCACAGTGGACAGGACTACCAAGCATGACACCCAGGGATTGACAATATGTCCTGTCACTTGTTGCATGGTTATGGAGTTGAAAACATCTACATTCTGACGATTTGGAACGCATTTGTCCCAGGAACTTTTTTCCCCCAAACCTGTTGCTTTCTGCATTTCCACCAGCGCTTAAGTCCCACCCCCCGAAAGTTCCTGAACTTGGAAAAAGTACCACATCGCAAGCAGGGACTTTCTGAGGGGGACATTTTTACACAGAACTTCATTTAGACGATGGTTCCTGCGGTCGAAACATACCGAGTACCACCCCAAAGTTCCTAGTTCCTGGGGAAAGTTCCTGCGGTGGAAACGTGGCTTTTGACAATTACCAATTAAAGGCACACTATGCAAGAATTGTACCTTAATATAACAGCTTCAAAGTCATTTCGGTGGTAAACAAACTCATAGTAGGGCGAATCATCCTGGTTGTAAAGGTTGGGGGGGACGCCGCTGGAAAAACCAGTAATGCAAGTTTGAGAGGAACGCCCCCAACAAATCTCGCGAGAATGACGACATGATTTAAGCCAACGATGTCACACACATCAACAACAACATTTGAAGCACGAAGACACTTGCGAGCATTTCAGACGTGATATTCGACGATGGAAAAAGCAAAAAAAAACGCGGTCGGAAGAGACTAGGAAAAGGAAAAGAGAATCTGACCGCGTGAGGAACCAGACAAGAGTCCCACTCGGTCGGGCTTTCATTCGTTGGCGCGAGCTAAAAAGCAGCACTGGATGCAACAGTGATGCTGACCTGGCGATCTTGTTGATGAACTAGTAAGTAAATCTTTCTAAGTTTGTGTGCATTTTATTTTGTGATTTCACTGGAATGAATAGAGTCTCCGCAACGTCGATAGATTGAAGAGCGCGTCCGAGTGAAGACTGCGCGCGCGCCGCCACAAGAGACACTATGTATCCATGACACTGATAGCAGCGGACACGAGCGCTCAGGTTGAGTTCAAAAACACATTCTAGCGCTAGATCTCTTATTTAAAGGCACACCATGTAAGATTTGTACCTTAATATAACAGCTTCAAAGGGGTATCAAAGGGGTATCAGTATCAGGCCGTGAGTGCAGAGACCAGTCTATGGGAGACGCTCTGCGTGAGTGGCATTTACGACAGTAACGTTAAATACAAGTTCTCCACAGCGACTCTAGGGGTCGCTGTTTGACAAAAACGGAATTCCTGCATAGTGTGCCTTTAAGTACTTATCACAACTTTATTGTGTGTCTGAGAAGTAATCAATCATCTTTTTTACTCTGAAGTGAAGTGACGTGAAGGCCAAGTATGGTAACCCATACTCAGAGTTTTTCCTCTACATTTAACCCATCCAAATTAGTGCACACACACACACTGCGGACCGTGGATACACACACCCGGAGCAGTGGGCAGGCATTCACTGTGACCCCGGGGAGCGATTGGGGGTAAGGTGCCTTGCTCAAGGGCACCTCAGTCATTTCCTGCTGGTATTGAGAATCGATCCCGCGACCTTCAGATTACAAGTCTGACTCTAACCAGTAGGCCACGACTTAACCAAACTGAAAATAGTCATACAATGCATCACTAATTACTCAAGTGTTATCACTCTGCAGGAACTACCAGGGATCTGGACCATTATTTTAAAGTAAAAAAGTGGACAAAAATAAAACTTTTATACATATAATCATTAAATACTAAAAATAGAGTTTAAATAGTTGTTTATGTTATAATGTTAATAATGTTACCAATATTTGTCTACGCTATGTATTTTTATGCATATTAGTGAATGAGAATCTTTCTAAAGCAGTTTTGGAGCAGAGCCATAATTACATTTGGCAAGCAGACTGTTTCCA
The DNA here is from genome assembly GCA_030578255.1 of Tiaroga cobitis. Taxonomy (NCBI): domain Eukaryota; kingdom Metazoa; phylum Chordata; class Actinopteri; order Cypriniformes; family Leuciscidae; genus Tiaroga; species Tiaroga cobitis. The sequence continues at coordinate 37,800,627 of CM060608.1, read as the reverse complement.
AAGTCCAGAACTGTTAGCTGAAGTTGTATATCAATGTCTGTTTGTTTTTTGAAGCTGGACTGCATGTGTTCTTCACGTGTCTTGGACTCTGGACAGTTGTGTTATTATGACCGCATGCGAGCCATGAGAGATTTATAAATGAGAATTAGAAATGAGCCCAATCTGTAGGAGAGATCAGTGGTCACTGTTTGTTTGGGCATCGTTCATTCACAGATGAGGTGCTGACTAGATGTCAAAGGGTCACGGTTACAATCGCCGAGGACAAAAGAAAGCACAAGCAAAGGTCATCTTGTAATGTAAATAAATACACTTCCAAAGCCAGGAAATGACAGTGAGAGGTTGGAAGAAATGGAAGCTTTAGCGTAAGTTCTGCCAGGAAGACTCAATTGTTACGTCACTTATTACTTTCTCATCAAACCAATCATGTTCTAATACTCGTAGTATAAAAGATTGGTTCTTACACATGTCTGAGTTCGCAGATGCTGACGCCCTCCATCCTCCACCAGGATGGTCCCTTCCCATACCTCCCAGGGGGTCGGCTGCGCCCCTGCCTTCGTCTTCAGGCAGTAAATGCAGACTCCATTACCCTCGGATTGCGAGTTACGGACGGGGCCTACGCCAAAGAACTTTATATCACAATACTTGCTTGCTGGGCCGTTAATACATGTATGCTTTGTTGCGTCATTTTGCCTCCTGAGTCTTTCATGGTAGAACTGCATCTATGGTAGTTGAGGAAGAGTTTTTGGTTTGTGACAGCTCAGTTAAAGGGTTAGTTCACCTAAAAATGAAAATTCTGTCATTAATTGCTGTTGACGTAGTGTAAACAGTGCAGTGCTTGCTGGGCAGCATCACACGGTATGGGTGAGTAATTAATGACAGAATTTTCATTTTTGGGTGAACTAACCCTTTAAACCTCAACCAGCATAGCATTAACATTCATCCAAGCTGGATGAATTCTTAATCATTTATGTTTCAGTAACAAATTCAGTTGACTTTAATATCTGTAATTATTATTTAAATTGATGTATTTAAGCGAAACGTGCAAAACAATTCAGAATGCAAACACGTAATAAATATTATGCTATAGTGGGCAATAGTGTAAACTTTATACTATACTGTCATTTTTCTCTTACAGGGGTGCGTTTCCCGAAAGCATCGTTAGCCAACTATGGTCGCAAGTTGCAAAGTTGTGTGGTTGGAACGACAGATCTCGAGCTGTGGCTAGAACAATAGTTTCTAGATTGCATGACATGTGGACTTAATAAATCCTTATCTTGAGAAAAACAAGCAAACTGACATTCAGTACAACCGGTGTCTTTTATTTAGAATACATACAAATGTAATTTACGTCTTTGTCAAGAGATTTAAAGCACCGTTTTTGAAGACTGCACATGTGCGAACGTGCTCTACTATTGGCGCTTTTCCATTACCAGTACCAACTCGACTCGACTCGACTCGCCTTGGCTCGCCTCGATTCGGCTCGCTTTTCGCTCCGTTTTCCATTGCAGAAAGTACCGCCACAAATAGTACCCGGTCGTCATAGCGACGCCTTTCGTTCCTCGTTGCCCCATCAAGCTCTCGCTGGATCCTCTCTTCGGCAACCAAACAAAGGAAAGTCTGCACCTCCTCGTTTGACCACGGCGTATTCTTCCGAGTTGCCATAATAATAGTAGTAAGTTTAGTAACTCTGGCCAAACTATTTAAAAATGGCGGGGTTATTTATTCTGGATACTCCATCTGGCGCGTGCAATGATGACACAGATTCTCTGTGACCAATCAGCAGTCGGCATTGTTTTCACGTCACATTTTAGTATCGCCTTAGCTCGATACTTAGCTTAGAACCTCGCCGGAGGTGGTACGAAAAAAGTACCCGAAAGCAGGTACAGGTACAACTTTTACACAGTGGAAAAGCAAACAAAGGCGAGTCGAGCCGAGCCGAGCCGAGCTGGTACTGTGTAGTGGAAAAGCGCCATATGTAAGAATGAGCCTATGATTGAATCTGGAAATAAAGCGAAATAACTGAGCTGAGAAAAATTAGAAATATTCCTCAGATGCCATGTCGGTAATTTATATCAAAACTTCTAGCATTGATTCGATCTCAAACAGTTTCATTAAAATAAGTTATTACTCCACCACGTGCATGATGTCATAAACCAACGTGGTTGAACGACCACTTTGCGACAATATGGTTTCGGGAAACAGTCGTGACTAGCTAGTTGATTTCTTCAACGATGCATCGTACTATAGTGAAGCATCGAGTTACGTTGTTGTACTGGAAACGCACCCCAGATCAACTAACTTAAACTAACAGTTTAAGTGAGTTAAAGTTAAACTGTAGACATGACCGGAATGGTCATGTTTTATGAGCACATCTGAAACCACTTTCCTTTTCTGTCCTTCTATTTTTCTGTCTCTTCTTTTTAACCACCCAGCTCCATTCTGGTATGAAAACCTGCTTTTTCACAATTCAAACAATAACTGATGGATGAAAATCATTACATCAATGCATATGGAAGATTCAAGGTTTACATAACCAGTTCATGTATTCCCTGGGAATGAAACCCATGACCTTGTCTTTGCCAGGGCCATGTTTAAACTACAGCAAAATCACATCTGACCTTTTTTTTTCTTTTTCTTTTTCGTAGAATATCCTTTTTCACTCAAAAATTCCATCAGATTAGGGAAGTAAAATAGGTTGTGGAAGTCGTTTCCTGTTGACTTCATATGTATGTACAACGGGACAATGCTTATATGTACTTGCATACAGATGTTTCTGGCCTAAGATATATTTGTACATGCTGTTTTGCATGGGTGCTCTTCTAATCTAACATGACAAATGTACACTGCAAAGATGGCACAGAAGCATTTCTGAAGTGGCAAATTAGGTGTTTAATACTGCTCAGACTGACTGTTTAGTCATATGGAGTGGTGTAGGTATATCATCAGAAACGGGAAGTCTAATTCGCTGCTGGTTCCTTCGAGATTTTCCTATGGGTTTATGTGTAAAATAAAGTCTGTGGTAACTTTGACATTTTTTTCTACAACATAAATTACACACCCATAGCAAAAACACGAATTTTTGAAAACATACATTTTTAATAAGTAACTAGATAAGTGTACGTTGTAGAACAAAACGTCAAGGTATCGTCAAGTTATGTTTACCACAGGATTTATTTTACTCATAAATCGAAGAACCCCATTAAGAGACCCCATAGGAATATATCGGAGGAACCAGTGGAAAATTAGACTTCTGGGTTCTGACATCATACCTGTGCTACTCGACTATACATGACTGACTCACGGGTAGTATAAATGCATTTATTTTTTATAATTGCAAAGTTATTTCTACTTTGATACTTGGGGGCCTTATCTCAGCTGTGTAAAAATGCCTTCTGTTTCACATTCAAGCTGCTATAGAGCCATCTGAAAAGAAAACAATATCTTAAATGTGATCCTTCTTTTGAGATGTTTCATCCCTTGCACAGTGTTGTACACTTCAAAGCTGTAACACAGTGTATTAATACAAATTTGCTATTGAATTCCAGATATTTTCTCTCCCTTAGAGACACATGCCCCACTCCGTGAGGGGTTGTTTTTGGACATCCGTGGTGTCAAGACACATCCTGGAAGTGTGAATTGAAATCAGTCGGTTGCAGAAAATCGTCTCTCCGAGGACATCTTTGTTTGTTTAAGTCAGTTATGTAAATCCCAGAATCGACTGTTGTTCAGAGGTTCTCTGAAGACAGAAGGGGAAGAATAAAGAAACAAAACACTTAATAATAAAATGTAAACGCTTTGAAAGTTGCATTAGAAACAAATCAAATGTAAAAATCCTTGAGTGGGACAAAAGTGAAGTCGACGTACCCTAAGAGAGGCAGCATGTGTTTTCAATTGGGTCCTCTGGCTGTGATTTGCTTAGAGGCCCTGTGGGGTCCCGCGTGTGTCTTAATTACCACAAATGTTGCTTTAATAAGCCTTTCTGTAGAGCTTTGCCTCTACCTGATTTGACTTCTGGCCCCAGAGAGGCTGATTTGTGACGACGACGTTTGCACCATCAAGCGTTTCAAATAAATAACAAAACAAAGCCGAAACATACTGGTTTAACTCTGCAAACTACATCACTGTACTGCACACATTGATTTTTCTACAATAGAAATGCTTCATTTTTTATATACTTGTTCTTAGCTATGTATAGTGGCCCAGACAATATCTAGACAATCATTTGTTTATATTTTTACCCATAGTTTTTCTTTGAATTTTTGCCTTTGACTATTATTTTTCTCTGACTGATTGAAGACAAAACCAAAGAGCATTTTCTGTGACTTTCTACATGCAACAGAAGAGAGCATCGCTGCAAAATCTGTTTCTTCAAACACAGATACTGTATAATATTAAAGATGTTGTCTGCCGGTGTTGTGAGCATCTCATTTTTTATTAAATGAGCCATTCATTGGCACACAAACCCCCAAAAAACCATAATGCAACTTTTATTTTTACGAGGTTGTGATTTTATATAAATTCATACAATGTGAATTATATGAAAACGTATGATATTTCAAAAAAAAGGAGAGCATTAAAATGTCCACTCCTAACCCCAACCCTTTAAACAACCATCATTAGACAAGCAGATCGTAAGAAAAACCGTACGAATTAGATCACGAATTCATACAAATGCGCCACCATTTTGCCAAAATGTACAATAGTTCAAAATTGACATGAGATTTATCACTTCACGGTGAATAACACATCATTTTGTTTAAAAAGTTTTAAGGACTTGTATGGGGAAGTAAAATCCCTAAACCTATAACCCTAGCCCTAAATTTTCTATTTCTAAAGTCAACATCTTTGAAAGCTATTGTGTAATTCCCACACTTCCCATTAGCATCTTAAACAACATCATTGCTGCACATTTGTCTTTTGATTTATGAAAGTCACACATTCTTCTCTAAACTATGCGTTTACATTTTCTCTACACATGTCCGTTCAGTAACCTGAATGCTCTGTACTTTTGTAATATGATGTTTGAATTATTATCCAGCCATTGACTCAGTCCATCTGTTAGGGCTCTTAATGGGAAGTGCTGTGTCAGCAGACCGGTAAAATAACGTGAACGTGACGTTCTGTGAGAGCTCTTATACGAGCAAAACCCCTGCATATCAACAGGCCGGCCAGTTTCAGAGGATGGTTTATGAGCCATTCTAACATGGATTATGGTATCCCATATTAAACCACAAAGATTTTGAGAAAGCCTTGCTCAATGACTTGGATGGTTTGTATCTGCTTCTTATGGATGTCATAATCACTGAGTGGGGAATCTGGGAGTTGTGTACAGCCATATAGACTAACCTTATATGCTTGCAATGAAGTAATGAATAACTGATATATTAACAAATACTGCAATCGCTTATAACCATGGGAGTTAAAATGTGTTCTCATACTGTATCTATTTCATGGAGTTTTCTCTTTTTAAAGCAAAGGCCTACTGTTTTTTTATTTATTCAGATGTTATATCTGTTTTGGTAACACTCTATTTTGATGGTCCCTTTTGAACATTCTGTTGACTATAAGTAACTCTGCAACTACATGTCAACTAACTCATTAGAGTATCAGTAGACTGTCTGATACTGATAATTCTTTTTTTGTGATGGTCCTCGAACAGACTTTCTACTGACTATATGCAACTTTGCAACTATATCAGTTTATTCTAATCTTACCAGTCTACGAATACTACCCCTTCACACGTAAGTTTAAAATATTCTAACTGACCCTGCAGCGTGAGTTTTTCAAGGCGACCTTTATTTAGAACTTGTCACTTTAATGTTTCCATGGTGACGGGTCATTGCTTGTCACGTGACACAGCGCAAACACAACACAGCGCTGAATGAATGATGATCTGCTTTTATGTAATTTTTCCTTTTTTATTAAAAATATCCACAAATGTATTAGCTATAGCATGAAACACTGATATTCCGATTGTCAAATATGTGCAAGTGGATGGGGTTTGTTGTTTAAACATCTTTATAACGATCGCGTTAGTTGAGCTGTATTCACAATGGGCGGCGCCATTTTTGTTTGTTGTACAGTTCAGAGAATCGGATCTGTTGGATTTACACGTCAATTCCTCCACTTCTCACGAAATACATGAAAGTAAGTGGCCGGTGAACTGGGAGAAGAATATGGTCAAATGTAAAGCTACTTACACAATGTGTATCTGATATGAATAAAACGTGTCGTCTTATTATAATGGAAAGGATTATTATCGCCGCTTCCATAGACATCAGTGTGTATTTTACAAACTCAAAATCATTGTTTTGCTAGTACTTATGTGTATTTAAATGTCTGAAACCTAAAATAAACATTATGTGGTTGAAAACACTCAATAGTTGTGATATATGACAGCGCTGAGTGCGTCCGTCACTGGTTCAGCGCCAGCCAACGCGCGAAAGCTCGTTTGAATTTAGCAGTTGATCACGTGATGCACTGACCGTTCTAATCACACCGGTGTGATCTTACGCTCCAGGGACCAGCCAAGACTGATCACACCGGTGTGATCGTACGCGTGAAAGGGTTTTAATAATCTAATGAGAGTTAGTTGACATGTTGGTGCAATGCGACTTATAGTCAACAGAATGTGTTAAAGGGACCATCAAAATAAAGTGAAACCTCAGTTTTAAGCTAATTGCAAAATCTCTTGTTTCTTTTAAGCATATGCCATGTTTGAAATATGCGGAAACACAATTGAGATACAGTGGATTCAAAGATATCCAGAAAATAGTAACTTAAATAAAATTTATGATACTTTTATGGTATTTTTCATCCTTCTTTTGTGCGTGAACATTCTTCAGAATATCTTCTTTTGTGCCCCACAGCAAAAAGAAAGTAATGCGGATTTTGAATCACGCGAGTAAATGATGACAGAGTTTAATTATCTTTTTTAGTGTTCAAACTATTTGTCTGGAAAGATTTAGTTAAACACACACAAACATGTCAAATCTCAAAAGTTGAATGTGAAATCATCAGATACAGTGCAAAACAGGTGTGGTTGGATGGAACTGTGCGCATAGACAACATTACGTCACACACTGAAACAACTGAGGTCTCGGATCACTGATGTCCTCTCCTAATATGAGACTGACTGCTGAACAATCAAATTAATGAATTTTTAAAACAGCACCTCTTGTGGTTCAGTGTAATAATAATAAATCTTTGCTGGGCAGACATTGCCCCCTTGTGGGTCAGTGTATTTACTTTGATGAAGGTCAATGGAAGAAACAAAACAAACATGAAGTGCTCTTGTAGCGACTCCCCCTATGAGGCCCATAAAGCCCTTCCTTCACCACCCAAAACACACCCGACATTAGCACAACATTCAGATTCAGAGCTCAAAGCACAAATAACACAAATAAACTGGAAAGATGATGTCATTCATGTCAAGAAATTGTTTGTTACACATTTGTATGGTTGCTGATTTACACATGAATTCCACTGAACAAGGGGAAGTCTTAAATAAGGCTTCCCTGACATGGAAATGTGAAAACAAATTCATTACAATGTCTAGAGACATATTTTTTTTCAAAGATTTATGACATTTTATCATAATTTTGCAAATGGCAAACTTTCAGTTCATGAGTGTGATTTTAAATTGAACTTGCCACAAACAACAGGAATTAATTGTATTATAATTTCCTGAAATTCTACACAGGAATTTCATTAGTTCAACGTGTGAAAAGACATGGATAATTAAATAATTAATTATGCAAAAATACACAAATGTATTCCCTGATTATGTAGAATGTCTAATGAAGTACACTATATCAGAACAATTAACAGCCATTTAATTTTGCCATCAAAATTTTACACTTACAGTAGTTTTTGTTTTGTTTCATTCTATATAAATTCTAAAGAATATTCTATATTGAATCTGTTGTGGCAAAAATTCTCAAACAAACATCACTGCGTAAGAGACACTCAGAGTCAAATTATATAAAATAGAAGTATTTATTCTTGCAAGAATAGGAGCAGTCTAATACACAGTTGTTACCCTGTGCAGAAGAGTGACACACCCCCAGACAGACTGAACTAGCTTTTATCTTAGTTTCAAGGCCTTTCTTCCCCCCAGAGCCTTCCTCCCAGTAGTTTTCCATAGACGTCACTAGTTGGCCCACTAAGCTCCCCTGCACCAAATGGCCTTCTGACATCTAGGTCAGAGGTCCTTGTTCGTCTGTTCTCTGGAGTGTCTCCCTCTTCTGCCTCCCCAGGTACATAAACAGAATCCTCTCACTACAAGTGAGAGACACACATGTGACATTCTTTGAATCATCTACTAAAGATCAATGAATATCATTAAAATTGCCACTACAACTCCTCACTTTTTATCATTCTGATTACCCATAATCACAATAATAAACAATAAGACAAATTTTAAGTCATATCATCACACTTATACTTTTCATCTCTGATTTTTTTGCATAAAATGATCACTCTCCTTGAACCTGTGAAGAAAAGTTTAGAATGAAGAAGCATAAGGCTGTTTTTGTGGGGGAAAGGCCCCGTAATATTTTAGCAAGCAAGTAAACATTTCACTGCGTTGGGCTAAGCGAGAAATCTCTGTTTCTGCGCTCCTGTAAACAGACCCTCAGTCACGCCAGTAAGGAAAAGGTAGTTATAACATAGCAAGGAAACAACCAGATAAAAGTAAAATAAAAAAATCCCTCAGTTTCAAACCCTATCTTTGTACGCCATCTCGTAACACGGATGACTGCTGCTTTTAACCCCCTTTAAATCTTTGCCCTTAATCTTTCTCAGAAAATAAACAAATAGAAGAAAAACAAACAGAACATACATTTAACACATATCTCACTGTAGCTCCCACTACCTGTGTCGTCACAATTTTGTTCATCCTTGGGATAGACTGTCATTTTCACCAATTGAACAGACAGCATGTTTCCCCTGTCACTGTAATCATATTCACCCATGAATAACAAAATTATTAGAATAACAATCCTAACTCCTATCATTAAGCCTTCTCCATTAATCTACGCCCATCTCCATATTTCATTTACTTCTAATTCAATTTAGTAAGCTCTATTTAATGCCATATTTAACAAAATCTAACCAGAGAAGTCTTATAATTTTTCCCATTCCTCTAACCAATGCAGTTGTTCAATATTAACTCTAATATTTCCATTACGGACAATCAATATATTTTCTACATTTACAATCAAATCAATACTTTTAATTCAAACATGCTGTGGTTCTACTTAATAAGCTTCAACAATTATCCCTATAATTTACATTAATTAATAGATCTCTTCCCAAAAACATTTTCCTTAAATATTTCCTAATGAATAAGTAACCAATCAAATCTTTTGATCGACTGTATATCAATACTAAGCCCTATTTTGATTTAATCAAATCAAATCCTCAAAATAATCACAAAACCACATTCTTCTGTTAAACTTAAACCATCATTTGTCAGTTGGTTCCTCCTCCAGGCGTGTTCATAATCTCGTTCGCCCCATGGACTATGGGATGGTTGTGGCCTGTTGGTGTTGTCTAAGGTGAGAGGCTTGGACCCAGGTGTCACACTCCAACCATTTTCTGATCCTTATAAGGTTTTCCCTTATATCACGACCGCACCCCCACTGGAGTGAACTGTCACCTGTGAATGGAGACCTTAAGTATTTTGTTAGTGACCGCTTGTCTAGCCGCTCGTCCCCTTTGGTGTGACCTGTGGAATCAACCTGAAACATTATCACCGGATAATTTCTCGCTCACTTAATAGCACTCAGGATCCTTTTCCCCTGAAAAACAATATTTATACATTTGGAACAGAATCAGTTCTGTTTTCTGCAACCCATCCTGACATTCTGTAAAAGGAAAATTTAAGTTATGCGCTGCGCAGGTGTGGCACCTTTCTGCTACAAAAACAATCCAGGCCAGGATAGTTAGTCAAATTCATCCATAGCCATCATTTTATAGGGGACATTCTCCCCTGTATCCAAAAGTCTGCATGCTCTGTAAAGAAAAACAAATGTCGAGGTTATTTTCAGATAGTAAAATACGTAGTTTCTTTTGTCTGCTGTGCTGCCACGGCCTTCGCTGCTGCATCTGCCCTAGCGTTTCCTGTTGCCCAGTCCTGCAAATACATGTACAGACAGCAAATTTTGTTTGGGACCCAAGTAAACCATATTTGGCAATTGTTATACCATCTCCCTCTTGATGCATGACACAACTCGAGCATCAATTTAACATAACATTTAACATAGTGTTTTTTATAAAGTTTGCCATCAACACTAACCCAAACGGCGTCCTTCAGCCAAATTTTGCCCAGACATCCTTCTCTGCCTCTGAAACAAAAATATTACATTCTTCACTTAAAGCCCAATCTCATCTTCTTATCGAAGTATTTGAAGGGCAACGTCCCTCAGTCTCACAGCGAATCTTGCTTTTCAGGCCTGTTGTTTGGTCTCAAGTCAGCCATCACAAACATTTCTAAAGTCATCAATTTTCAGGTCAGGTCGTGCTGTACAGACTTGGTCAATGTCAGTCAATCATTTCTCCCCCTTTGTTCACAATTATCATAAATGTTAAGGCTCTCTTGATACTTCGAAATTGACTTAGCCAATATGTCATTTTGTTGTTGCCATCAAATCTACAACATTTTCATTTATCTCAGCCCATGCCAGATGGTGATCTACAACTACACAATTCCAATTTACACAAATACTTAAACTGATCCAGAACATAATTCAAATCGACATCCTGCATGACAAAAGTATTACTACCAGACAGAGCTTGATGTCCAATCAACTTAAAGCTCGTCCCATGTTCTGTATTGTCTTTTCAACCGATCCCCTCAGAATTATCGGCTTCTTTAAAATTTGTCATTTGCCTTAACCCATCTGTAATGATAAAACTGTTCTGTTCTAATTTCAATACTGTTCTAATATTAGTACCCCAAACTAATACATACAAGACATAAAGTGCTGTCACCATCACACACACACTCATACTAGACACACATATGTTAACTGCTCATTCTCAATGTTTGCCCTTTCCTTATATCATCGTTAAAAGGATTTAAATTTTAAATAAGATTTTAAACTTCACATTTTCCTGTAGCCTTTCCCTAATTTTACATGGTCTCTTAACCACTTTCAAAGCATGTCTTGTTCATTATTCATTAGATTTTTTTAGACAAGTCAGCTGGGTTGTTTTGGATTCATTATCATTATTTTTCTTCAGCTTGCTCTAGCAGGCCGATAACAGAAAGACAGACACAGTTACCATTCCTCCAAAAGAAAGGAAGTGGCACGACCTCCGCTCAAGCAGTCTCTCTCACTATAAATCCATTTCTTATACAAAATGTAATATTAAATTCATTACAATAACCTTTGACCATCCACCTTTGTTATCCAGACTTAAATCTACAAAGCTGTCTTCATCTTTAGTCACCACCATGTCTAACGACCTTCAGGAGTTAGAACTATGTTATAAACTTCTATACATTTTCCTTGCCCATAAGGCAACCGACATCAAAAAGTTTTATTACTGTCTCCACAACAATTAATAATGGCAATCCCCCTTACGGTCTCAGCTGGCTCTTGAAAGCCCATTGCCATTAGCTCTTTGTCTATAATTTTCTTCTCAGGGTGTTGTCCCCCTGGTATAGTTGCAGACACTTGTCACAATGAAAACAAGCCATACAACTAATGCGGTTTCTTCTGGTGAGTGGTATAGAGGAGCTTTGCATCATGGGGAAGACTGGCGTGACTCGTCATAGCTTCATCTCCCCCTAACGGTATAAGGACGCTGCTGGCCTCACAGCTCCTGCTCAACTCTCATACCTGTCTCACATAAAACATCTCCATTCAGGAAATGCCCAGTGACTTTACGTGAGCCCTCTGGCTTGGGTTGCCCCCTGTCTGGCCAAAGAAGGTCTTACCCGTCATAGAGATGGTCACTCGTGCCCACTGGTGACCGCTTTTTTTTTCCCATCACACAATCGGTTTTCTTCAACAGAACTCAGCTGCTTTCTGGAGCTTAGGAAAAGCACGTTCAAGAGTCACCAGAGCCATTCTCATTGCCTAATATTGTTCACACAGGGAGACAGGTCAATAACAACAGTATTTAATCACTTAAATCCATTATTTTATCTTAAAAGCAGAAACCCTAGCTGCTTAGACTATACTCAGCGAATTTGGATCATCCGTACGTTCAGTGAACTTTACCTGTAGACGGAGCCATCAGTCCTGAATGGTGGAGACTAAATGAGACAAAGAAGTTACTGGTCCTAAAATAAAATAAAATGTCTTCAAGTTCTGCATTATTATTTTAAAGACTTCTTTAAAGTCATTCAGTTTTACATTTACAAATACAAATTGCCCTTTATGGCAATTGTTTCTTTAAACATCTCTGTCTCTATGATTCTTCAACTGAAACTGTGCTTTACTACAAATAGCTTATCACAGATAACAGCTTTGAGCTGACATTGAATGAGAGAGACTCTGAGGCATTCAGGACTGGCACACTGCACTCTCATAAACTTCTAACATCAAACTTTTATCTACCATCCTATAGCTTTATCCCAGCTTAAGGCATATTTGCCAGAAATTACATGTGTTTCCAAATAAACATAATTTTTATAGTTGTCTTTATTTAGACATTACAAATTTCCACTCAGATTGAGTCTCTGTTGCACTGGCAGTTTTCAGCCACAGTACACATCAGATCCAGATAAGCAAACTGTTTCATTACAGCCAATAATAAACTTATCTTTTGAAAGCAAAACATCAGCTTCTAGTTCTTTCATGTTCAACTTTTCAAGCTGTTTGTTTAATCAGCATTCAGCAACTGTTAATCCAGTATTGCTTCTGCTTACTTGATCTTAAATAAAAATAATTATTCCAGTTCTCAATAACGTTTCACATTTCTCAATCAGCATTTTAGTTGTCAAGTTCTCAATTACGTTAACTTTGACAAGGCTAGCACTCTCTGCTTGATACATCTTTTGCAATTATTATAAATCATTCGTGAGATTAGTCTCTCTCCTTAATCTAAACCCTTTCTAAAATGTTTAATTAAAACACAATCATCCTGTTAGTTACTTTGATATATTTTGCAACTCACATTTGTTGGAGTCATTAATTTTACATCAACCTGTATTCATCAGTTCACTTTTATAGATCTTTTCTTTCTTATAGGATTCACTTTAAGACTTCAATCTTTCGACCTTGTTTTTATCTCTTATTTCTCAGACGAAAAATGTTACTGTCGTCATTTAAACACTGATCTACTTTCAAACCCACATTATTATCAGAAATGTGTCACTATCACATTTTCAAACACCTTGGTGGGCATTTAGTTACCTATTAAATTGTCCTGATGACCACCATTAAAACACTCTCTGTCATCTAGTGAATTTGTTTCAGCCTCAACTTCAGCATCAGACACCTGTCCTTGACTATAGTTTGATCACTGTGAGCTTGCAAACGGCTCCAACTTACTGCACACTCTTGAAGCAGTGTGTGTCCCATTTCAGGAATGTAAACAGAGCCACTGATAATCAGTCCTCTGTATTCTTTTACAGTCCACCAGTCGCGGATTTAATCACAATAGCCAAATCATACTCTTCATCATTTTATTGGCGGAACATAATTTCATGAGCAGCACAGAAAATGCTCAAAATATTCGAATTTGTTTTCTGTCTTTACACATTTCTCCCAGCTTATCTTTTACAAAACATCATCTGCAAATCTCTTCAAAGTGAGATCTTCTGAGCAGAGCTGTTTACAGCATTTGCTCTCTTCTGTCTCACTATTTATTTATTTATTTTCCCGGACTGTTCCGTTACTCTTCATAAAGTGTAACAATTTGTACATCATTATTTTCATTACAACTGGTTTGAAGCCTTTCCTCTTCCATCACATTGTTGTCTCAGTCTTATCTCTACTGTTTCTCCAAAACAGATTATATTACTCAGTCCGTAAATTACACAGACAACCATTATAGCTACTTGCTTCAATACCCTTATTTTCTTAACATTAATAAAATAAAGCAGATATATCATCATTTCAATCATTTTTTTATCAAAATCTAGAATTGTTCCCCATTCTGCTTAAAACATTCCTCATATCATGTTAATCCCTGTCAATCATACAATGCCTTATTTTATTCTAAAACTGACTTTTCATTTCAACATTTAAACAGTTAATTTGACTTCCATAAATTCTGTCAGACCATGTCTATTTTCATCACATATAGTTTTCTACTATATTTCTCCTTTCTTTTCCCTACATGCCAGTTCCCTCATTATCCTCTCCTTTCTTTTCTCAAACATGCCAGTTCCTTCATTATCTAACCAGTACATGATTGTTTGAACAATCCCCACACACACATATCTCACACACCAACCTTTTTGTTTTTTCACTTCCCTCTTCCACCAAGTCTCACTTACAGTTCCCTCTATTTCACACAGACAGCCTTATTGCTTCTTGCTACAATCCTTGTCATATAAATTTAAGTTCTATAGACATCTAATGTCATGCATCCATTTACTGGATGAAGAAGTAAAAAAAACATTATTTCTCCTGGCAGTTCGACATTTTATCTTCAAGCCAACAATCCATTATCTGTTCACATTTTTTACACACATGTTGAACGCAGACACAACTTTTGTTTCTCACTGCTCTGTTCAACTGATTCCCGCACCATCTTTAATGTTGCGGCGCTCAATACCTCATTTGACAAAACACCGGTGTACCAAATTTCATAATTTTGCTCTGAGACTTCCCCATACTGGCTGCTTTTCTGTTCTCTGTGGATTTCTCACCGCGCGTTCTCTTGATCTGTCAGGCGTCCCCACACAGACCCGATTTTTCTTTTAACCCAAATCGGTCGGGTTGCACTTGTTAGTGCCCTCCTAATTAAGGTTTACCAAAAAAAAAATTCTTTTCTGGCTCCCCCTAATTAGCTTCAGCACCTAAAAACAATTTGCTCCGTGGTGGAACAACTGATTTTCAGGTTACCTATCTGTTTGAAACTTCTTGATCCGCTACAAATCTCAGTTAATCTCAGATACTTTCGTATCTGTTTGAAACCTCTTGATCCGCTACAAATCTCAGTTAATCTCAGATAATTTTCTCTCGTATCTGTTTGAAACTTCTTGATCTATATATAGATCTCAATTAATCTCAGATTACGTACCACAGAAACAGCCCTCAGCCAATATGGTTAAATTTCACTCTTCCCCCAATTAAACCGAATTTAAATGACCCTTACCAGAGACGTTGTTTCGTGCCACTTGCGGGTTCTTTAGATTCCAGTGGTCGATTCTCCCGGCCCTGACATCGGTCGGCCCCTCTCTCTCAAGTTTACGAGGTAGAGCTGGAACTTACTTAGTCCAGGTGGCCAAACACCGTCCGATCTCAGGTCCAGGAGGCATGTCCAAGGAATATCACTTCTGACACCAAAAACTGTTGTGGCAAAAATTCTCAAACAAACATCACTGCGTAAGAGACACTCAGAGTCAAATTATATAAAATAGAAGTATTTATTCTTGCAAGAATAGGAGCAGTCTAATACACAGTTGTTACCCTGTGCAGAAGAGTGACACACCCCCAGACAGACTGAACTAGCTTTTATCTTAGTTTCAAGGCCTTTCTTCCCCCCAGAGCCTTCCTCCCAGTAGTTTTCCATAGACGTCACTAGTTGGCCCACTAAGCTCCCCTGCACCAAATGGCCTTCTGACATCTAGGTCAGAGGTCCTTGTTCGTCTGTTCTCTGGAGTGTCTCCCTCTTCTGCCTCCCCAGGTACATAAACAGAATCCTCTCACTACAAGTGAGAGACACACATGTGACATTCTTTGAATCATCTACTAAAGATCAATGAATATCATTAAAATTGCCACTACAAATCAAATCAAATTTAAATTATATCCAATTCTGCATTCTATTTGCTACCGCCTTTCATTTCTGCATGGTGCACAACCTTAATGGAAACCTAGTGATGTTTTTGAATTTAAACAGAAAAGCACTGAATTTTGATGATAATGATCACAATAAAACGAGTTGATTTATAGCACATTTCAAATACATTGGTAAATGTTTTACATAAAGTAAAAAGAAGAGACAATTACACACATTTTAAATGTAATTGTGCCAGCCACACTAACCATCTCAAACATCTCTCTCTCTCTCTCTCTCTCTCTCTCTCTCTCTCTCTCTCTCTCTCTCTCTCTCTCTCTCTCTGTGTGTGTGTTCGGTGCCATCATACAATAACAGTGCTCTAAAAGCCCATTCTCACCATAGCAACCTCAGATGAACATAAAACACTTGATGAACAATATCAGAGGGGGTGGAAAGACCGGATTTACATGTATGACACCCTGAGAAATCTGTTCAACAGCACAGTAGAGAGAAGCAAGACGTCATGGAGTAACTGGCACGCACAGGTAACTTCTCTGTCTTGTTTCCAGTGAACTGAGTTGGATGGATCTGCAAATTCATACGCTTATCTTAGGTAATGTGTATTTGTATGACTGCTAATTTGAATCCACAAGAAACGATGTGAAATTATGGAGTGATAATTGTTTGGGGTGCCAAATACACGTTTAATAGTCATTACTAAGAAATATGAACTGTTCAATTAATTTCACTGTAAATTCAACAAAATAGCATTATCTCAATTGATTGAAGTGTTAATCTTCCTCAGCAGCAGTGTATATGTGCAGTTACGTGTTTTGTAATGATATTTTGCTTTGATAAATAGCAAGGCAGGAGGCAAGGGCAGGAGCCAGTTGTCCGCCCACATAATCCCGAACTCCCACGACATGACAGGCCGTACACGCCTCCAGATCTCCAGTGGCTCACAGCTTGGCTTGGAACACGCATTGGATAACACTAAAAAGTGTCATCTTTTAAAACTATATCTCAATTCACGCATACAGCACAATGGCATAGTTCCCGGTGAAATGAAAATTCTGTCAACCTTTACTCACCCTCATGTGTTTCCAAAGAATATTCTATAGAATTGATAGACCAAAAGACTTTGTGACTTTGGTCACACTTTAGTTTAGGGTCCAATTCTCACTATTAACTATTAAAAAACGACTTTTGCCTCAATAAACTCCTAATTGTAAGGTAGTTGATAAGTTTAGGTTTCTGGTAGGATTAAGGCAGGGGTAGGCAAGTTCGGTTCTAGAGAGTCGCTGTCCTGCAGAATTTAGTTCCAACCCTAATCAAACGCACATGAACAAGCTAATCAATGTCTTCAGGATTACTAAGGCTATAGGCAGGAGAGGTTTTTTTCAGTGTTGGAGCCAAACTCTGCAGGATAGCGGCTCTCTAGGATCGAACTTGCCTACCCCTGGATTAAGGGATGTAGAATATGGTTATGCAGAATAAGGCATTTTTGAAAACGATACTAAAGCCACTTGAAGACAGTTAGCCTTTGCGCTTTCTCCAATAGTAAGAGCCGCAGATCCTCTCATCTCCCAATACGACAATCTCTGGCGATACCATTATCGTCTCCATGTACACTACTAAAACGTGAATTTGTTAAAACGGCGACATCATGAGTAATACGTGTTCAGTCTATAGGTGTGTAGTGTTTCTTTACAAAGTGACATCACCAACTACTAGCCTGGTATTCATAACACAGCGTTTTCAATCGTTTTCGTAGATCCGTGTGAACATGGATTGTTTTGACAACGTTGACGTCTGTACGTAAAAAATGCATTTCTGTTTTTAGTACATAATTTTCGTGTAAACATACCCTACCAATTTAGTGACCCTAACGCATACAATTATTAACCCTGACACAGCGTTTCCCAAACCCTGTTCCTGAAGGCACACCAAGGGGCCGTTTACACAGAACACGTTTTTCCATTCCACTGCGCTACTTTTCCGTTGTTTTGGAATGTAAACAAGCACTTCACGGACATGTTTGACTGTTACGTTCGCGTCTTGCATCTTTTGCAGAGTCTCGCTTTTGGTCTTGGAGTGTCTACTAACGATCTAACGAGTTGAATCAGGTGTGTTTTGATTAGGAAGAGTATTTGTGTAGTGTTGGTGTGCCTCCAGGAACAGGGTTGGGAAACACTGCCTTAACACTAACATTCTTCAAAAAATCGACAAAAGAAAGAAAGTCATACAGGTTTGGACTGACATGAGGGTGAGTAAAGGATGACAGAACTATCCCAAACCAATTCTTTATCTCTGGCAACTTTTATTTAAAACAAACTTATGGCACACATCACTAATGGCTCATACCTCAAATCTGAGTTTGAACAATTTGTATTAAACTTTGTGCTACAGACGTGAATGATGCCTCAGATTGTGCCGCTTGTTTGAGCATTTTCACCTGGTTAACGATAATATATGAAAATATGAAAGTGGGACCCAAGCTATATATAGAGACTACATATGGCTGGGAGTTGGCTCTTTTTACTTGAGCCGGGAAGCAACCGCTCAGAACACCTGTGCAACCACATAATGTGCAAAATTAAAAATCACTTAAAGTCCTGGTAGTGAATAATTGTATCCCTTAAAACTCATATTTGATCACCAAAATTACATATTTAAACGTTTTTTCATGTGAAAAGAAATTCTTGCCTTAAAATAGCTTGAAAGTAACTACACCCTTGCTTCATTTAGTACAGAGCCGTTGAACTACTAAATCATTATTTAACGGCTCCGATTAGTATAGCCTACGCAGTATCTATAAATATGTAAATTAGCCCCGCCTCCACTCACTCATGCTAGCTCAGAGACACACAGTCAACTTTTACTCAAGTTATTGTACTAAATGCTGCACAAAGGTATCGCTCTTTGAAAAGTCGGACACATAGCGGTAATTAATATGATTATACTTTTGCTTGACTACGTTATCAAACAGCTAATAATGTGTTGCTAATGTTACACAAACCGCCATCTCAGTCAGACAGCTGCCTTCTAACAATCAGCACCCTTAGAAACGCTTTGAACATCATAGAACATCAGACGAGAAAAGGCATAGATAGTTCATCATGATTAATGACATAACATCATAATATACATCATATAATTCACCCGCTATAATGCTATGTACACGATTTTTAATATCAACAGAAAATATAAGCGTAGTATAGTAATGATGATATGCTAAAGCCCGCCTGCACGTTGACGTGATTGGTTACAAGGTAGTTTGTGATATCTCAAACCGCCTTTGGTTCACAGGACCTTTAAGGAGAAAATACTCAGCAATGGTGTTGACTTATGAATTTGCACATGGTTTGTCTGAAAGCATATTAAAAACAACAGATAGACTAAACAACATTAAAACATGTTTTTCACCACATGGGGTCTTTAAAACACCCCGAAATTCCCTAGCATTGTGGCAGCACTTTTGCATATACTCAGATTTTCTTCATAAAATGTCAAAATCTTGTTGCATAGCCTATACATGATGCTTAAGAAACAATTGCTCAGTGTACATTTCACAGTTTTAAATGTCATGAAACTGTGTACAGTGCTGGTCAGAATTATTTGCCCCCTTGCAAATATGATCAAATCATATTTACCAAGGGGGGCAAATAATTCTGACCAGTACCGTACATGATCTGGAGCATTACATAATGTTTATTAATCAAATCCTAACAATATCACTAAAATGTATTTCCCTGTTTTGCATCTCCTCTACAAGAGAGGCTGCCAGGAAAAATGGAAACCTCTAAAATAGTAATAGCAGCCACTGTTACCATGACAACTGTGTCTCTAGATAGAATTACAGCAGAAATACAGATCAGAAGACTCTTTGAAAACATTCACTGGAAGATCAATGTAAAATTTTTGGATCCATAGAGACAATGACTTTATCGGTTACGCAACCGCTCCAGTGATTTACTCAAACTTGAAATCTATCACACTTTAGATTTAGGTCAGAAACGGTCCAATTTAGTGATGTAACAAAACTGGCTGAGAATCTTCTAACTGCTGTAAACTTTTACCACCCCCTGGTGGAATTAGTGTATAGTAAGCCAGAAACTAATCTGTACAACTGTCCATATTCTTTTAGTTCAGTATAATAATTCAAATCAGTAAAGTCTTACTAACAACCAATGAAAATAAAAGGAATATGTGATAAAGACTGTAACTTTGCACCATGACCTTTCTCCACAGGCTACCCTCCTGCCATGGCCCACACAGGCCCAGAGGTGCACTGGAGATGGTTGGAGCTCCATGACTCTGTGTCCATGGTGTCTGTGGAGAGGAAGTTCCGGACAGCTGCGGGAACAAGACAGTGGAGGATCCACCGTCGACCCAAACCCAGGCACTCTCTCTTGGATGAGCGCAGGCTGCACTATGCCGCTTGGCAGGGTTGTCTGGAGCAAGTCAGGGCCATGCTGGGACATGGGGTGCCTGCTAACTGCCAGTTAGTGAGCTATAAACTTAAGCAAACAATTCATCCAGAATTTTCAATTCTGCCATTATCTTCTCTCCCAAATGTCATTCCAAATGTTATTTTTGGCTACACTTTTAACCTGGTAAATTATAGATATATTGTAGATTTTTTTAATGGCAGCAACTATCTGCAAGTTGTATTTACACTAGGTGTAAATAGCGATATATGCTATTTACACAAATTGAAAATAGCAGTACTTTCTTTGTACTAATGTAGCCTCTGCAGTTTGCACCGCCCGCTCTAAGTGGAACGCTATAACCCGGGCCTGTCCGCATTGGAGGCGGCACTCCGCAGTCTCTAGAGTCAGTCGCTAGAGCGCTTTTTGAGAGTGAGCTCTCACTGGCCTACGTTTGTTAAGAATAGTTGTTAGTTGCTATTCATAAATAGGCTACTATTTGCACCCCAGTGTTCACTCTGATGAACTGGGACTAAGATCCATGTGCAGTTTATTGAACAACAGCAGAGTCAGTGTAGCCTACTTACAGGCGCGGGTCGAATCACAGCGGATAACATTCGTGGTCATAACAGGCAGAGGGTCAGGGCAGGCAGCAGACAGACAAATACGGGGTCAAAAGACAGGCAGCAAGAGTCATGATAATGAAACCATTATTATAAATAAAAGATTTCGAATCCAAAATCGCCCCCTATACCCTCAAATGGGGAAAGTCATTTGTAGTGGTGTCCGAAACCATAGTGAACATTATCGAGTGCACTCTTTCTATCCCACATTGCACCACAATAACGAGTGTAAGCCGATGTACGCTCAACGGCTGTCCGAATTCGCTCACTCGTTTTCATTCACCTCTTCAAGGGATCTGTATTAGTTGACTAACGTAGGGAATATTTATTGAGGGTTTAGGGGTCGATTTCAGATTCAGCCTCATTAAGCCTAGCATGCTCAGTGCTTAACAGGTGTGTGTGCAGTCAGTCCAGGTGAGTTCTAGGATTTGTAATCCAATTGCTAATATTCAGGTGTGAGAGACCTCAGGTGAGAGACGAGGGGATTTTCGTAGGTAGCGTTTGTGAGAATTGAATAAAACAGCATGCAATATAACAGCATATTCAGTGTATATGATTATATTTATTAAAATTATAGATGGATGGTGCCTTATTGGGGCATTACTTGTCCCTGTCCCTAAAGCCCTCACCTACACTTTTGCAATTTTGTCTGGCTAAATCAGACAATGGTGGGTGGAGTTAGTGTAAATAGCCTCTGCCAGCAAAGCAAGCTATTTGCGCTTGGTGTAACTAGACACTATGTTGTTTAATTAATCTTATTTTTAACAATAAAAGCTATCTATTCCATGTTTTTGTCCTAACAAGCCATGACACAACAATCACAGTATTTGTGGTATAATGTTTTTATTTTATTTTCACTTTCCATATATCCCTTTTAAATTAGTATTAGTGTCAGATGTTAACAATAGTAACATCTAATGCCATGCAAAAGAGTGTTGAGTTAATCTCCAAATAAATACACAGACATATTTTTCACTGACTGGGCCATTTTGTACTTCCAGGGACCCGCATGGTTGGACAGCTCTCCACCACGCCTCTTTCAAGGGTCATCTCATGCTGATCAAGTTCCTGTTGCAAACTGGCCAGGTGGAGGTAAATACCCAAGACTTCTTCAACTGCACTCCCCTGCACCGCTCTTGCAGCGGAGGAAACCCTGAGACCACAGCCTTTCTCCTCCAGAAGGGGGGATCACATTCAGAAAGGTCCTGCTCTGGCCAGACGCCCCTTCACCTGGCTGCAGCCAGCGGATACCTGTGCACGGCACGGGTTTTGCTCCAGCACTTGGCCTCACCGAACGCCCAGGACTTTCATAAGTGGACACCCTTGCATTGGGCGATTGTTGGAGGCTGGGGGGACGTGGCGGAGCTCCTCCTAGATAATGGGGCAGATGTGGAGGGAGGAAAAGGTGTGGGCATGAGCCCTCTGCAGCTGGCAGTGTTGACAGGGAATGAGGCGGGGGTGAGACTGCTGTTGCACCGAGGCGCAGATGCCAATATGAGGGGTCCTAATGGGCGCACAGCCATGCACCTTTGTGCCTACTCTGGAGACAAGAAGGTGACAGACTATGGGTTTGAAGTCGCCATTAAATGAAATCCACCCTATCTATTTTCTAAAAGGATGCTATAGACCTCATTTAAAAAAAATCGACCCATGTATATGTTTTATTTTTAAGTATGTTTTGAGGGTAACGCTTTAGATTACAGCCCGGAAAGTACTGTGTAATTAAGAGGAATTTACAGTGTAACTTTCTGTAATTATTGTGTACCTATAAAGTACTTACATGTAAGTATAAGGGAACAATATGTAAAGTTTGGGGAATAAACAACCAGGAGAAATAAAAAAATATTTATACTGTAAGTATTATAGAACTAAGGGGTACTTATTCTACTATTATGATACAACAATCTTACATTTGGGAACAATTTAGCGAGAACATACACTGCGTACCTTTTTGTAATAATTGAGATAATACATACTGTATAGGCTTTTTAAAAATGACAGGGTACATATCTATGCATTTATAAAAAAAAAATTATATATATATATATTTTTTTTTGATAGCAAAAGTGCAGATGTTTAAGTTTGGGCTAACATGTTTCAAAGAAAAGCTAAGACTATTGCAATTTTTTTAAATATACTGGGAAATAAATCTGGTTTCATGTGGGTATTGGTGCTTGTATAATAAATAAAGGTTTCCGAGTCAGTGATATAAGATTGTGTGTATGCATTTTTATTGTACTTACCCTGTAACTACATGGAACACGAGGGTAACAAGCACCACTACATGAAACAAGAGTATCTTTCCCCAATATTTAAGCAAAAGTTGCAATAGTTTTCGTTTTCAGTGCACTTTTGTTAAAAAGATTACTTTATAAATGCATATGTACCCTGTAATTTTTATAAAGCCTACACAGTATGTACTGGTTCACCATTATTTCCAAAAGGTATGTTCTTGCTAAATTGCTCCCAAATGTAAGATTGTTATATCATAATAGTAGAATACGCACCCTTTAGTTCTTTAATACTTACAGTATAAATAATTGTTTAATTCTCCTGGTTGTTACACCTTTATTCTCTAAACTTAAAATATTGTTCCCTTATACTTATATTGTAAGTACGTTATAGGTACACTATAATTACTGAGCGTTACACTGTAAAATCACTTTAATTACTCAGTACTTTACGGGCTGTAATCTAAAGCGTTACCGTTTTGACCTCATAATGTGTCAAAGGCCCTATTTACACCTGGTGTTTCAGTGATACGTTTTCAGCCAAAACTCATTACCGTTTACACCATACGCTGAAATGCGTCTCCTGTGACCACTTGTGTTCTGATTTAGTCTAGACCTTCCTCTCTTCTTTCGTCATACTCTACATCACTTTCACATGAGTGCACCGCACAAATATTATTGAATGAATGAAGCCATTACGCTGCTTACAAGCAAGCTGGGAAGGAAGAAAATGGAAAGGATATGAATGGTAACGACGATTTCAATCATAATCCATGTGTTTTGGCACAACATTGCGAAGTTGGAACTTGGAGTCTATTGTTTTGGTGCAGAATTTTCATTTTTAAGTGAACTATTCCTTTAACATTGTCCACTTGTGATCATTTTGACAAAAACACATTTTAATGCCATGTGTAAACAGGTCTAAAAATTCAAAACTGGCTCTTCCGTTGAAAATGACAGACTTCTCTCTGGACTTCTCTAATCGTTTAGTCCACTTAAACCCTGCCCCTGCAAGTTCGTGTTCATTTGCCTCTAATTTTGAGTGCCCACATCTTAAAATCCAATCAGCAACCGATGCGAACCAAATCCTGCACTACATCTTTTTGAAATTTTGAAACTATACCAGCATTTACCCCTGGTTTCACAGACAAGGTTTAAGCCAGTCCCAGACTAAAATGAATGTTTAGGCTGTTTAAACTGAAAGCAACTTGCACTGACATATCTTAAAATACAGTAGTCAACATTTGAAGTGGATCAAAACCTTTCATCAAAGTTATACATATATTTTGAACAATACCTGTTCTTGTCTTAGGACAACTTGTCACGACACACACACTAGAGACGTAAGATCCAATAGCAGTATTTAATATAGGGTAATCCGTACTCACAACAGTCCAGGCAAGGGTCAAAAATCCAATAAGGCAATCCAGAAACAAACAAGAAACAGGCAGATACATGAACGGAAGTGTGGGGACAAAAACAAGGACTCCGTAACAAACACTAACACAGACAGGGCATATATACACACAGAACTAACAAGGTGACGGGAAACAGCTGAGTGCAATAATCAGATAAGTGGCAGAACAGAATGCTGGGAATTGTAGTCAATAGTGAAGGACACCGTGATAACGAGGACCTCTAGTGATAACCCAGGGAAACACAACCAGACACTGTGACAGAACCTCCCCTCTACGGAGCGGCTACCAGACGCTCCATGACAGAAAACAAGACAACACAAGAGTCCAAGAGTAAGGTGGAACGTGGAAGATCCGAGGGAGGGATGGGAGGGCCAGGACCATGCAGGGAGACAGGAACAAGGGGTGAGGGTTTAACCGGGGACCAGGGCAAAACAAAAAGTCTACCGGCATCCAGGGGGAAACACAAAGTCCATCTGGCGGCCAGGGCGAAGCACAGTTCATCGGGAGGCCAGGGCGAAACGCAAAGTTCATCGGGAGGCCAGGGCGAGACGCAAAGTCCATCGGGCGGCCAGGGCGGTGCAGACCCCTCGGGCGGCCAGGGCGGTGAAGACCCTTCGGGCGGCCACGGCGGAGAAGACCTCTCAGGCGGCCACGATGGAGAAGACCTCTCAGACGGCCACGGCGGAGAAGACCTCTCAGGCGGCCACGGCGGAGAAGACCTCTCAGGCGGCCACGGCGGAGAAGACCTCTCAGGCGGCCACGATGGAGAAGACCTCTCAGGCGGCCACGGCGGAGGCTCAGGAACCAACACCGGTATAGGGACAGCCCCCGGCTCGGGAACAGACACTGGCTCCGGCTCAGGAACAGACACTGGCGGAGTCGGCAAGACGAACAGCTTGGGCTGGGCCGGCAAGGCGAGCAGCTCGGGCGGGGCCGGCAAGGCAGGGCGACTGGGCGGCGCGTCAAGGATGGCAGTCACCTCTGGAATGGTCTCTGGGTTAAGAGCCACCGGACAAGTCGTTGAGAAGGCCTTTCTCCTCCTCCTCCGCCTCCGGACCCCCGGCCTCGGGACCACCGGACTCAGGACCACCGGACTCAGGACCACTGGAACTGGGACCCCCGGAACTGGGACCACCGGACTCGGGACCACCGGATTCGGGACCACCGGAACTGAGACCACCGGAACTGGGACCACCGGAACTGGGACCCCCGGACTCGGGACCACCGGATTCGGGACAACCGGAACTGAGACCACCGGAACTGGGACCACCGGAACTGGGACCACCGGACTCGGGACCACCGGACTCGGGACCACCGGACTCGGGGCGGCATCGGCATGGCGAGGCTCCGATACATCCCACTGGCTCCGATGAATTAAATAGCTGGTAAACCCCCAAAAATCCAGTATCTCCAGCCCCTTCATCTCCCACCCAGGCAATGGATCAACGAGACAGACATTAAAAAAGTTTTTCAATGTTGCATCCTTATAGTCCAAACCTCTAGAGAGAGTCCAAAAATTCTGAGCCAGACAATTCAACGTCTGGCCCTGCTGTCGAAGGATCATTAAATTTTGAACTCTTCCCCTCCTCTCCTTCGCCGTTCTGGGGGGAAGGATACGAAACCCCATACCGCTGGATCTTTGCATTGACGGAGTCCTTCTGTCACGACACACACACTAGAGACGTAAGATCCAATAGCAGTATTTAATATAGGGTAATCCGTACTCACAACAGTCCAGGCAAGGGTCAAAAATCCAATAAGGCAATCCAGAAACAAACAAGAAACAGGCAGATACATGAACGGAAGTGTGGGGACAAAAACAAGGACTCCGTAACAAACACTAACACAGACAGGGCATATATACACACAGAACTAACAAGGTGACGGGAAACAGCTGAGTGCAATAATCAGATAAGTGGCAGAACAGAATGCTGGGAATTGTAGTCAATAGTGAAGGACACCGTGATAACGAGGACCTCTAGTGATAACCCAGGGAAACACAACCAGACACTGTGACACAACTTTGATGAACTTTTTTGATCCACTTCAAATGTTGACTACTGTATGTCAGTGTTTTGTTTTGTCTCAATATGCACAATGTTGTTTTTTTTTCTATGGCACATTTATAAAAGCTACTTAACTGTCCTAATTGAACTGGTTAAATTAATTATTGGCTTAATCTAAGCCCTGTCTGTTAAATCAAGGCCATAAAGTTTGGTTTAGGGGGTTTAGGAGCTTAAAAAATATAAAATGGATACTCTAATAATAGATTGTTGTGGGGAAAAAACAGACATAACTAAGAAAAAAAAAAATACAGTTAGTATCTTTTACTATCAAAGATTTGATTTCATTAACCTGACAAGGAACTAGCTTTTCCTCAGAAACTCTCATTATATCAACCTGGTACTGTACATTTTAAACATGGTTTAAGGTTGAAGAAGTTTTATAGTGTTCTAGCAATGCGACTGGAGCTGTAGTTTTTTACAAACCTTTTCCAGAGTACAATATCTATCAGATGGTCAGTGGACTGATTGTGGGTAGTGCCGCCTTTAGTTAATAAGCTTTTTCAATTAAATATTGCTTTTTATTACTTTAATGTATAGTTACAGACATATACAACTGAAATTACTTCCCTTCCCAAAACATTGTTAGGGAAAACATCAAATCTACCAACTGTTTTCACATTTTTCTTTGAAAAATTATGTTTTATTAACAAAGTTCAGGAGGAGCACATCCAGATAATCTACCCAACCGGCATTAGAGGAGGCTTAAACATAGATTCGACTTACTTCTGTTTCATGAACGTTTTTCCAACATCTCTCCTCTACCCCAACTTCTCACTCTTGTTTATTCCTATCCCAGCCAGGGATGGGGTGGGGGGTGGGAGTGGTAGAGGTGTTCTGTGTTCGGGCCAAATTCTGAGCTCGGAGCCCTCTGCTCGGACAGCACACCAAATATGCATAATTTATACTATATCCGACTATATGTAAGTGTAACCTTGAACTAGAGACTGTAAAATAAGTTTTCTGGTTGGAAAATTGGCAAGTTGGACTCTGTTTTAAATGCTTTTTAAATAAAAGTAGCAGTGTAACAGTTACTTTATAACAGGAGTGATGAAATAATGTTATGCTATCCAATGTTATCTCATGTGATCATTGAGTGATAAATGTTCTCGCTGAAAAAAACTCACGTCTATTGAAGTGTCCTATAAACACCTAAATGCATTTGTTTCCAATAATCCCTATTACCGCAGCAAAACTTGCATTGCCAAGACTGTGAATTCAAGGTCTCGCTGCCCTTTTGGCTGAATGGTTTCAGAGTCGCGCCAACCGCGTGCAGTGAAACAGATGGCATATGTGTGGGTGAAGGGCAGTGTACAGTTCCTGTCTGCTTAGCACCATTTGATCTTTCTTTCACTCACTACTTTCCATCCTCTTCTGTCTCTTCTTACCGTATCTTCTCCTTCCCCATAGATCCTTCAGCAGCTGTTAACAGGAGGGGCCAAGGTTGATGTCAGGGATGGTGATGTGGCGTCTCCGCTGCATCTGGCTGCCCGCAGTGGCTCCAGGGCTGTAGTGCACTTGTTGATTCTGAACGGAGCAGGACTTGAGGACAGGGACAACCTCAAAATGACACCACTGCACTACTCAGCACTCAGGGATAATGTTGAGGCTGCCAAACTGTTGCTGCATTACGGGGCAGATGTGAATGCTGTGGAGCGGCTCGGACAGACACCTTTGCACCTGGCCTCGGAGAGGGGTCACTGCAAGGTGTGTTGATTCTCTCTCTCTCTCTCTCTCTCTCTCTCTCTCTCTCTATATATATATATATATATATATATATATATATATATAAATCAGAGAAGCAGGAGTCTCTTTTTGCTCTCCATTTATTATGGTCTCAAGAAGAAACAATTTAGGGCCTACTTACACTTGGTTACTTCATGCATTTTCTCTGATAGCTATCAGTTTGTGAAAAGACCAGCGCTGCGTTATCCTATTTCCATACTATAGACGCTTTCATCAGACGCGTTGCCATGGTGATGAGCTGGCCCAAAGTTAACTTCCGTTCTGTTTGTTTATTAGTGTTTACTGGATAATATGGCATTGACTACAAATGCAGTGAAAGTTAAGGTGATGAGCAGGTTGTTGAGCTGTGGGGTGCAACCTGACCATGGGAGCAAACGCAATTTAAAAAAAAATAAAAACGTTAAGGTTTCCTAACAAAGAGGGAGACGGCGGTTTTAAAATAGCTATGTTTCTCTGAGTGATATCCGGTACAGTGTTTCCCATACATTTATTAGTGGCAGCCCACCACATTATCAGCGCTGACCCCCACATATTGATTTCCGTGTTTTTTACAATTTAAGATGGGGAAAAGTTGTAGCTATTTGACTGCAGAGTTGCATGCAGCACATATTCATTCGCTCCCTCTCTGTCTCTCTCTCTCTCTAGCAACACATTGACAGCGGACCAGTCTGTGTATTGAATGGTTAGTATCATAAACAACGCTGCACAGATCCATCCAACATGCTGTCAATGTGGAGACCCACCTTGAAAAAAGGTTATTAGCAAGCATGTAAGAAGCCTAGCTAATAAGGAGAGCTATGTTAACTGACTCGCCAGTTTTTTAACACTGCGGTAAATCAGACGCGTCGGTAGAAAAACATTCTTGTCTCCAATTTTTGTTCAACGGGTCTGGTAGTGTCACATTTCAGTTTGGCCAAGTAGCTGCTAACATTTCTTTTCTTTGACTGGCAAGAAATACCAGCTAATACGAAGGTTATTTACAAGTTATGTCTGCGGAAGTCTGCCAGAAGTTAAAGGGTTAGTTCACCCAAAAATGAAAATTAAGTCATTAATTACTCACCCCCATGCTGTTCCAACCCCGTAAGGCCTTCGTTCGTCTTCGGAACACAAATGAAGATATTTATGATTAAATGTGACAGCTGGATCACTCCTCCATAGGCTGCCTAAGGGAACGAATCCTGACGGCCCAGAAAGTCAATGAAGAAAATGTTTAAATATTCCATGTCACAACAGTGGCTCAACTATAAGTTTATCAAGCGACGAGAATACTTTTTGTGCGAAAAAACAAACAAAAATAACGACTTTATTCGACTATTCCTTTTCTTCCTTGTAGGCCTGAAACGAGACTTCAAGAGATTTCCACGATGCATGCGCGAGAATTGCGATCTCCTTCAACTACTTCAGTTAAGTTCTCGCGCGTGCGCGTCGTGGAAATCTGTACCGTTTGTTTATGTTGTTACTGCTGAAAGTGTCTATATAGTAGGTGAAAAACTGTATGTGAGCTGAGTAGTATGGCCGAATTCATAGTGTTCATAAAACTGGTGAAAAGTACCAGGATGACTTACTACTTCCGGCGAGATTCTGAAGTGCACATCATTCGATGGACACTTTACTATCCCATGAGGCCACGGGAGAGGATTTATGAATGGAGGTGAAGCAACGCAACTGAGGCCGTGAGTTACATACATGGTGGATGTACGTCCCAATTTTATTCATACTATACACATTCAAACTATATAGAATATATTTTTTAAAGTCCCCATGTAATCAATAATTGTATCCCTTAAATCTCATCTTTGATCAGCAAAATTACATATTTAAAAAATGTTTCCTTGAAAAAAATCTTCATGGCTTAAAATAAGCTTCAAGCTTTCACCCTTGCCTCATTAGTATACGCAGTATCTATAAATATGCAAATTAGCCCCGCCTCCACTCACTCGCACCTTTTTTAAACATTTTAAAAACACCACATATAAACAACATTAAAAGCTGGATTTTCACCACAGGGGGACTTTACGATCACAAAGTAAGTTTGAATTTCAGTATTCAGGCTCCTGGTTGTAACACGGAAGAGGTGAGGAAGGCAGGCAGAGGTGTGGAACTAAGTACAGGTAATAACAAAAGAACCAAAGAACACAAAGGGCAGGAGTACAAGAAAACAGGAAACCAAAATACAAGTACACATAAGAATTCTGAAATATGAGAAACAACTGACAAAGTAAACTGCAAACACTATGGCTTATGCACACAGGGAAAACTAGATAACAGGACACAGGTGCAAATGATGAGGGAGTAACGAGGGGAACCAAAAGGACTACAAAACTAGAAACAAGAAATAAACAAACTAAATATAAAAGTCCAAATGAGAGACATGATACCGGTAGCCAAATATGACAGCACTACTGCAACATACATTGCCACAGATATGGCCTGCCAAAGATATATAGTTGAGCATCTTTTTTTAACAAGCAGACGCGCAAACTGCCACAACTGAAATTCAACATATTGCATCACATCTGGAAACTCAACTCAACACAGTCAATTCCATTAAAAAAGCCCGTGCTGACACATCTTGAAATAAGCTGATAATAAATGTTAGCGCATATGATATGCAGCATATCTGTTGCTTTTAGTGGCATGAACTCCGTTGAATTAAAATTTCATATTTCGGATTTATATCTGTTTTGCGGAGACACATTTCTGTGGCCGTAAATAAAACAATTTTTAACAAATCGGATAGCTATCTGATCAGTGAAAATGCATTAACTGAAAAGTTGAATTTCGCTTTCCTATGGGATGTTCTGCTCTTTGTATTATATAAATGTCTTTATGAATGTTTACCTGTCTTTACTTTCTCAGAACACTTGTGATTCCATCCACAGGTCTTCAAGGTTCTGCTAGACAAAGGTGCTGATCCTGCTGTAAGGAGCAGCTGGAGAGAGACAGCAGAGGACGTTGCAAGAACACACAATATGATAGGCATCGTCCAGCTCCTTCAGCAACACCAGACTGTCAGGATGAGCGATCGAGTTCAGGACGGTGTGCAGAGATAGAAGAAAAAACAGTGAATTAAGGCCTGATCACAGAGGACAACTATAAATATACCCCCGGTTTCACAGACAAGGCCTGAACCTCCCAGACTAAAAGCAGCTTGAACTGACATATCATAAAATATGTCATATCCATTGTTTTGTCTCAAGATACACAGCAGTAATATTTTTTTTTCTAAGGCACGTTCATAAAAGCTACTTAAATATCCTAATTGCCTAATCCTGCTTAAGCCCTCTCTGTGAAACCAGGCCATAAATAATCTTTCTAATTCCACACCAGAACTATAACGATACTGAGGAACAAATTTCAACAATTTGAAAACAGTTTTTTTTTTTTTTTTTTTTTTTTTTTCAGCTGATGAACGATACAAATGATGGTGGCTTTGAAGTCTTGGGATTGTAGTTTAGTTTTTATAGTCTACTTTTATCTTTTTACTTCTGCCGATTGTATTTAGGCTCCAATGTGCATAAAAGTTGTGTTAATTTGTGAAAATTATCACGATGAAGAAAAGTAAGAATGATAAACGTTTGTCAGTCACAGAGCTTATTCTGCAATAATCCAGAGTTATATATTATGCAATAATCCAAATCCATCCTATTGGGATTTTGTTGAGGGAACCGTGATGCAGACTTGGTGATGGTTGGCCTACAAAAATATGTCATCCTGCAGCACTCTATTGACAGCCAATCAGAATCCACCTGAGCTCGAGCATTTAAAGCGGCTGACGACATAACTCCAGGGTGAGCGTGATTTCGCCAAGTACCACATGTTCCTGGATCAACATCGTTGTTGATCCTGGAACAACTTTCCAATCAACCAATCAGATTTGAGGGACAACTTTACAGTTTATGTCAAGTTTAGGCTTAGAACCAGGGTGAGGTACGGTACTTAAACATCAGTGTTATTTACCTATCATTACCCTTTGATTTTAGGGAAAAGTTATGGGTAGGGGTAGGTTTAGGGGTAGCGATTGGGATTGGGTATAATAAACAGAATGTCATCATGCATTGGTGGTGTTGATATAATTATTGTTATAGTTATGTTCGTAGTGTGAACGGGCCTTATACGACAGCAGTTCACTGGTTTGATTGCAAGTGGCATTTCAAGAAAGTTTATATTTTGTGTAAAAGCTTGGTCACATTTACTGTTATTCGACACATATTTGTGGTCGAAACCGAGTCATTTTTATAGGAAGACAAAAGATTTTCTCCTTGCAGATTTCGCTCGAGTTCAAGTTGGTTCTGCAAATTCACCATGTTGACCAACAGAAAGCGGCTTGAAAGCAACTTCTGTCAGAGCTGTGACATTTGTGCCCGTGAAATTTACAGGAATTTCACTAATGTGACCTTACCTTAATAGAAGAAGTGGAACTTGTGTTTGTACCTGATCTTCCCTAACAAAACATTACCATGATAACACAATTTCTGTCAAAATGCCAACTGTGACCATTGCTAAAAATCATAGAGGATGTAACAAATTTTTACATTTATTCTTAAGTTTTTTTCTTTTGTGGACAGTGAAGGATAAAACCTCCATTTGTAACTGTAGTGCCTATAGTATTTTGACGCAAAGTAACTTATCTTTTAAGGGTCTATACGGAAATAAAATCATCTTCAACATTCAGATGCTGGCGTGACAATTTCCAATAACCATGCTCTTTTCCAGTAAATACTGCCAAAAAAACTAGGTGATTGTTGTTGTTTTTTAAACTAGGGGAGGATCGTTGCTATCATGTGTGTATTTTCTCATGACGTCAGCCACACGACTGTAGAACGTACCCGCGGATTGATATGTACTGCACATTTCAGTTCCTTCCTGTCATCAGCGTCATGGTACTTCCCGTACCCAGTCACTGGGTAGTGGCTATCT
The DNA here is from genome assembly GCA_030578255.1 of Tiaroga cobitis. Classification (NCBI taxonomy): domain Eukaryota; kingdom Metazoa; phylum Chordata; class Actinopteri; order Cypriniformes; family Leuciscidae; genus Tiaroga; species Tiaroga cobitis. The sequence continues at coordinate 37,767,287 of CM060608.1, read as the reverse complement.
ATCTTAAAATACACAAATTACATAATAGCATAACAGTTTCTCCGAAGGATAAGTGTAGCCTACTATTTATTTTTTCATAATGCGTTGATGTCGAATAGACTCAAAAGATTATGAAATCTTTAACGCTGATATGTTTTTATTGCAAAGAACAAACAGCACACAGCATTGAAATACAAAAAAACATAACATGAAAAGGAAAAATACAAACAGAAACAAGTAGCCTACTGAAAACACAATCAGTGAGAAAGGTCAATTTGTTATTCTTATTGAGAGATTTTAGAGTATGAACGAGTGTTAGAGTGTTAAGAAATTTGTTATTGTAAAAAGAAAGCAAAACAAAAAAATTAACCAGGCCAACAGCATGGAAAGGCTACTGCCAGAGAAATAATGATATATATATATATATATATATATATATATATATATATATATATATATATTAGCGAAACGTTTAAATTACATTTTATGAAAGGAGAAAACTTAAATTCTCTCTGATTGCCATGATAAAATAAACGAAGCACAGCTTCTTCCTCAATTTTACAGACTTCACATAAGTTGGCAAAAGTAGAGATACCATGCTGATAAATTGCTATGCTCGCTCCCTCGTGATTACGTGGAGTATTTTATGTGTTTATTTATGTTATACGTGGATAAAATACATTTTATCTCTCATTTTATCCGGCTCTACAATAGGTCGCGGATGTGTACAAATATGCTGTTTGTCAGGCCAGACTTACGTCAGACCTACGTTCAATCCTTATAGAAATATAAACACCTGGAGGCGCAAGTGTCATTTACAGGAATTGACTGCTGCAGGAGGCGCTGGGGAAAAAAAAATACACCGAGAAAAAGCTTTATTGATAACGCTTACAATCCCAGCATAACCAGCAATGTATTTAAAGTGTATAATAAATGGTGTCTACTAGTCTATCTATGGGTGCAGATAACGTACTTCAAAGAAATGTGGTGGGTTACAGCGTTGAACAATGTAACAGTGTCTGACAGCGAATTTTTGTTTTGGTCACATGACACACATCTCTGCACCAATCAGCGAGCTTTCACAGAAGCAGCCGTATGCTGTTCTATTATCCGCTCTGGGTTACGAGAATATTTCTAGATTCTAACGTCCTCGGCAGGTACCGACGACAGCGATCATGGAGGCGTCGATGGCCACCGGTCCCGCCGCAAACGCGCCCGCTAATAGCGAAGGCATATTAATAGGGGATAAAGTGTATTCCGAAGTCTTCCTCACCATCGATAATTCTTTGATTCCAGAGGAAAAGCTTTCCCCAACCCCGTCTATGCAGGATGGCCTGGACCTGTACGTCGAGACCGACCTGCGGATCCTGGGCTGCGAGCTCATTCAGGCCGCCGGAATCCTGCTGCGCCTGCCGCAGGTAATTCATATGTTTGTTGGTGTACAAAAACGATGAATCTAAGTGCAACTGTTATATTATAGTGGAAGTTGAAATAAATAATTAGTAAAAAAAATTGCGATGTGACATTAACGTTATCAAACAAACACCTATAATTCGACAAAACACGGCAAACCTTCCCATGGACTAAAAATATATATTTTAAAATGATATAACGTTACAAGTTTAGATTTTACACAGTGTTTAATCTTGAGTTCAGTAACATGGATTCTGTGAATTACGTCTTTCACGAACGGTGCCCATCGGCTAGACAAAAACAAAATGGCGGACGTTGCTTTTTAAACAAAACAGGGCGGTTTATTAAATTTTCTTTAATTACATTTTTGTTTCAGGTTGCCATGGCGACCGGACAAGTGCTTTTTCATCGGTTCTTCTACTCGAAGTCTTTCGTGAAACACAGTTTTGAGGTAAGAGAATAAAGCCGTATTTACAAGCAATGCGGATGGCAGCCATGTTGTTCGAACTGCTGTAACGTTAAATGACATTCAATCAGATTAAAGCCAAACTATATCGCTGTATAGTGTATACATTTGTTTAATGTTGGCGTCATAACAGGGTAATTATAATATACTTGTCTTCAAATCAACTGTCTAACTTGGCGTAATTTTTGGGCATCATTCATAGGCCTGTTTGAAAGGAACCCTGTCTAGTTAGACAGCTCACTATGTTGACGATTTTAATTATATTTATTTAGCTCTATTTTATATATATATATTTATTCTATAGTACTGGTCAAAATAGAAACGTTACTTTTTTAAAGTTTTTGATAGAAGTATCTTATGCTCATAAAGCCTACATTTATTTGATCAAAAATACAGTAAAAAAACAGTAATATGGTGAAAAATTATTACAATGTAAAATAATGTTTTTCTATTGTAATATACTTTGAAAAATATAATTTATTTCTGCGATATAAAGCTTAATTTTCAGCATCAATACTCCAGTCTTCAGTGTCACATGATCTTTCAGAAATCATTCTAATATGCTGATTTATTATCAATGTTGGAAACAGATGTGCTGCTTAATATTTTTTTGGAACCTGTGATACTTTTTTCAGGATTCATTGATGAATAAAAAGTTGATAAGAACAGCGCTTATTCAAAATAGAAATCTTTTTTAACAATATAAGTCTTTACTATCACTTTTATTCCATTCAACATCCTTGCTGAATAAAAGTATTAATTTATTAAAAAAAGAAACAAAATGACTAGCCCCAAACTTTTGAACGGTAGTGTATATTGTTACAAAAGATAATAAATTCTTTTTAACAACTGAGTATCAAATCAGCATTTAAGAATGATTTCTGAAGGATCATGTGACACTGGAGAATTGGCTGATGAAAATTCAGGTTTGTATCACAGAAATAAGTTATATTTTAAAGTATATTTAAATAGAAAACCATTATTTTAAATTATAGTAAGATTTCACAATATTGCTGTTTTTTTCTGTATTTTTGATTAAACAAATGCAGGCTTGATGAGCATAAGAGACTTCTTTCAAAAACATTTAAAAAATAGTAATGTTTCCAAACGTTTGACCGGTACTATATAATTTGTGTGTAGTTGTCTGTTTTCATTTGCCGACACTTACAAAATGAAATCCATTTCATGCAACATTTGCTCAAATTCACTATTTAAAAGCAGAAAATGTTTCTGAAATGTATATATTTATCAGTAGGGGTGTAACGGTTCACAAAATTCACGGTTCGGTTCGATACGATACAGTGGTGTCACGGTTCGGTACATTTTCGGTACAGCAAAACAAAAGAAATGCCAGAGAAATTTCCTATTTATTAAAAGAAAAAATATTTTTAAATAAGTTTGAGTTTTCCTACATCTTGAAACGTACAGGTTTATAAATGGGGGTAATCTTTGAAGGATGAACAAATAATGTTTTGGTCATCACATTAAAAATAACATTTAAATATAGGCCTATATTTATATAGATAATATTTGAGTTTTGAAGTGCTGGAAAAAGATGTGTGAAGTACTTGAAAGCATTTCACTATTCCAGCCAAACTTCCATGGTTACAGTGAGTGTTACTATAATAAATCCATGGTGAATGTTGCTGATCTGTGGACTTAAAGCCTATAACTAACGTTAGATCATTCACGGCACAATGTTTCTCCTGGTGTCCACGTCAGCGCTGTTTGATCTAATAGAGATCTACAGTTAATAACGGAGAAATTTGAATGCTTCTCACTAGATCTCGCAGCGATGTTATTACTTCAGTGGCGAATTCAAATGTTTTCTTCACTGGATCTCTTAGCGCTGTGTAGTAACAGTGTCGCTTGACCAAGATCAGCTCGCGCTGCACAGATGTTGCTGGTCCGAACTGATAAACGTCCGTCAAGTTTATCCGTCAAGCACAATATAATGAGTAGCGCAGTTTCGTTCCGCTATCATTACGTTTGCCATTTGATGTTGCGCAACGCTGTGGTGATCGCGCCAGCGCGGATTTTGTCGGCAGGAAAAATGGTCCAAGGAATCGTTCGGTTTGTATGCGTACCGAACCGGAAGCCTCGTACTGAAACGGTTCAATACGAATACATGTACCGTCACACCCCTATTTATCAGTATATTGGCCCCTTTTAACTAATGTATGCTGCTTGGTTTCTTGTGTAGCAGTGTTTCTGACAGCTCTTTCTGTCAACTGTTCTCTATCTAGATTGTTGCCATGGCCTGTATGAACTTGGCTTCGAAGATCGAAGAAGCCCCTCGACGAATTCGAGACGTCATCAATGTGTTTCATCATTTAAGGCAGCTCCGAGGCAAAAGGTAAGCATGTCTCGGTCTCGCAGGGCTTCTGTCACACCGTTTCCTCTGTTCGTTACCTGTGCGCCCAACCTCCCACCCTTAACCAATTCATTTTTCTTTGAATAACATTTAATGTCATCACCTCAAATTGTAAATGATTCAGGTATACTTAAACATGTTAACTGTGAGTAGTCTGTGCACTTCTGTTTGTCGTTGATATGATGTCTTAATTTTGTTTGCTTTATTCTAAACCATTTTAAAGCTTTTCAGTTCCGTCATCAGTCATAATTGGTAGTAACAGCAGGATATTACCTGAACAAGTAAAATACGTTCAAACGGCTCAAAAGGTTAATTTTGATCAAGGGAATATGATGGCAATTGGGCTATGTTGCATAAATGACTGGCTAGTCTCAATTCTGAAAACAATTTAAAGAGAATAAAAAGGAAAAATTGTTCATCTGAAATCAAGGACGCGGTATTAACTTGAATTCTCTTTTCCCTTGCAACCAACTAACAGCGACCAGCTACATTTACCAATGCCTGGGTGATGTGGAATGGTACGTAGAGATGAAGCAGTCGGCATGGCAACAGTGAGCGAGGTGTCGCTTCCCCCCCTCCCCCGGGAGAAGCCAGTGGTCTGAAAGCGGTCACTGGGATATCGGGGATCGACAGGTTGGCCGCTGGTCCGAAGCGTCTGGGTGACTCCTGTATCTCAGTTTAAGCTTATTGTCTCTGCCAGCACAGGTGATGATCTAAATTTTCATTTCATTATCAAGAGACACCTCACCGCACATGTCATAGCTTCCACAGAAATATCTCACTCTGCACATCCAAGATCGAATTCTCTTGTATGTTCACATGACAGGAGCTGTGAGGGTTGCACACTGAGAATGTGCTTTTTTTCTTTTTGCGTCGTAATATAAGTCTTCTGTTTGGATTGGGTGTTTTAGACACTTTATTGTCCAAAATGCACAATTACATGTTGAGTTATCCTAAGAGCAGTCTTCGACATCAGGTTAGCAGAGCTGTTTTGTGTGCATTTTGCCTTAGAAATCACTAACCATGTTGTTTAGTGTAGATTTTTTGATTATTATGATTTCAGATGTAATTGTGTGACATGAAACTAAGTATGTTGTGTTAATGTTTATGAAATATTTCTGCATGTCTGGATGTCATGTCAGTTATAATGAAAACGTTTAGATAATAACTATTGAAATATAAACAGTTTTCTCTCTATTTCAATGCAAGAGAGAGAAAATGTTAAATTCTAAATCTGTTATTTTGGTCAAATCTAGGCTCTTTTCCATTACTGAATAATTGAATTTGTAATATTGTTTAGGTGTACAACATAGTTTTGGTAAAGTAATAAATGTTAAGTGTTTCTCTTGATATCACAACTGGACAGTTTTAGTTTTTAATAGCTAAAAGAGTACAAGAATAACATTCATTTAGATGGTCACCTTTTAGTTGGTCAGTATTTTTTTTGCTGTTGTATTGCAGATTTTGAACATGTAGTGAAGGTGACCAATGTTATTACTTCACACACCCTGCAGTACATCCGTACTATTCTCAAATCGTGACTCAGCCTTGTTATTATGTTGTCATGAACTTATTCTTCAAGTAGTGTTTTTGATAAAAAGCTCACGTCTCTTCTATGTTTTTAAACGGTTATGCTGAGACTTTGTAAACTGTGTGTTGAGGTTTTTGATGCTTTTGTTTCCCAGGATTGACCTGGTTAGTGTATTATTGTGATATTGCTTAGTGCGTTTATAGTAGAACGTGTTTTTTAATTTATTTTTATATTCTGTTGAAGCTATGATGTGGTGAGAGGTGGATCATTTTCTTGCTAGTAACTTGTGGCAGTACTAAAAGTCTTAAACTGAAATTACAGGAGTCAAAAAAACTGGACCTGTTGCCTGTAGTTGGTTGAAAGGGAAACAGAATGATTTGAATTGAAAATGAAGCAAACAAAAGGCACTTTTTCATTGTCTTAAATAGTATTTGGGTATGGGGAAACCATTTTACTTTCGTTCCTTCATAAATCAGGAGTCCAAGTCCATTGATACTTGATCAGAACTACATAAACACCAAAAACCAGGTGATAAAAGCTGAACGGCGTGTGCTGAAGGAGCTGGGCTTCTGCGTCCACGTCAAACACCCACACAAGGTATGTCACTTTCTTTTGTAGCACTTAATAGTTTTGTTGGGAAATGAAATGAGTAACTTAACATGCAGTTTGGTGGTTTTTCTAGATTATCGTCATGTATCTGCAAGTCCTTGAATGTGAGAAGAACCAAACGCTGGTCCAGACAGCATGGTGAGTAAATAAGCAATCTTCAATTGGGTGTCTAGACACTGCGGTGTAACCAGCCCAGTAATTAACCCTCTTACGTAACTTTTCTGTCCCCTCATCTGATGGATTGGTGTATTCGTGGCTCATGTGTGTGTCTTCTGTTTAAATCTCTTGTTCATGGCTGTAATTAAAGGAAAATGGAGAGCTTAGTTTAACTCTGTCCTTTCTCTCTACTCTTTGATTAAAGGGTAGTCCATGATGGTAAGTGTCATAAAGAACCTCTGAACTCTGCTCCTCCAACCACATGACCTCAGGAATCTCCCCCCATTGGCTGCCCTTCTCGAGACAGCCAATCCAGTGAGAGCTCTCTGCCCGAGAATCACTGAAGGGGGCCTTTTCCAGCTGCCATCAGCATCTTGTTTTCTTGCGGTTGTCCAAAAGGATTTGTATTTGTTTTTGCTTCAAGTCTCAAGTTTTCTCTCTTTCTTTTTAATTATTTGCTTTCACCTTTATAAAAGGTGGTTTAAAACCTGAATATTTGCATTTCATTATTAGACTTCACTTATTAGATTTAGGTGGTATACGTAGACTACATTTTTCCTTTCTAAATGTACTCCAAATTAAAGGGTAAATCACCCAAAAAGGAAAATTGTTGTCATTCACCCTGATGTCTTTTCAAACCTGTATGATTAGTTTTTTTCATAGAATAGCCAAGTATAAATTTTTAAGATTGTTCACGTTGCTCTTTTCCATACATTGACAGCATATAGTGTCCAGAGGCTGTCAAGATGTAAAAAGGGCAAAAAAGTGGTCATTCTCTTTATTCCAGGTCGTCTGAACTGAAATTTAAGCTTAATTCTGTCCTCTCTGATCTTATGTGCTTCTACATGAACATAATTTGTTTTATTTAAATTTGTAAGATTTAAATTGAAGATACATTTAAGAAACCTTTTGTAATTTGTTTCCCCCAGATTTTGTGTAACTAGTGTAAATAATATTGAAACCTCTACTGGGCGATGAGAGTTTTGCTGAAAAGCCACTTCTCCACACGCAAAGCTTTGGTATGGCTTCACTCAGAAGAGTTGTAATATGGCGCACAATATGCTTTTTCATGCTTTTATATTAATTTTGGAGATGGACAGCCTCTGTTCACCATATTATTCCTTTGTATGGGGTGGGAAGGTCTTGAACATTGAACGTTGTCTTTTTTTGTCTGTGTTCCACTGAGGAAAATTTCATGGGTTTAGAATGACATGATGGTGAGTAAATGACGTTTTTTATTTTGGGTGAACTATTCCTTTAAATAAGCAATTATTATCACAATAATTTGGGGTGAGGCGTTATGTCTTACAGGAACTCTCTCCTGCTCAATCTACACTTGAACGATATGTTTGAAGCTCAGAATTTTCATATAAATCAAATGTTCTAAGTAGGGTTGGGAATCGAAAATCGGTTCCAGTTCTGGAATTGGATACTTGTAATTCGATTCCACTTATCGATTCCTGTTTGCGAATTTTAATGTAATTTCAATCCATTTTCAAGCGCAAGAAGAAGCAAAAGAGAACTCAATTCGGCACTTGTGCCGTGCGCAGTTTTGTTTTCACACACATCTAAAACGCGCACCCAGAGAGCCAGCTCACATAGTGTCCGATACGGAGTTGAGTTCTCGTATGTTGTCTTGGGCTTCAACGCACAAATGCACACAAAATGACACAAAAATCCTCGTAAACGGTCATGCTGTTTAGTTTAGTTTAGTTTAGTTTAGTGCTGTCTTAAGTGAACGTAAACAGTTGAGAAAGAAAACGCATATTGGATCCTGCATAAGGTCTTAAAGTGACAGCAGGCCAATAAACCTGCTGCAGTCTCATTAACGTTAATCAAAAAACAAAATCACTTACTGATCTTGACTGAATAACTTTTGTGACTTTAATAAGGATTAATCTATATTTTATTTACAAAAAGCAAACTATGTAGTTATTTTACAGTTGATTACAATTTCTGTACCTGAAATCTGTTTAGTTGTATTTATTTGTGCTATTGCTAATTTTTTTATTTGTTCTTATTTTATTAGTTTACTTGTCTTAATGTTTGAAATTATACCGGTTGTTTTTGCTGTGGTATTTTTGTTTAAACTGTAGGAAGATGTTCTTTAGGCTTTTTTTTTTTTTTTTGGCAGCTGTTTTTTGTTTATGAAAATCAGCTGCAATAAAACATTTTGCCAAAAGACTAATAATAAATATGTTGGACATAAAAATTGACTTTTTTTTTTTTTACCTTACTGGAATCAAAAAGAATCGGAATCGATAAGCAGAATCAGAATTGGAATTGGAATAGCTGAAATTCAAATGATACCCAACCCTAGTTCTAAGGCCTGCAGTATAAAATCTAGAGTGGTTCTATTTCAGCGTTATTCACAAACTAGTCTTTGCCTTATTTGTCGTAATGACAGCGTTTTGGGTCCATAGTATCCATCTGCTTGCTTGCTTTTTTCAGAGAGCTTTGCATCTCATTTCTGGCAGTCATTCAGAGTTGAAGTTAAAGATTGTCTGTCTGCAAGTCTCCATTTAGCCGTGAATCCTAATACTACAGGAGACGTGTATTTGCCCATTCCCATGGCGGCGACTCAGCCCGCTTTGCATGCCGTATATTGTTATGAGTTGCATGCAGACATCAGTGCTACATCCTTGCTGATCCTGTTTCTCTTCATTTTACACTCTCATCTGCTTATTTCATGGAAAGTTAATCGAGTATGTAAGATGGAATTATGAAAAAACAGATGGAGTTGTAGTAGAGCTGCACGATTCTGGATAAATTGAGAATCACAATTCTTTTGTTTCAAACGGAGATCGGGATTCTGAACAGACAGCTATAAACAATAGCATGTAGTTCACTAGAGGTTCTAACAAATGTTAATCGCTGCAGTCTGTTTAAAATGTTTAATGAATCTGAATGAATTATTTTAAAGTTGGTTTGAATGAATGATTCAATGACATTAATGATTATATTAATGGATGAATCAATTTTTTGATCAAACCTCTTGAATGAATGACGCGTCATTTTACTTTCACAAGGTGATTTATTCTATTTTGATTGCTTCCATAGACATGTTTATATCTAAACTTTTATACCAGTTCTTCTGTGGTAACAGAAATATCAATACTGCGTGGTTGAAAAGACTTGTTTGTTCATGACAACTGCCCTCTCTGGCTCAGCGGCAGTGCAGACGCAGGTTTGAATGTTTGAAAGGTTTAATAGATACAGGTGATTCGTTTGGGTTTTTCGATTCGAGATCACAATCCTTTAACGATTAATCGTGCAGCTCTAAGTTGTAGTAATATGTCGCATGCAAGCCAGTTATATTTTGGACAAATGTCCTCCCATGAGCTTGTCTATGTGCACATGGGTACACTGAACGTGTGCGTGTGCCCATTCACACTGCATGCTTGCCTTAAAACTTCTGTAGAGCGACAGAGGAACGTGAGGCAGAGAGGGAAAGGACAAAGTTAAGCTCAAGCCTCCATTTATTTTTGGTCTTTTTGCATCATGTGACAAATCTCGTACATAAAGATGATGTTATGGATGATCAACCCATGTAGGGAAGTTGCAATTTTTGTGGTTCACCTTCTGTGTTGCAGGAACTACATGAATGACAGTCTTCGCACTAATGTGTTTGTGAGATTTGAAGCTGAGACTATCGCCTGTGCCTGCATTTACCTCGCTGCACGAGTGCTACAGGTACAAAACCGTTCTCTGTCCTTCATCACCTCTTCTTGGGTTTACTCAGAGATGTGGTGGTGTTAACGTCTGACTTTTCCCAGATATCGTTACCCTCTCGGCCGCTCTGGTACCAGCTTTTTGGTGCTACGGAGGAGGAGATCAAAGATATATGTACAACCACTCTGAAGTTGTACACCAGAAAAAAGGTTAGACCCGTTTCACCTCTCTCCTGTTTTAAAATGAGCAGGTCTTCACTCGTGTGTTATATTGAGTCTGTGTTTCTGATTTGTTTCCTTTGTTTTTTAGCCAAATTATGAATTCGTGGAGAAGGAAGTGGACAAGAGGAAGGTGGCTCTACAGGAAGCCAAACTGAAAGCCAAAGGGCTGAATCCAGATGGCACTCCTGCTCTCTCCATATTGGGCGGATTCTCTCCTGGATCCAAACCATGTAAGTTGTCACTTCCTCTACCTATTGTGCAGTCTAACGGCTTTACTTTTAAGCATAGTTGACCATCGTTGTTCCAAACTGCTCTTTTTCCATACAAGAAATTGAAAGCCTAAAGTATACTTTGGTCTTTATGCATTAGGGCTGTCAACTTTAGTCGTTTAGTCGACTAATCGGTCGATGTTATCTTGGTCGACCAGTTGCATTTTTTATTTTTATTTTTTTTACCAATAGAAATTTTTTTTCAATGATTTACTCCTTGATATTTATTCCTTTATGAGCAGTTATATATTACTGTATTCTAAATAGAATTAGCCTATGGTTTATCCCCAACTTTAAATGCTTTAATTTAGGCTATTTTGTAACAGCGCCACAGTTTAGCGCACACACATAGAACACTCGGTTCGCGCCTGTGGCTGGCTGCGCTGCTGCTTCGTGCTCAGTAAGGGATATAGGTAGTTTAGCTGTATTCATTCAGTTAGAACGCTACTTGTTTCGGTTTTTATGTTTTTATACACTATATGTTTTTATCTCGATGCGGCGTGGACGCACTTGGAAAAAAAAGAGCGCGTCGCACCGCGTTGCTTCCATCATGAGCGTGCACACCGCGAGCCTACATTTGAAATCGAACTTGAGCGCGCAAAAGACGTGAGCAGTCCCTTTAACGGCTTTATCATGCTGACTCAATAGATTGTGTTTTCTTGATATGTTTTTGTTTTAATTTGTACACTTGACGCATTTGAAAATAGCCTAAATAACATAACAAAATGAAAATAAACCTATATGCGGTCCTACAATACAGCCTATTATTATTAGGATTGTTTTTTAGGCTCTTTGGCGTTTTTTGTGTTTGTTTTAAAACTCCTAGATCGGCTGGACAAAAGTTAACCCATAGCTTTGAAAGTAAAGAAGAATATACAGCCTGTATAAACGAGAGCTTTTGTTAGGATTTTTCATTGTGGCAGATAGCAGTTATATTTTTTGTAGCGTGTGGTTTGGTCAGATGCGCGATTGTGACTGTTACTATAGACCTAGGACAGTGCTCCTCACTTTTTGCAGTTAAAAAAAAATTCACTTAATTTTCAAAGAATTGTATTATTATTATAGTTTTATGTATTTTTTTTATTTTTTTTCGTTGTTTTATAAATGCTCTATGACAATTGTTAAAAAATGTTCAATCAAGTCTTTTTATTTTTTTAATTTTTTTTTTATTTTTTTGTCGACTAATCGTTGAGCAGGACAAGACTTTGGTCGACTAAGGATTTATTTGGTTGTCTACAGCCCTATTATGCATACACCCGTTGTTTCACGGTCAAAACGGAAATGGAGACATCAATAGACTCCCGTGTAGTGGTGCACGATATATCGGCCGCCGATATAACATCGGCCGATATGGTAAATTTTTTACACATCGGTATCGTTCCGATGTCAAAATAGGGCCGATGTGAACAGGCCGATAATCATTCGTGTAGATGTGAGTGCGGGGGGCGGGGATGTTTGTTTTTGCACGAGCGCATTCATTACAAGCTCAAGTCCTGTCAGTTTAAACATCAAGCGCAAGAAGACTGGAACTTGCACGCTGTTTTCTGTCAGCCTTACTAAGGCGTATTTTTGTCCCGCCAAAGCCTTATTTGACCGGTGAGTGATGTAGATGACCGACTGCTGCGCTTGTTTAACTGAGGGAACGAGCAGAGCGAGTGAAAGCCCCGGTCGCGCGCACACCGTCTTCAGACGGTTTTGCTCTCTCTCCCTCCCTCGCGCATATTAATGCATTGAGTTGACTGAATATCTTTGAGAATACACGATGATAAAGTGTCGGAAGACCGAAGTTTTTTTTTTCTGAACTACCACTGGTTGTGAATTGTGCTAAAACGTTACCTTATCCTCTCTGAAAAGCTTTCCACACATTCAGATGACATAAACCACACTTTCAATAAACAAAACAAAAATCTATCTAGTGATGAAATGTTTTCTGTGTTGAGACAAATCTTGTGCGATGTCCTAAACTGCCGGGACAATCACACAACGTGTGCCGTGGTCCGTTAATGACACGTCCGATTCGCGAACTAATGACTCCTTTGAACCGATTCACTTTAATGAATGGTTAAAACAACTGATCTGTCCAACACTGAACTCAAGAGACATAAATCGGAAACACTTTACAATAAGCAGGGTTACTTTCCGCGGAGTCATAAAAAGTCATAAAACGTCTTAAATTTAATAATAAAAATTTAAGGCCATAAAAAGTCATAAAAACGTCTGGATTTTCCATACAAGGTCATAAGTTACATTTAGCCACGTCTTAAATTGATATGCTCATTCATTCATTATCGTGATATATTTTTTCTCTATAACGAAACTCATTTGAACCGCGCGCGCCTCCCGGACTGTTTATCCGCTCGGCTCAAAGTCCAAACGGCAGCGCGAGCTCACCACTGTCTATGGAGCTCACTAGAGCAGACGCGTTCTGGTTTACTCTAGTCGGTCTCGCTCACGAGATCCAGTGAGAAGCGCTTGAATTCAGCTTAGAACACAAATGTCTCAGTGATTTAAACCACTTTAAAGGCAGATGAAACGGCGCTGACGAACAGGAGAAACAGTGTGCGCAACGAGACAGTCGGAAGCTTTTCCGTCTACAAATTCCCATAATTACCATGGATTTAGGCTACTATAACGTTAGCCTAGTATATTAACTGCACCATGAAATGTGGGATATACATATTGAAGTGTATTATATTATTAATATAGACAATGTATTAAAGGACTAATGGAATATAATTACAGTATTTAATGTATTTAGGCTATAGGCCTACTGTTTTTCATACATTTCATGAAGAAACGTGCCATCAAAGTCAGGCAACACAAACCTGTTTCAAGACTTGAAACAATATCCCCCATTAGCACATGCAGAAACTAAGAAATTAATTTTCCAATAAAGATATTAATTTTGTTAAGGAAAAATTACACATGTTTGAATGTTCTACCTCAGATTTGTGAAATGTTTACCTGTTTGGCAAGTGTTTGTCATGATATGTTCTGACAATAAAGAGTAGTTTAAAACCACAATTAACGGTCTGGTTTCTACAACTTTCAGTTAGGAGAAGAAAATTTGCCTTTAAACTTGAAAGAAATAAAGAATTGACATTTATCGTGATAATTATCGATATTGACTGATATATATTATCGTGATAATTGTTGAGTGTTGTTCCTGTGTTATTGAGACTTATTGAGAAAAGGGAGCCTTCAGTTTGTTACTCTTAAGAAAATGGAACCTTTAAATAATGAAACTTATTACTTTTAATGAAAGTCAATAAAAAAAAAAAAGACTTTTGAAAGGAAGTTATTTTTCGTAATTCGTGTAGGTCATGAATTTAAATCATAATGGTCATAAAAAGGTCTTAAAAAGTCTTAAATTTGACTGACTAAACCCTGCAGAAACCCTGAATAAGGTTCAATTTATTAAAGTCTAGTTAACTACATTAGTTAACATTCTATTAATATTAGTTTCTATGCGGATTTACTCCATGACAAAACCACCCCAGTCATTTTAGAATGATTCATTCTTTCCAAATAGAGCTATTCAAGTCATCTGGTGAAATTGTTTTTATATCGCAACGTAATTTTTTACCAATATGGTGCAGCCCTAATCCTCGCCATGTGTTTTCTATACAGAGATATCGACATCGGTAAATATCGGTATCGGCCATAACAGCAATGTTAATATCGGTTATCGGTATCGGCCACAATTTTCACATCGGTGCATCTCTACTCCCGTGTCGTCGAGCGATGTTTGAGGGGATTAAGTAGGGTTGTGTGATATCACGATTTTATATTGCAAACGAGGGAATAAAAGAGATTGTAGTATCATGTTACAGCCATATTCTATCAGGTGCAGTTCTGGTGCCCCGTCCCAACATACTGTTCAATACGACATACATTCACATCACGTTTAGAAACGCAGCTGTGGGGTTACACTTGTGTGACATTGCAGTTGTTTTTCAACTCAAAAGTTTATTATTTGCATGCGTTTTAAAAACTTGCCAGTTGATTTTTTTTTTATTCTCCCGCTGTTCTGACATTAGCTTTTCTGAGCATGTACACCAGAAGCGCACACACACAAGGCCTGTCACACAGCGTGTGAGTACTAAACTAAATTGTGCTAAAACTGTCGAATACACACAAGGTTTACGTAAACAGTCGTTTATATATTAAGTGAATGTAGACAGTTCGGATTTGTGTCAATGTATTGGATCCGTGCATTTGATCTTAAAGTGACAGCCACCTAATAAACCATCTGTGTCTTTAGTAGCTTTAACCTTTTGAGCGGTAGTCCCACATATGGGATTTAGAATGAACAGTGACGTGACATAACTGCCAGATTTAATCTGTGCTTTCGCACATTGGTTGGCGCTGAGCCTGAGACGGACGCGCTCAGCAGCAATAACAATCTATTCAAATTTAATTTGCCAACGTGTGTTATTCATATCAGATACACATCGTGCAAGTAACTATTCAATTCAATTAAACTATAAAGTTTACTCTTCTTCTCCCAGTTCACCGCCCACTTTCTTTTATGTATTTCGGGATAAACTGATGAATTTTCGTGCTTTAAATCCGACTGACAGGACTCTCTGAACTGCCAAACATGGCGGCGCCCATCTAATGTTATAGATCAAGATCAAGATTATTTATAAACGACAAAACACACTCCCTTAAATGTATTTGAGAATCGGAATATCAGATAGTTGTTGACATGGTAAGCAAGTTAGTGAATATTTAGAATAAAAAAAGGAAAAACTATATAAAAGTGATACATCTATCATTATGGTTGGGAACCGAGAACCGGTTCTTATCCAGAACCGGTAGTGTTTTTGAAAAAATACCGTAACCGTGCAAAATTCCTAAGTTTCGGTTCCGAAAACGGTTCTGGTGCGATATGTGGGCGAAGTGCTGGGAGTAGATTATCCTTTAGCGTCTCCTCAAGGCGCAGAGAGA
Organism: Tiaroga cobitis; assembly: GCA_030578255.1. NCBI lineage: Eukaryota > Metazoa > Chordata > Actinopteri > Cypriniformes > Leuciscidae > Tiaroga > Tiaroga cobitis. The sequence goes on along the minus strand of CM060608.1, from coordinate 37,751,644 downwards.
GAGAGAGAGAGAAAAAGAGAAAGAGGGGGAGGGGGAGAGCTGCATGATTAATCTTTAAAAGATTTCGATTCAAGCACCCACGCCATCTTATTCCTAAATGACAAAAACTTCACCCCTGAAGTTGCGGTTTGCTCTCACACGCGCTGCATTTGTCACACACACGGCGCGCGCGCCCAGTCACTATCTAGTAGCCGACATTCAAATCTGGTTGCGCTGAGAGAGAGCAGTTGTCCATATGAAACTGCTTTACAATCACACAATATTTACGTGTTACAAATATTTAGTGCTGCCACTAACGACTAATTTTCTAACGACTAATCTTTCGACTAATTTTTCGATTAGTCGACTAATCTAAACGACTAATTAAAAAAAAATCAAGTGTTTATTTCGTTGTGTCCATTTTATTTTTAACTCAACTGAAGGGCCAAAACATAAAATGTCACCTGTTCAAAAACATTATGTATTAACAATCTAAGCATTAAGTATCTGCATTTCCATTAGGCTATACCATATTAGTCAGAGTCCTAATCTAATCCTCTAATAACAAACATGTATGTATTACTTAAATTAGCTCTTTGTTCTGCCTTAAAAAATGTACAGTAAGCTAATAATGATTAATTTATGTACATTTCTGAAAAGCATAACTGATAACATCACTCTGAATAGTAAAGTAGATGCAATGCATTTTCTGTGAAAAGCGCTATACGAATAAATTGGAATTGAATTGAAAGAGTCTGGACTAGCCCACTATGAGTCGCGCTGAAAGCAGGCAGGCACGCAGTTATGTAGCTCGCGTTTACACTTGCGTGCATGGCGGGCCCGTGCCGCGGTTCGCGTGAATGTGAAAGCAACACGGACTCGGGAGCGCTTGTTCAGGAAGTTAAGTAACCTGCCCATGCGTTTTAGCTGATTATGATGCATTTAGTTAAATAAAACACATGTAAGGGATGATAGTGTTGATGATTTACCTTGGATACCCGAGAGTTGAGTCTGCAGTGTATTCGCGCATTGCGCGTGCAATCAGGGCAACACATTTGGAAATCCACTGTCTCCTCAAAAGAGTCCGTTTGAAAAACACAATATACTATTGACCCGCGTTCTGTTTTCTATCATGCGCCGTGCACGTTTGCGATGGCATAAGATGCACGCAAACTCAACAGGGTTCGAAAGAATTGAGTGTGAAACCAGACCAACGCTGCGGAGGGCGCCGGGAACAATCGCGCTCGCGCTCGGACTCGGACCGCAGCAAACGAGCCCACTGTGAAAGCTCCGTCACCTGCCTCCGCAATTTTTCATATCAAAGCAGTGAAGGTGGGCGGGAACGTGAAGGAAAATGATAGCAGATAAACCAGCAGGGCGCGCACGGCACACAGACTGGTGTGTGGAGGTGAATTACAGTGAGCTGTTTGTGACGGGAGACCAAAAATAAATAGCGGTCAATAGTAAAACGACACGTCGACTAAAAAAATTGCCGTCGACTAATTTGCATGGTCGATTACGTCGACTAAGTCGACTAATCGCGGCAGCACTACAAATATTCAAATGATTAACGTTACAGAAGTACTGAGATAAGTTTATAGTTTGAGTAAACATTGACGGTAGTCAAAACAGATGCAGTCCGTAACTTTTTTGTGTTCAGAATTTACAAAATGTAAGTTATACAATGAGCGAGTGCATCATGAATGCCTTTTTTTTTTTTTTTTTTTTACCATTTTTTTGTCTTATCTTGAATCACTACGTTAAGCCTGTAATAAGCGTTAATACTCGGACTTCTTGTTTAGACTGGCCGGCGGATCGCAGCCGCTGCGGAGTAGACCAATGCCTGCGTGACTCGTCATGGACATAAACAGAGAAAAGTAGCTCCGGCAACAATGTTCTTCCGCAAGACGCATGCAGTTCTGTTAGAGCGCAGATTTATCCAGTAATTAAATAAGTAAAGTCTTTATGAATCAATCATTCAAACCGTTTAAAAAATAATCTGTTCTATACACATCTTACATTCAAGCATATTCTACCCCTTCTGAGAGGGTATTCTTCACTGTTGGAGATACAATAAGCAAGGAGAGGTCCTAAATTATTCTAGAGAATGCAGATTTTTTTTTTTTTTTTCAGAATTTTTTTTTTTTTTTTTTTTTTTTGTGCAAAAATTGCTTGATAATATGTTGAATTTGTTTACATTACCAGTCTGTTAAAATCATTTGTCAAGTACTATAAGAAATGAACACAAAAAGGATTGTGGATTTTTGTCTTACTAATATCTTTTAATGAATGGGAACCGGAACCGGAATCGTTTGGCGGAACCGGAATCGTAACCGGAACCGGAAAATTTCTCACGATTCCCAACCCTATCTATCATACAGTGTTATTGTGGCTGCGGTGTATCACGTGACAAGGGTCACACGTCACCATGGAAGCATTAAAGGGGGAACGTTCTAAAATAACGGTCGCCTTGAAAAAACACTCTGGGGGTCAGTTAGAATATATTAAACTTACGTGTGAAAGGGTTAAGAATCAGTGTATATTTAGTCTATGTAGTGTTTATTTTATTTTATTCAGTTTCTTACTTAAATTGTAGTTACAGTAAATACACTTACTTTAGCTTATATTGTATTTGTAATTTGAATCTTTGTTCTTATTTTTACTTTGCCTAAATGGTCTGTCATTCTTGCTTTTTCTCCCTTTATTTTTAGTTTAGTAAATGATGACAGACCATTTATTCTTGAGTGAACAATCCCTTCAAAACACATCTCACTAGCCTGAAGATGTCTACAGGCGTCCGTTTAAGGTTAACAGTAAACCTTTAAAAAATGTAATGCTTCTTGTTAGGTTCTCCTAACATAATGAAGGCAGATGAGAAGTCTCCCAACCCTCAAACGCTTAAGGCCATGAAGAAAGAACCAGAAGATCGGACTCAGGGCTCTAAGAGCCCACACAACGGGTGAGTTATTTGACAGACAAATTATGTGACTGTCAATCAGATACTTGTTTAGTTTAATTAAAGAGCACTGATTGAGCATCCTCCTTGTTCTTTCCTCAGACTCAGGAAGGACAGCAAGTTAGGTCGGAACAGTAGGAGTGCAAGTCGTTCTCGTTCCAGAACGAGATCCCGGTCCAGATCTCGCTCTCCCAGACGACAGTAAGTACTGTTTGCAGTGCGCTGCTTTATGCTCGATGATGTTTGTGTCTATACTCAATTGCTGCCTTTCCTCTAGTTACAATAACAGGCACAGTCACTCAGGCACCTACAGCTCTCGCTCCCGAAGCCACTCTCACAGCCGCAGCCAATCACCACGGCGACACGCCAACCACGGCCCTCCGTCTCCCCTCCTGCCTCACTTGAAGTCAAAGCAGCGCTCAGACGATCTGCACCAGCACAGCAGACACGGCCACAAAAGGAAACGGTCGCGCAGCCGCTCTCGTTCCACCAGCAAGCCCCGCGAGCGGGACAGAGAGCGAGAGAGAGAGCGGGACCGGGATCGAGGTGCCTCTGACCTGGCGAAGAAGCACAAGCACGAGCGTAGCAGCGGCGGCCATCACCGCGACCGGCGGGAACGCTCACGCTCGTACGAACGCTCTCATAAAAGCAAACACCACAGCAGCAGCCATTCAAGCCACAGTCGACACAGACGCTGAGTGTTTTCTTGTTACACGTCTGCGAGACTGCGAGTTCGTTTGTGTTCGATTTAAGTGGTCAACGTTGACCTAGTTGTCTGTTTTACTTTATTGATTTCTTTTGTGTTATTTTGGTGTTTTAGTTTTAAATGTTGAAAGGATATGAAACTACATATTTACAGTGTAAAGATGGGTTCAATGCTGATGTAATATGGGAAATGCTTTGATTTATAAAAGCAAAGGTGGGAAAATCAATAGTTACATAGAAAAATGGAAAATGTTTTCAGGAAAGACAACGATACTTTGCACAGATATAGGAATAACAAATAAAGTTGCTCTGCTGATGGATGAAAATTGGTTACTCTGAAAATAGATCATATTTTTTTACAGCTGGATGCAGACTTTTTTTTTTTTGGGATCATGGTGACTTTGTTGCACTGGTTTTTAGTCTGCACGTCTTCAATGTCTGATTTTTACTCAATTAAAAGTGACTTATTCCTACTGTCAATTGTTGTTTTTTACTCTATTATGGAACTTGGTTTTATGAATTGAAAATGTCTTGCTCTGACATCATTAAAATCCCATGAGACTTTAAGACCAAACCTGTTATCACAAAATTATATTGATCACACCAGCACAAACAGCTAATATCTGGAGCTGTGGTGTTAAACATTTTGATTGATTTTAGTATATCAGCTTACCATAAATGTTTTTTTCCCTCTTATATGTAGGAGAAACCTGTTCATTCTAGTGAATCTTCTGTTTGAGGAGGGCTCACAAATTCAACTGCGGGTCAATCTGGTACATAGGACCAGAATCCCTTCATACTGCCCACTTTCTCTTGTTTACTGGTGCCCCTTGCGAGTGATTCCTTCTCAGTCTGTCCACTTTGTCAAACCTTTCCCCATCAGGCTTGTTGAACAATTGCTCAGTGTATTTCATGCAGGTAGCATCTGAAGACCAGGATATGGTTTTGGTGTTTTGTTCTTGAATTAAGCAGGGTTTTTAAAAAAAAAAAAAAAAACAGCTGAGTAAATTATTCAGTGACTCAGTGATCAGAATATCTACTGAGTCCCATTCACTAATAATTGTGTAGTTGCAGGATTTACTTTACTCTGCTTTTGATATCCAACTTTCTGGTCATTAATTTTTCATCCACGGAGATGCCCTTTTATTCCCTTGCTTTTGGTCACATTTCCCATTTCAGACAGTAGATGGTGATACCAAGCTACGTGTTGCATTCTTCTGAGTGGAATTGTGAGTAATAATTTTTAAATAAAAAAGTAGTAATGCAATAAAGTAATTAAATTATTTCAGGTCAATAGACTTTAACTTTATCGCCATCACTGATAAGTGTGATTTATATACATGGATTTCCCGGAAACGTCATCACTGCTTGCGCACGCAACCGGGTCCGGGAGGCAGAAAAAAGACGTTTCGTGGTTTCATTTAGTAGGCTAGTAGCATAGTGGTGGTGTCTGTAACGTAAACAAGCGTAACGTAACTTATATAAAAGCAAATTCGGGCTGTCCAGTAGATGCTGCACTGATAACATTGGCTATTACATTAGCCTAACATGATAATAAATATATATATCGAGTAACACTGCAAAATTGTGTTAAAGACACACAAACAGATCCAACTAAAATCACGTTTTATTGAGTCAGCAGTTATATACAAACAATAAGGAAAGCTTCAATACTTAAGGTTTTTGCAGTAGCGGACCACATCCCCAATCTGGCTTTTTGCCTCTGGTATGCGTTTTGTCAACAACCTGACAATGCCAGAGAGCAAGAAGAAAGACAAACTGTGGAAACTCAGACCGTGGCTTGATTCATTCAGAGAGAAATGCCTGCAGGTGGTACCCGAAGAGCACAACTCTGTGGATGAGATGATGATTCCTTTCAAGGGGAAATTCAGTGGCATTAAGCAACGAGGCAAGCCTCAGCCAAGGGGCTTCAAATTGTGGGTAATAACTGGAATCTCTGGCATGCTCTGTGACTTTGATGTGTGCCAAGGCAGTGTTGATGGAAAAAAAGCCAAACTTGGAATGTCAGGTGATGTGATGAAGCTTGCCTCCACACTTCCAGAAGGTCAGAACTACAAGGTCTACACCGACAACTTCTTTACCTGTGTCCCATTAGTAGTTCAGCTCCTTGATCGTGGAATTCATTATGTGGGAACAGTCAGGCAAGAGCGCTTACCCAACTGTAATCTTGAAGATGAGAAGATCTTGAAGAAAAAGGGGAGAGGAAGCTTTGACATCAGAGTTGAGGCAAACCACAACATCTGTGCTGTCAAATGGTATGACAACAGGGCAGTCACACTTGTGTCATCCTTTGCTGGCACAGAACCTGTCCAAAAGATTCAATGCTGGAACAAAGCCACCAAATCCTACATTGAAGTTGAGAGACCTTACATTGTGGGTGCATACAACAAATACATGGGCGGTGTGGATATGTTAGACTTATTTGCAGCCAAATACAAGTTCCCCATGAAAACGCGCCGCTGATACATTTACATCTTCTGGCACACCATTATCCTTGCTGCGATCAACGCCTGGCTCCTTTACAAACGGGACTGCAAAGCTCCGTCTCAATATTCCCAAGAAAAAGATGCTGAACAGGAGGCTGTTTCAGGGGCAGCTAGCATCCTCTCTCAGCCTGGTAAGAATCCATTTCTGCTCTTTACCACATTTAATATTTGACTGATTATACAGTTTTTAATGTATGTTTGACACCGCAATTGATTCTTTTCTAATCTAATTCAGACAAACACAGCCGTAACACCAAGGAGAGGGTGGACATCTTCAGCCAGTAGGAGCCCTTTGACGTCCATAACAGTGACACCTCAGAAACCTGTGACTGCTCAGTCAGAGAAGGCCCTCCTTAGGTCCACCAAATGAGGTCCCAGCCAAGAGGTCATGTGAACCACCAACGGATGTGCGTAGGGACATGGTCGCATTTAAAAAAAAAAAAAATCCTTCATTATTTGCATCAAAGGCCTCCTTCAACAACATCTGACAGGTGCATTTTTTTTCTTTTTTTTTTCTTCTATATTTGGGTCTTACAGTCGGGGTTAAAAGATTAAAAGATCCAGATTTTTTTTTTAAAGGTCATGATTGATCCAGATTTTTAACCTTTAAAAGATTTGACCTTTTAAAGATTGAAAACTTCGGTTCTAATGCACAGAATAACAGCCTGTCTGAAGCACGCGAACTGATGATGAGAGCTTTTACTTTGACAGGCTGCATTGCATGTATTTAATGGGGACGGGAGTTTCCTGTTAGCTTCAGAGGTTTTGCGAGCAGATTGTGCGGGATGGAAACGCGGTGTTTAAGTCTTCTACTGGTCTGTGTGCTGTCAGTGTGTCATGCTACAGCCGACAATGCCAGCGTTAAAAAGATGAAAATGCAATATACTGGAATGCCACTGCTGAAGTTTCAGATTTGGTAAGCAAATGGAATGTGCTTCCGTTTCCTGTCAGTGCGCGTGCTGATCAGTGTCATGAGTTGATGAAGCAACTATTTAATCTAAACTGAAATTGTGTCAGTAAATCAGTACATGCATTAAATTTGGATCATGTATGTTTCCTATTAGTTTTCTCTGTCTAGCTGAGCGTAATTGCCCCGTAGCATATATATCAATGTCCAAAAATCAATTTTTTTTTAACTGAATAATTATTACCATTTTAATATGTGTAGTATACATAGTGTTTTATATGACATTACTCTCCTTGGTCTTTCAGGACAAAACAACAAAAACACCTTTATAGCATTAGGAATTCATATTTGTGTACCGTTAGCAAACGGAAGTAGGCTATAGCACACAATTATACATTACTACTACAATGACCATGATTTAACTATGATTTTTTTATATTTTTTTTTTGCAGTAAAACCATAGTAGCTACCAAATTAACCATGGTTAACTATGGTTTTGTAGTAAAACCATGATAAACACAAAACTACATATGTTTTACAATAGTAAGTGTACTTTTGTCGCTCAACGTTTGTTGTTAGGTATGGGAGCTTGTTTCCACAATGGAATAAATAAAAGGTAGTTGTTACTTTTTATTTTACAATTCTGACTTCTGCTTCGCAGTTGTGAGATTATATCCAACAATTCTGACTTTTTTCTCAGAATTGTGGGATATAAAGAATAAACAATTAAGAAGATATAAACAATTGTGAGTCAGAATTGTGAGAGAAAATGTTTTACCTTTTTATTTTTTATTCTGTGGCAGAAATACGCTTTCATAATTATGCGAGCATATGTGAACCAGTTTATTGGTTTATTTTTCCTCGGTGGGTCAGTTCCTTAATTCAGTGCCTCTCAATTTGCAGCGTGTCCTGAGGGTACAGGCGGGTGTTTGAAGAGTACTCCCGGGTTCTCACCCAGAGGTACCCAGACATCCGCATCGAGGGAGAAAACTTCCTGCCACAGCCTACATACAGGTGGGTTTCTCACGCCTAAGACATTTTGTATTGTAGACCATACAAATTCATGGTAGTCTGTGACTTCAACTCATAAACTTGTCTTTTTTATTTATTTTTAGGCACATAGCTTCCTTCCTCTCTGTCTTCAAATTTGTAGTGATTGGTTTAATTATCCTGGGCAAGGACCCTTTCACATTTTTCCGTACGGAGACTCCAGGAATCTGGCTTTGGGTACAAGAGAATAAGGTCAGTGAGGGGCATTTTTGGAGTGCATATCAATTCCTGTTGAAAAATGTCACATTATATTTGGGAATATAGTAAGTCTCATTCACTAATAATTGCCTAGTTGTGGGTTATCCCTGCCTCTGCTTTTGATATCCACCCTTCTGGTTGTTTTTTTTTTTTTTTTTACTTTTCATTCCCATTAAGGAGACGTTTTGTAATCCGTTTTTTTTTGCCTGGATTCTGTTCAGTTTTGAACATATATGGTATATATCTCAGATGAATTTAAAATATAGTATCAGTTTTGTGTAAGTGTGGTTACAGTTGTTTCTACATTTTTTTTTTTTTTCCCAAATTTTTTTTCAATCAATTAGAGTACGAAAGTAGTGTAGTGTTCACACACAGTCTTTCCCCATAAGAACCTTTGAAAACAATGTAATAGAATTAAACCTTTAGTTCATTAATTGAATGTTTGGGAAATCTGTTATTCAGTCAGTTCTGTTTGGTGATGCTAGTGATTCAGAAATTACAGTTCCCACGTGAAATGTTGCCTACTACATGTGTTTGTGACCTCAGTTTGTTGTGTTTTTATAGATATATGCCTGCATGATGGTGTTCTTCCTCAGCAACATAATTGAAAACCAGTGTATGTCCTCTGGCGCCTTTGAAATCACACTTAATGGTAGGACTGATGATTGATTATTGATCAAAATACTGATTTCACACTACATGATGTTTAATACCAGTCATTTTTACTTTGCCTGTGTGTTTATGCGCTCACAGATGTGCCTGTATGGTCAAAGCTGGAGTCAGGCCACCTACCCTCCATGCAGCAGCTGTTGCAGATTCTGGAGAATGAGATGAAGCTGAGCGTACACATGGACTCTCTCCCCCACAGACGGGCGTAAGGCTGCAGGAACTGAACAGACCGGCTGTGACTTGTGGGTAGCCTGATGGTTTTTACGCCACCATGAATATAGTGGTGCAGGGATGACGTGTTCCTGTAGGCCAAAACCCGGTTTTGGGTTAGCATTTTAGCACTTCTGGTTCCATCGTCCCGAAGTCAATGGGTTTTTTGTTAAAAGCCTGAAATAAGGTCTGTGGTGAACACAAGCTCAAGATATTTTCATGTTTTATTCTACGACATAAAACACACCAGTAACACCCCACTCGTTTAAAAAAAAACATGTCTTTACATGTCTTGAAAAAAGTGGTCGCTAACAAATGTGGGACATTAAACGTCATCACACAGACCAGTAAATTGGCTCTTGAAAAATATTCTAACTCAAACTTTCAGTTAAATTGTTTTTTAATAAAGACTGAAAGAGCTGTCAGAAGCTTAATGGTGGTGACGTGGAAGTCTAGCCTACGTTTAGCTTGTATTTAGGCTCCAAAATTCCTAAAAGATTTTGGATGTGCTCATTTGTGATGTGGATGTGCTCAAAAGATGTGCTCATTTGTGAAAATTATCTTGATGCTTGATTTGTTGATCACAGAGCTTATTTTTTGCAATAATTCAAAACCCAATGGAAAAATCCTACTGGGTTTTTGTCGAAGTAACCAGGGTGATGCTAATTGCTGGGTTTATCTACAAAAATACATAATCCCTGCACCACTCTAATAAGATCAAAGAACTTTGAATGTGTCCGAAATAATACATTGTGATTTTAGTCACTATGAAATCAAAATTGACAATTCTTTTTTTCAATGGAACATTGCAGTATTTATTATAATTTTTTTTTATTCATGTACCTTCCTAATCTTTAATCAAAATAACTTGCAGCGATATCTCTTCTCTGATGATAATGATGTGTTTACTGGCGAGTATTTTTTTAAATAACACTTTTCACTCAGATATACATCACAACAGGGAAGAAAAGACTATCACAACTTCCATTTCATGCTGACTTTAAGAACATTCTGTAAATTCAGAACTCCAGATTGTTTTGAACCTCATACAACACTTTTATCTTTTTCCCCTCTTTGTAACTTTTTCTCCAGGTGTGTGATGTGAGTCATTGGTGTGTGAGACGGCATTAATGAAGGTTTGCACTGAATGCAGTGTGTCTGCTAGTGCAGGCTGGATGTCCAGTCCCTCTCGCTGCTCCATGAGTCTGCTGTACACACAGCCGCTCTGCAGTCTTCGGCCAATAAGAACATGTGCTGTTAAGTGGATCAAATTGGTGTCAAATACAGTGTTTTACCTGTTTTCAGGTGAATGCAGTAGACTGCTGTATTAATTACTGAAATCAGTTTTCAAAGTATTGAGAAATTCAAACTATTTGTAATGTGTTCAGAACTACAAACTGTATTTGATTTTGCTCACTCATTTTATTGACCCTTTCATCTCTCTTTATATGATAATATGCCAATTTATTCATTCCACTGATGTTTATGCTGATTGCAATGTACGGTATTCTTTAAAAAGTAGTTCTGTAAATTTGTCCAATAACTAAATATGTACATATCATCAAGGATGTACTTTGATACAGTTTGATTTTTTTTTTTAAATCATATTTAATATTTGTTTATACTGTTTTGAATAAAGTCAATCAATGATGGATGTGTAAACAATTGGTACCTTTTTTTTAATTGGAAAACTGCCTTCCACAAGAGGACGCTCGCTCGGTGGCTCAGAAGGCCGAACGCACCTTTGATCGGCATTTCTTTTTCAGGATGTATTTTTCTTCCCTTTACTGGAGACATTTGTGCATTAAGCGGTGAAATATTTTAAACCTATTAGTTATAAGACTTGGCATCCAAAACACTAAAACGCTTAAATAAAGTGGGTATCTGGTTATTAGAAACAGCTGTGATTGGTTCATCTTAAAGAGCGATGAGAAAAGTAACAGAGCCCACATGAAAAAGCGGCTAATCACATCAACGACTTTTTCGAGGGAGATTGCATGTAACTTATTATCATTATCATAACATATTATTATATCACCAATTGCTTGCCATGTAAATCTATTTTAAACCATGCCAAGTGAATTCTGACTTTTAACTTTTAGGGGACCATTAGATGGTGCCAGCTGTTCTGTTTATTCAAACCAGATTGTGGTCACATGGTATGCGATCGATGCATGCGAAGGAAGTTATGTGAATACACGTGTTGTGAATCGCTATTTAACAATGTGTTTTGTTCAAGTTTTGTAGTACATTTATAATGTAAATGTCTTGCAGCATATGAAACTACTGAAATAACATTCGTGTTCAGGCAGCCCGAGGTAAACGTGACCCTAGGCATAGTTCATTTTGAAATATCTGTGCCATCACTTTCTTATCGCAGTGAACCGAGATATCGTATTTACTGTTATACTTCTTAGTGCCGATACAAAATGTCTTGGTAAATGCTCTTTAGAGCGGAGGCACAGCGTACACATGTGTTGAGTCCAGGTGTGTTTTGGAAGAATAATGGATGGGGATCCAGCAGAGATGAATATGCCACAATCATCATCAAGTATTGAAGTAAAGGATGATATGGATACCAGAAGTGAAAGTGAGAATCAGCCAGCAGAAGATGCTTTGGTGGACATCAGCTTTTGCGGATCCACTCCTCTGTTGTGGAAGGTCTCGGACATGAAACGGTGCAGGTCTGTGGGTGTGACCGGGGCTCTGGTGGGCTCTCTGGCCCGTCAGCCTCGGCAGAACGTGCGGCTGGGACGACCTCTGGAGCTTCTGCAGGAGGAGGCGCTTCTGCTGGAGGAGACGAGCACTGGTGTCGCTTCACTGCACACTCAGGTCAGGTGTCACAATACACTACTACAGCCACATCTATCTATCTATCTATCTATCTATCTATCTATCTATCTATCTATCTATCTATCTAAGTTTTACTAATAGTTTGCAGTTTCATCAGGCAGAAGTCAGCTTCAAGACTTTCACTGGAGTTCGTAGGCCGCCCTGTTACAGTTACAAAGATCACAGCAGTTATACCCCTCACCAAGGTCTAAGCTACGTCCTTGCTTCAGGTTGAATCATTCTCATTGGCTAAGAAATAGATAAACATAGTAATTTTCCACACATATACAGATAGATTGAAGCATATCTCCATCGATTATGCAGCTGACACTCGGACCCTGAAGTTAGGCACGTCGTGACTCGTGACCTTCCAGGTCGCAGATTTGGGTTGCTGGGAGGCGGGCGCCAGCATGTCCAGAACAACAACTCAGTCAATCTCCAATAATGTCAGTGGTTCCTTAACCTGTAACTAAGCACCGACACACAGCTTTTCCAAGGTTGGATTTGGCCAGGCTCCAACTATAAACAGGAGACTCGTCTCAAAACATCAAGATAATACGTTCTTTCAGTTTCTCTAAAGGAAATTACACTTTAATCTAACACAGTAAAGTAAAGACTTTAGCTACGAAATGGTCTCTCAAACTATTGATTCCAATGACCCTTATATGTTTTAACACATGTTGAAGACCTTTCTCAAACAAAACAAGTCCATATTTCATTTCTGGAAGCCAGGCTTTTTGATAGAATCTATCTATCTGTCTGTGACTTTTTATGTGAGTGTATGTATGTGCTATTATTTTCATCAGGATTGTGGAGATGAAGAGATGCATTCAGCGGCTGTGAGGCAATATGAGGCAGGTCTGCAGAGCAGTTATAAGGAACAGTGTGCTCTGGCCCTGGAGGACAAGAAAACGGTGCTGAAGAAAATCATCAATGAGAAAGAGAATGGTGAGAGAGAGATGCATACCTCATTACATGTCCATATTACTTCACCTGTTTGCCAAATGATTTCAGTTATTTCAAAAGTCCTTACAGCCTACAACAGCAAAGGAACCAAAACCCACTTCGACACTGACCAAGCACATAAATATAGTGAACAATAGGATCAAAAACGACAAATTATTTCCATGTTCAAGTACCCTTTGTCTCCCGCTCTCCCACTCAAACGCGCACACACACATACAGTACGGGCACACACTCGCTCGCACTAATTATCTCATTAGTGAGGTCATAAGGGCTCTGTTCTTGAGGCAGATAAACTTACAGTTTCACTATTAGTAGAGACACTGCTGCCGAACACTGTTGAGAGATGCACAAACTCAGGTAATTCACACACTTTATCTCTCTCTCTCTAATAATTGCATTAATAACTGCATTAGTCTGTTATCAATGGCTCAAGCCTCTGTTACTAGCTCTAACATTACGTTTTGGAATGACTAGCAATGCCGGCATGGGATGCGTAAGAAATTAGTCCTAAGTCAATTCACCTTTATTTATATAGCGCTTTTTACAATACAGATTGTTTCAAAAGCGGCTTTACAGAGATAACAGGAAAATAATGCAACAAAGTTTATTTCTAGAAGAAAATAGTGTCACTGAACACCTGTGTTTTAAGGACAAAAACCAGACAAATATCTTGAAATACAACATCTGAACAATGTCTTTTAGTGTGGTAACCATAGTATAAGCGTAATAATTGATGACAGGCCATTCAATTATTAGAAAATAATGCACACCCCATTCAAAGGCCTTTCGTTAATTATTCCTTACATTTGTTTTTAAAAAAGTGCAGTTACAGTTGAAGTTTAAGGGGCTTAAAATAAACATTAAAATGTTTTTAACTACAATTCACTTTTAATGATTATCACTTTTCACTACACATATGGTTTCAAACTAGATGGTAAGATTTAATAAGATAAATAAGATTTCTTATTAAATAAGCATTTCTGTCTAATGTAATATTTTGAGATTCATTAAAACCTTTTTTAGTAAAAGTGATTGATCAGCTGACAAGCGAATAGTAGTACATTACCAGGATACAGCAAACAATGCGCTTGACCTATTTTTATTTTCCTAACTGTAATAATTGCTCCAAGCCTCACAATTAAAAAAATGTTTTCAAGTTAATTTTAAGGCATCAAAACCTTAAACATCAGAAGAAAAGTATTGGACATTTGACAGTTTGTCCCACAACTGTGTTAAAATAGTAAAAACAAAAACATCCCCAGGGCTCAACACTAAGCCCCTGCCACAGAAATGAATGAATAAATACAAAATATTGTTTTTGACCCATGTAACCTTGTATTCTTTCTAACAAATAAGGGTATGACACCAGTGACATTTTACAATTCTTGATTACAATTTGGATACCACAGCAAAAACGACTAGCCAAACTAATATAAATATTCAAACATTAAAGGCAAGTAAACAGACAGTAATAAAATACGAACGGAAAAATAAATGAATTGCATGCATTAGCTCTAATATATGCAACAGTACAGAAATAAGACAGTAATTGAGTAAAGTTATTAAATGTAAAATAACACTGCATGATCTTCACTGTATAAATGAAATGTAGATTAATCTTTATTAAAGCCACATAAGTTATTTAGTCAAGAGCTGGGTGATTAACAAATGTTAAACTAATATTAGTTAGCCAGAATATTAGGCTGTTGTCACTTTAAGACTGAATGGACAGCTTTAATAATTTACTGACACACATTGGATTTTTTCTCAGTAGTTTGTTCACTTAAAACATAACCGACTCTGTTTATGAGGATACTGTTCAAGGTGGGCATTTTGACATAATTTTGTGTGTATTTGTCCGTTCAAGTATAAGAGCCCTGATACTGTATACAATGTGTCAATGATATTTGACTCTTCCTGATTCCCACAGCCACAGATGACTCCGGCAATGCAATTAGAGACCGCCTTAATGCATTGGACCAGGCTTTCCGCTTTCCGTGGCCGGCCATGGCGGTCCAGCTCTGCACTGCCCGTGCCGGCTTCAGCCACTGTCCAGAGGAACGCAGTTTCCTTTCCACTGATTGGCCAGTGCCTAGAGATGAACGCTTGAACACTAGATTCTGTGTATACAGGGATCTGAGAAATAAAGGCTTCTACCTGACCTCCGCAGGGAAGTTTGGAGGAGATTTTCTGGTATATCCAGGTATGTTTATGACGAAGGCAAATGTCTTTTTTTTTTTTTTTATGGAAGCTTCTTTCCACTTGAGAATAAAAAAAAACTGAATTATGAGATATAAACTCACAATTGTGATATAAATTCAGAATTGTGGGAAATAAACTCAACATTAAAAGATGTTAACTCGCGATTGTGAAATATAAACTTGCAATTAGCTTTTTTTTTATTTTGTGAGAAAGTGACAGAATTGCAAGATGAAAACTTGGAATTGTTAGAAAAAAAGTCAGAATTGTGAGATGTAAACTCGGTATTGTGAGGGAAAAAGTCAGAATTGCTTGATGTAAATTTGGAATCGTGAGAAAGTCAGAATTGCGATATGTAAACTCAGAATTGTAAGGAAAAAAGTCAGAATTGGGACACGTACACGGAATTGTGAGAAAAAAGTCAGATATCAGGGACATGTAAACTCGACAAGTTATAACTCGCAATTCTGAGGGAAAAAGTCACAATTGTGAGCTAAAAAAAGTCGCAATTATTATTTTTTTTAATTATGGAAACAAGCTTCCATAATTTTTCCATTGAATACAGACCGTAAGTATTTTCAGTGCAGCTTAATAGTTAAGATCTTATTATTGTCTTTTTGCAGGAGATCCTCTGCGTTTCCATGCTCATTTCATTGCATTATGCATTTCCATGGATGAAGAGCTACCTCTCTGTGATATTCTAGCTATAGCTCGTCTGGGCTCTAATGTGAAGAAAACAGTGTTGCTTTGCTCTCCGCAGAGCCGTAGTGAGACTGGGAAGGATGAGAGTGTGGAGGGTGATGTGGTGTATTCATCGCTGCAGTGGAGTTCTATGGTGTAACTACACAAATATAGCTTTTTTTCGTCTATTTTTTTATAGTTTATAGATGATGTGGTGCTATTGGAAACTTGGCGTGCCTTCTGATGTGTGTGTGTGTGTGTGTGTGTGTGTGTGTGAGAGATAAATTCTAATGACTGAATTCTGCTGGAACTACTAAACGTGCATTACCAGCTATGCAGAGGGAGGATATTCCAATATCATCTAATAAATATCTTTAAAATGATATGAAGTGTTTGAGTCTATTTATTTATAATATTGGTTTCCATTGTTACTCATTTTAAACCTCATTAAGTATTAAAATCTACTGATAAAGTGAGGTGACAAATATACTATGAACCTGTTGCTTCCTTCCTGTTACGCAGGAATACTTGTTAACTTTTGAAAAAAAAAATTAATAAAGTAAATATTGAAACAATATGCAATGCGTTTTAAATATTTTGCTTGAAGAAACATTTTGGTAGCACTTTATAATAAGATCCCATTAGTTAATGCACTAACATTAAACAATACATTTGTTACAGTATTCATCTTTATTAATGTAGTTAACAAGTGGCATTTTTACTGTATTCTGCTAGCACCAAAATAGTGAAAATATTTATAATTTAATTTCATGTTCATGCTATTTTAATAAAGGACAACTAATATTATTTACATTTATTTTAAAATAGCAATTTTAACATTTTATCCAATATGATATATATCAAATGCAATATGATGGACACTTTAAATTTACTGCATAATGGGAGTCTGTCAAGTCCCATTGAGAATATTTAAAGTGCAAAACACTGTCATCTGGTGGTATGATGAGGACATTAAAATGTACGAAACAGCTTATTTTGATGTTGTTCACTCATATGGCTGTTATTAGATAACAGAATTCAAATAATGATTTATAATGAAAATAAATTAATAAATAAATTAAATATGGGGAATGTGAAAAATACAAAGAGGCAGAACCAGAGCCGTTGAAAAACATATTTAACGGCTCTGGGCAGAACCAGTGGCGCGTTATGAAGTCTCGCGAGACAGAGACGTAGACAGGGTGAGATCAAGTCGCAGACGGAGGAAGGCAAGAAAAAGAGGAAGATCTTGACAAACTATTAAAACCCATTAAAATGTCGGGACGGTCCGTGCGGGCGGAGACACGCAGCCGTGCAAAAGATGATATCAAAAAAGTGATGGCGGCAATTGAAAGGGTCCGTCGGTGGTAAGTTATCTGTTCGAAGAGGGAGACAAGTTTCTTTTCTTCTACGTTACAAAAATAAACTTCAGAGTGGCGGGGAGAGTGGCGTCATTCAGTAACATGACAGACAAGCAAGGCAACCAATGGAGTTCACTGTATACTGTGTGGGCGTGTCCGTCATACAATGTTGGTGATGTTCGGAATGTCTGAAATGTAAAATTTAGCATTTTTACATATACATTACAGGACGTGAATGCAACGTATATGCGTGAATCTCATGAAATCTGCCAAGAATTAGAATCGTAATGAAAAAGAAGATAATCATTAGTCATGTTAAAATATTTGCATTTATTTATTGTACTGTTTAAATCATATTTTATTGTATTATGGTATAATTACTGCATTACATTATTTAATGAGAACTACCGCTGAGAATAATAAACACACACACACACACACACACACACACACACACACAAAAACATCTAGGGGCATTTCTTTACTGAGAATCTGCAAACACAATGGTCCTAAAATTGGGTTTATGCTCTTTATGCCAAATGTAATTTAATTGGGAAAATGTCCTTGTTTATGTGAGGTTAACCTGTAAAAATGTTGTCCTTTTAGGGAAAAAAAGTGGGTTACAGTGGGAGACACATCATTACGAATATTCAAATGGGTCCCTGTCACAGAAACTAAACAGGTGTGTGTATCATATCATCTTGAGTCCAGCTCCCAGATATATAAATATAGTCTTCATGTTCAAAATGTCTTTTTTCTTTCTCGTAGATATACAAGCCTAAAGTGGCAGGTACTGCAGTGAGGAAACTGAAGGGCTTTCCTACAGATGTAGTGTTGGAAAATGCCCGTTCTGTGCTACTGGATTTTCAGGGTAATACAGGTTATGTTTATATCAGACACAAGGAGGCTTAATATTTCCTCTGTAAACAATTCAGAACATCCTCTATTTAATGTCACGCAACACTGGGCTGTGTTGCTGTACTCTAGTTACTTAAATGACCTGTTGTTTGCAACGTCGACAATGTTGTTTGCATACCAATTTTAACATGCTTTTTATGCTGAAGTACTTAAACATAATTCACATATTTCTTTAGAAGATTGCACACAGATATGTTTTTGGTTTATTCTCCTAAACAGATGACAACAGTAACCAGAGTTACTTATCAGATGCCTATCAGTCTAATACAAAAGTGGACAGCAGCAGCAACTCCAGTCCACAGCATGTGAGTGAGGCAGTGAGCCCTTCCCAACCACCTTACTTCCGTACAGAGGATTCCCAGCCGCCCACCCTGGGACAGGAGACAATGGAGGCTGAGAGAGGTGAGAAATACTGTAGTTTACCCTATTAAAATACAACAATATAATACAATTATTTAAATACCGATATGTTTAACAATAACAACAATCTGTTGTTTTTTTTAAACTGTATCGAGAATTTGCTATTGTTATGAATTGTTATGAAAACAATGCAATTTTTTTTCACCCCTAAAACAGACTTTACATTAAAAGATCATTAAATTTCTTATTCTTTCTTTCTTTTAATTTTGGGACTTTCACTAAATTATCTAATGATTATGCATCCTTCATTTCACACTGCACACTAGTATTTAACTTTGCTTTTCATGATCAACCCCCATATTTAGAGACATCAACAACCAGCAGTGAGGTCACGGATGAGCCCCCAACTCTAATTAAAGAAGATGTGTTGTCTCTCTCCACTCAGGTAACATCCACTAATCTTCATATAAATACTCAATTAAAAGAGATATTATAGATTGTAGATATTATGAATGCATGCCGTGTGTGACATTACTGTTTTTCATAGGAGGAAGAGGAGTTGATTGGAGCCCCACCGCTTAAAAGAGTTTGCACTGAGCAAAACTCAACTCTTAGTTAGCACTATTATGCTGAACATCACAGGTCAAAAGTATGAAATACATTTTGAAAGAGACTGAACTGTACATTTAAGAGACGTTTTACAGCCTGCCAAATGCCTGAAATCCGCTTTTGTGATCAAGAAACAAGCTTGACATTTTTTTTTTTTTTTTTTTTTTGTACATAAAAAGATTTTACTTGGGTCTTTTCAGGTATTTTCTTATTGTATTAAATCTTGAAAATAAATTGTTTAATTGCATGTTTCTTAATCTAAATTGAGAAAGAACGTTATCAGTATAATACATGTGAGTCTGCATGGAGTGATGATAATAACTTTTATTGGCTTGTTTTACTTTGCTTCATTGTAAAAATACTTAAATGCATGCAGTTTATGGCAATTTTAAATAAGCTTTGTGTTATCTATTTCTTCATTTGTTTATTATTGTTCATTGTACTGCATCCAATTACTGAACTTTGTTTTTAAAGGAATGCTTATATTTTATAAATGGTAAGGTAACTTACAGATTTGTATTTTAAATATAAAGACTTCCACTTTCCATTGTCTTTGAAGTATTTTTCAAATAAAAAAAGAAATATGTTTGTATAATCCATAAACTGTTAAAAATTGACCTGGACTTCTTCACCAGACATGGAAATAAAACCACTTTGGATTAATTTGATTATTTTCTCTGATGCATTGTATGGCAGAGATAGAACACTATTCTACATATGAAAATAAGTGCAATGTCCAAGATTTATAATCATCAAATCATAATTTGTAAGGCGATTCCCCAATATTGGTTCCAAATAATGATACATTTTTTTCAATAGACTGATTAGGGTTTGAATTTAGTGTTATGAATGCTTGAGACAATGCTTTATTATTTCATATGTTGCCTTGAAAAAAAAAAACACGATATAGTACATTGTCTCCACTGCCAAGAGTAGCATTAACATATTAATCAAGGCCGTCTCTTTAATTGGATCATAAGCGTCGTGTGCACGCTCTATTGTCTCTATTTAAATTCTATAACAGCTGCCCCTTTCAACTAAACGCTAGGCATTACGTCTCATAATTTATGTTCTTACAAAAATAAAATGGCCTTAATTAAAGCAAAAGTACGTGAGTCAAATTGCCATTTTGAAATTATCTTTGAATTTACCACAAACTGACCTCTAGCCACGCTTCCAAACACGCCTTGTATTTATGATTGGAGGGGTGTTCCTTTGACAAAAGGTGGAGTAGGTATAACTGACAGTTCAAGCGGCCAATAAAACACCTCAGTCGTTGTCGTAGATGTTTAGTAACCAATAGTTGGAGATGATGGGCGGGACTTATTCTTGCGTTGCAGCTTGCTACCGGGGAAACGGAGTTTTGAGGTTGTACGGAATGTAGCCGGTGTAGCAGGAACTCCCGCCATTTTTCAATAAGCTATAAACCCTGTTGTTTGTTTATGTAATCAGCGCGTCCTTCAAAACAGTATCTACGCGGTCTATAGTCGCTGCGGAAAGGGGATTGGTACGTCGCTTTGGCCTGGAGAATCGACAGCAACACGGACCTGAGCGGCATAAGAAAGCCCGCCATACCAGCTCTGACGGGCCGCCTTTCGCGCTTCCATCCCCGGCACTCAGGAGGAGCTTCCGTTCACTTCTTACGCTCTTTTAACCATTTCACCATGACCCCACTGGCTGCCCCAAACCAACGGATTTCACACAGGAGATGTAACTGACCAATAAAGCCGTAGTTTGGTTTTGTTTAGTTTTCACGCGCTTTGTAAAAAGTAACTTAAGTAAGAGCAGCGCGCGCTAGCCTAGCCCCCATGCTACGCCGCTGAGACGCGCGGATTTCTCTCCATATTCAGTTTAAACTGAGATTGAGCGGTGGGTTAGTTCAGTAGTTCACATTGTCGACAAATCCAGGACCGCAGCAGGAACCACGCGATGGCACCGTTGCTAGGCCGGAAGCCGTACCCGTTGGTGAAGCCGCTGTCGGAGCCGCCGGGCCCAGGAGAGGAGGTGTACATCATCGAGCACTCTAAAGAGGCCTTCAGGAACAAAGAGTATCCTTTCCCACTGCCACCACCATCCACCTGCGAGCACTGAACACACACACACGCGTCCGCGAGAGTCCCGATCTGTTGTTTCCACGCGGATCGTGGATTCTGAGCGCATACCAGCACAGTGTGCACATTTAAGCGGTTATTATTGTTTTCATCTTGCGCGCTGCATCTCATTGTAACGCTAACAGGCTAAAGGTGACATGACGTTTAGATCATCCGGGGTTACACTCTTAAGCCATGGCTTAATGTTATATTTGTCTGATTTTGAGTGTTGGGACCTAGTAAAATTCATGTTATTGAGCGGTTGCTGTTGTTGTCCTGTGTGCATTTTAGAGCGAGTTAGTGTTAGCGAGCTAGCTCCAGGAGTGTTTGTGTGACGTCTGGCGGCTAAGCAGTTTCTTATCCAAACTGCTATGACTCAATCTTGTGTAACGCGCGCGCGCTCGCTCTCATTAACAGTTCACGGGTATGAGTTTATAGATTGATACTCTAAGATTGAGACTGACAGTTTATCTGTATACTCGGAGTGTGGTTATGATTGTACAAATAGTTTTTGCTCATGCTGCCACTGGAGGGGAAAGTGTGAGTTCACGTGCAACTGCTGCGCGAGGTCATTTGCGCGCGAAATGTTCACCGCACGCCAGTGACACCACGTGAATTTGGTCATAATCGTCAGGATGAGCAGAGCTGACCTTCAGGGCATCAGCAACCACGTATTTTAGTCTTTTGATTTATGTTGTTAAATGCAGCATTCGCATGTTTGTTGACTATATGATGTTTTTGTAAATTTGACTAGAGATTTGCTCAAAATATAGATATTTATATGATGTAGAGTTTTAACTATCTCAGACAAAATCTTTTATGGCAGATGCCACTGTAACAGGTTTCCTGACCTGTCTCTGTAAATAATATAAAAGAAAGTGAACTCGGCCCGCATGTGTTACGGAATCAGAAAACTAGCCAATCAGAAACTCTCCCTGCGTCATAATCACTCGCTGCATTCGGGTTTTGTGACATCGGATTGGCTAACGTGTCTGTGGAGGGCGGGGCTTTGGGGAGAATGATGTAGGATGGAGGTCCGTTTAATTCCGTTAGCAAAACGATTGAGGCCGCAGGTACAGGTTATACAAATTGAAAACTTGTTTTTCTGACTCATTCTAAAGATTTACGTGCTTAAACTTTTTTTGCGATGATCAGCATCTGCCATTTAGGTTTTGCTTGCCTGTTGTGAAATCTACATGTTATGACCATGTCATTTCATTTAATTTGAGCATTTTTGTCTGTCTTGTTTGCTTGCATAACCAGGTTTCTAGATATACTGATATCGGATATTTAAAGCCCACATTGGGTGACCAGTAATTATTTATTATGCTTAGATAAACATTTACATAATACATGAACAGAGCAAAATTAACTTATGCACAAGTATTTATCTTGCCTTTTGGCACAGTGGTTTTACTCTTTTCAGAGTGCCTGTAATATCAATTTTACTGAAGCTCCTCTCTTGTGTTTTTGCTACCTGTTCTTAATTGCCAATTTAAATAGAAAAATGTTCATGGAGGTTCTGCTGCTGCTGCTGGCCCTTTAATTACTGAGCTTCTGTGCTACACACATGCATTAATTATGAATGAGTCTCTCTCATAAAGGCCGGACGGCAGGGCAGCTCTGCTTTGGAAATACAGAAGAGCTAGAGGTGTTGTAGTGTTTGACTGCGTTGGTTGTCCTTAATCCTGTTGTTCAGAGAGTATGAAGCTCGACTGCGCAGGTATGGAGAGCGGATATGGACCTGCAAAAGCACTGGCAGCAGCCAGCTTACACATAAGGAGGCTTGGGAAGAGGAACAGGAGGTCACTGAGCTGTAAGTAACAAAAATGAGCTCATACATGAGTGATATGATATGAGCATCATTCAGTCATCAGTCCATTAATTCAGTCCTTCTCATTTTTTTTTTTTTACTCTATCTCTGTTTAGACAGCATTTTTGGCTGTCTTAATATGTAGTGGCTGTCAGTGCCTTCTTGCATTTGTGCTTATCTGAGGCACAGAAATGCTGGATGGGTAAGCAGCTCAATAGGTTTAATCTATAGCTGTTTGTCATACATTATCTGAGTTCTTGGGAGGGTTATTGGTTTACTTGAACTTGTTTCTTGGGAAAAAAAAAGAAATGTTAACTCAAAATAAACTGAAAAAACTTGTTCCCAAGGCAGCATTTCTCATTTTCATTTATTACATCAACTTGATGTAATAAAATAACTCAAGCTACAACATAAAAAAACCCTGACACAAACACAACAAAATTACTAAAACTTTAACTAAAATTAAAAAAGAAAATATTAAAATATAAACCAATTCAAAATATTAATAAAAACTATAATAGTGTCTCGGGGATACTGAAAAAGTGCTGTTTTAGATCATGGAATACCTGGAAATATTGGATTTGTTAAATTGTGATTTCCAGGCCTAGAAACAAAACTGGCAGTTTGAACCGATTCAGACTCTTAACTCTTTCTTAACGCTATTCATATATACCTCTAATTGGCTCTGAAATATTTTATTGATTGTAAATTATTCGTTGAGTGCAATTTGTATAAAATGAGTAATCTGGAACCCCTTAGAGGCATGTAAATTCATTGGGTGTTGCAACCCTTTATTTTCCAGCATGTCTGCTGTATGTTTCTACATTGGTGTGTGGGAGAGAGAGAGAGAAAGCAGTTTAGTCTTGTAAGCTGCTTATGTAACCAGACACACGCGCACACTCACAACAGTTTACTGTACAGACCATATAGAGCGTTATGCTGCTTTAAGGGTCAATGTGTTTTGGATGCTATTTTTACTGTTCATTCTTCACACTTGTGTTTCTCATCTCCCTCTGCTGGCCATAAAGTTGTACTGTTTTCAAATGAGCTTTACTGGTGTTAACACAAATCCTCCCCCGAATAAATGTTTTCAGGTAAGTCTAACAGTAGTATTCAGCTAAGAAATTGGGCCAGTGACGATTCCATCAACTGTCCTGAGCATCTTTCACTCTGGCCAACAAAGTGTCAAGCCCTGCATTGGTTAGCAATACAAAGTTGCAAATCAAAGCATATTTTCATAAAGTTATGCAAGTTATGGTGAGTGAATCATTTATGTACTTATGTTACCGATAATATAGAATGGCTTCATGTTTGGCAGGCTTCAGGAGGAGTATCCGGTGTGGTTTGAGAAGCCTGTTCTGGAGATTGTGCACCATAACACAGTATCTCTCGATAAGCTAGTGGATCTGGTCTGGGTGGAGATTCTCACCAAGTATGCTGTGGGCGAGGAGTGCGACTTCTTGGTATGAACTTGGATTTAATATTTTGATGCTTGTATGTAGGGTAATGGTACACACCTGCATGTTCACCTATATCCGAGAACACTATCCCTCCATGCAGATAAAGGAATCTGTTATAACTTAAGGCAGTGTGATTTCCGTGATGCAGAGAGAATCCCCGAAATCAATCCAGTCAACAAAATGGAATTTCCAGTATAATGCAGATGTCACATAAAATGCACAAATTGATGGATGGATGAATAAATCAAAAGTAGAACTGTATAATAAATCAAATTATAACATGGTCTGTGAATATTAAAGCGCAAAAAACTTCTACATAAATATGTAATCTGCTTGTTCTGCGCGTTTTTGCGTATGAGCTGCGCCGCTTCGTCTGCTACATACTCAAGTATGCGTGACTCTCGGCGTCTGCCGTTTCACAATATGAGGACGTGAACACACGAACATCTCCAGAGCTCAGAGCTGCTCTGAGAGAACGCTTAAGCATTTCGTCATTTTATTTGAGAAAAACTATTGTCAAAAACGTAAAGGTCTTCACTACATCCCGTCAAAATAAGTTCAGTTTAACTTGAAAAACTTGACAAATATATTTACAGAAATACTGTTTTACAATAGAATGTACTTCTCAAAGTTTTAATAATAATAACAAAAATAATACAATTTATTTAAATCTTTACAGAATATAATGTTTTGTCCATTATTTAATTTAGTAAATCTCTTGTTAATTTTTCATTTGGTTACACATTAATTATATTGTTAGTTTTATGCATTTATTTGATTGTCATCATTTTTGATAATATATTTGTATTAAATCATAGTGTTCTTTTATTCTCTATTTTTCTTAAATTATTAATAAGTTGTTAATCTAATCCTAAATTAAATTGATTTGACATGTTTTTTATTATTGAAAGTTGAATAAACAAAACAAACAAATGGTTTCCAGTTTGTTATAAAGCTTTTGTTCAACAAAGTTGAGTTGTACTTTGTCTATTCTGTTTGTCACAGAGTGGAAATTTGTCTTTGACACTGTTGACATAGATGCATTCACAGTAATGATTAAACACATCACACATTAACAACACAAACACAGAATTAACAAAATTATACAATTAAACATCGTTTCCATCATTCCACTGTTTAAAAAAAAACAACCTGTTTTCATTTATTTAATGGTCATTTTAACTGGTGTTATTAATAATAATAATATGATTATTTAATACCATATACTGTAAAACCGTGATATTTTCTGAGACTGATATCATATCGTGAAAATCTCATACCGTTACAACCCAACCCTACTTGTATGTAATGTGGGACTTTTGTCCACTTGGAATTTGTCTAATTTGTGGAAAAGGGGTTATGAAGGTCCTTAACTTTCAAAAGTGAGATTTCTGTAACAATTGAATTATTTTTATTTTATTAGTTAATATTTATTCTGTCTACTTATGCTCAGTTCTTACATATTTGCTTCGATATTACTTTAATAATTAGTAATGTGGATGTGATTTCTATCAAATGATCACATCAAAAGTCATGGAAATGTATTGGCTGAAGTGTGGGAACCCTGAATATGTAGTATTATAATGATGTTGAATTGTGCAAATTCTCTGTCTTTCTCCCTCTCTTCTGTTCTCTCTTTATGAATGCAAAATGGTAATTCTGTCTTGCTCTCTCTGTAAGGTTGGCAATGATAAGACTTTGCCTGTGAAAGTGGTAAAGCTTCATCCGCTGGAGAATCCTCCGGAAGAAAATATGGAGAAAAAGGTAGAAGGAGCTTGTGATTCTCCATCCAGTGATAAAGAGAACGCCAGTCAGGAGAACCTGAAGAAGGAGCCACAGTCCAAAGAGGAGGAGAGCAGGAGGGAGAGTCTCTGTAAGACTTAGCTGCTCTTTACATTCATTCATGATGTCTTTCATTATATTCAAAAAATTATTATTAGTTATTATTTACTGGTATTATTCAACTGACCAGTAATTGTATATTAATTACTACTATATACATTAAACCCTGATTGAACCAGGGAGAATAATAAAACATTTTCTTGCGGTTTTTTTTTTTTTTTTTTTTTTTTTTTTGTCTGTAGCGGATAGGGCCCGTCGCTCACCCAGAAAACTCCCAACCAGTATGAAAGAAGAAAAGAAGAAATGGGTCATGCCCAAATTTCTGCCCCACAAGTACGACGTCAAACTTCTTGATGAGGACAAAGTAATCAGTGACGTTCCTGTAGACAGCCTGTTCAGAACAGAGCGGCCTCCCAACAAAGAAATCATGCGCTACTTCATCAGACACTACGCTCTGAGGTTGGGGTCGGGAGAGAGCGCCCCCTGGGTGGTGGAGGATGAGTTGGTGAAAAAATTCAATCTGCCAAGCAAATTCAGCGACTTTTTACTGGACCCTCACAAGGTGGGATACGTACGTGATATGCTTTAGAAAGAAGTGTTTTCATAAAGTTATATCAACATATTTTCTTTGTTTAGTTTTTGGCAGAAAATCCTTCAACTAAGAGGAAAAGCATGAGCTCACCCGAAGGTAAACCCAATAAGAAGCTGAAGACTGGAGAGACGGGAACAGACAGTGAGGGAGTAAATGTAAAAGGGGAAAAGAAGAAAAAGAAAGACTCCCAGAACATACCTCTCAGTCCAACCCTCTGGAGTCATATGCAGGTACCTTTGAGCAGAGTACTTGCAAAATCTAATCATGTGAGCTGATGGCAAAAACTTTGGCTATAAAATAGTGATTGGCTATTTAATGCTAGATTAAATGGATAATGTAAAATCTAAAACAGAGAACATGTATTTAAAATGAAATATGAGCCTCTGATGCATCCACTGTGGGGAAAAAAACTCCTGTACAATGGAGAAAAACATAAGGATTATCATATGAATTTCTCTAGAAAGAAGTATTAGTTTCCTATTTTTGACCTAAAATAGGAATGAGTTGAGCGTTACTGAGCATTTGTTTCATTCATTCTGGACGCTAGAGGGCGCTCTCACGCAGAAACTCCAAATATGCCTCAGGGACTCCCTGGAACATCACTGTATTACTTCCATAATTCCCACTTCCCTACTAGATGGGCGGCACATCGTTTTGAAGCCGCTTTTATGCCATTCATTTGTATATGAGATGACTAAAATACATCTTATGCTCTTTAATGAGACTGCCCGTTTGAGTTATTTGTGCATTTTATTGTATTTATGTAATGTTTGTGTATATTTAATACATTTAAAAAAAAAATCATTTTCTTTTGTTCAGGTGAAGAAAGTTAATGGATCACCTTTAAAAATGAAAAACTCAGGTACTTCCAAGAAGTCTGATGGGGAAAACATCCTCGGCACCCCAAAATCGAACAAAAAATCCACTGACCCCAAAAAGAGCCGCAAGAGTGGAGTCACCAAGACTCCCAGTGGCCAGAAGCTCTCCAAAAAGGAGGACAAAATCACCAAGAAACCCAAAATGAAGCAGATGACCCTTTTGGATCTTGCTAAAAGTCCACCTGCTCCAGCTAGCCCAAAAAAGCGAGGGCGAAGTTTAAGCACTGGCTCCGCTAAGCTGGGCAAACCTTTTCCGCCTATGGCCTTGCATCTCCTTCGGTTTTACAAGGAGAATAAAGGCAAAGAAGACAAGAAGGCCGCTCTGTCCACACTGGTGTCTAAGGCAGCAAAAACGCTGTCCGCAGAGGATCGCGGACGACTTCCCGAGGAGCTGAAAGAGCTGGTGCAGAAGCGCTGGGAACTTCTTGAGCAAAAACGCAGATGGGCCCTAATGACCGAGGAGGAGAAACAAGATGTTCTACGTCAGAAGCGTCAGGAAGTCAAGAAGAAGCTGCGTGAGAAAGCTAAAGAGCGAAGAGAGAAGGAGATGCAGATGAGGCGGGAGATGTCGCGCCGTTACGAAGACCAGGAACTCGAAGGCAAATGCTTGCCAACATTCCGTTTGTTCGACATGCCCGAGGGGCTTCCCAATGCCCTCTTTGGCGACATAGCCATGGTAGTGGAGTTCCTTCAGTGCTACTCTGGCCTCCTGATGCCTGATGACCAGTATCCCGTCACCTCCATCGCTCTGATGGAGGCTTTAGCTGGAGACAAGGCAGGTTTCCTCTACTTGAACCGTGTGCTGGTGGTTCTGCTGCAAACGCTTCTGCAAGATGAGCTGGCCGAAGGTTACAGTGAACTGGACATGCCGTTATCCGAGATTCCTCTGACCATGCACTCCGTATCTGAGCTGGTGCGCCTGTGTTTGCGGCCAACGGATGCACACGAGGAAGAGAGTGCCCGTGGCTCAGATGGCTGGCAGCCTGGTGGGGGCTACGATGACGTGGTGAGCAGCGAGTTTTTGGAAAAGCTTGAGACATCGGAGGTGTTTGAACTGACCCCTCAGGAGAAGGTCAGCCTGCTGGTGGCGCTGTCTCATCGTATCCTCATGACCTATTCGGTGGAGGATCACGTGGAAGCCATGCAGCAGCGATCAGCCGAGCTGTGGAAGGAGCGACTCGCCACGCTCAAAGAAGTCAATGAACGTAAGAGGGCGGAGAAGCAGAAACGGAAAGAGCAGATGGAGGCAAAAACCGATGGTAGTGGAGATGTTCTCATGAGGGGAGATGGGAGGAAAGATTCAAACGTGAAAAAAGAGGCACCTAAGGTCCCTGCCAAAGTGGAACCAGAGCCGGAGGACATGATCAGCACTGTGAAAAGCAGACGCTTGATGTCCATTCAGGCCAAGAAAGAAAAGGAAGAACAGGAACGGCAAAACAAAGGTGAGAGAGGAGTAAAAAAAAAAAAAGTGAAGCTTGTTTGGTGTGCATCAGGGTTCGGATGGCAGCGTTCACACTAATTCAAATTAACTACACTTACAGAGCAATCGCTCCAGAGTTTACACTTTAATCGAACCAAACCTGTGTGAACACACCATGGAAGTAGGGCACTGAGAGACACAATGAATAGGGTCAGAACAGGGTAATTAAAGAGAGCAGCATGTTTGAAATGGTTGAGTTTTAGAATTGTTTGTTTGCTTAAAGGCCCTGATATACTCCCACATAGTTCTTTCTTTCTTCACCTAAGGCCTGGAGACACAAGCTGTCAGTTAACCGCGGGCCGTTTTTGAGTGTTCTGCACTGTGGGCTGTAGTCGGACACGACGGGGTATTTTGAACCGTTTCCGCATATTGAATCTGAGTAGGGCCGTCGGTGAGATGGAGAACTCTGATTGGCTGTTCAGCTTAGCAAACAAGTCGGTGCACAAGAATAAAAGTGAAAGTAATGAAAGCAAGCAAACAAGTAGGGCTGGGTATTGGCAAGGGCATCCCGAAACGTATCACGATACGATATATCACGATACAATACAATACGATACATATTGCAGCAATTTTTTTTTTTACCTCCTACGACCTGGTGTCCACATACGTCACATTTTTGCTTGTGTTGAGCATAATACTTAATTCTGTGTAACTGGAACATGTTTTTCACAAACGCGGACACTTACACTGCCATCTGGTGGTGTCAGGAGAGAAAAAATTATATAAAATAAAATAAAACAATAATGTCAAGATGGCAGAGAACACAGGCGACATGTCACCCAGCCACACCATACCAAAACTTCCACAAGGTAAAAATTAAATAACATTTCATTGTTGATTCTTGTTAAGTTCTGGATTATAGGATTGTATGATTAAAGGCACACCATGCACCTTTGTTTTTTTTTGTAAAACAGCGACCCCTAGAGCCGCTGTGGTGTACTTGCAGTGTCGTAAATAGCCGTACTCCCCATCCAACCCCCACGCCCCACCTCGACGCCGCCACCACCACCGGCGTCACATGCCTGGAAAGAAGCCAAAATTTAATTGACTCATAATCAACACAATTTGAAGTAAAGTTACAGTCGGGAAGTGCACTGTTAGTCAGCTAAAGTTTGTATATGCACAGTACACACGCTATAAGACATCCGAACAGGACTAATGTTACGTGATAAATACACATCACAACACCAGCTGACAAACTAACTCTAGTGGCAAGCGAGGCAATAAAACATAACGAAAAAAACAAAACTAAGAGAAACGACTGTTTGTTAGGAAGTCTGCTTACAGCTCTGGTAAATCGAATGCTAGCTAGACATGGGAATTATTGAACTGGTCTAATTATCAACAATGTATGAATGAACAGCACCGTAAAAAATGACAAATTACAAGCCAGCGCAACAACATACAATATAGAACCCAAACAAGTTTACAAATATGAGATTTACTTACAAGTCCATTAGCAAGATCGCCAGGTCAGCATCGCTGTTGCATCCAGTGCTGGTTTTAATCTCTCGCCGACGAGTGAAAGCCCGACCGAGTGGGACTCTTGTCCGGTTTCTAACACGGTCCGACTCTCGCTTCCTTTTTCTAGACTCTTCCGACTGAGTTTTCTCGGATTTTTCCATCGTCCTAAATGCGCGCAAGTGGCTTCGGCTTCGGCTTCTTCTTCGGATTCTTCTTCTTCTCTTCCTTCACCGCAGACTATGCACTGTTCGCGCAAGTGGCTTCATATGTTGTTGATGTGTGTGACGTCGTTGCCGTAAAGCATTTCGCGATTCTCGCGAGACTTGTCAGGGGCGCCACTCTCAAACTTGCATGGCTGGTTTTTCCGGCGGCGTCCTCCCAAGCTTCAATACCAGGATGATTCGCCCTACAATGACTTTGTTTACCACCGAAACGACTTTGAAGCTGTAATATTAAGGTACAGATCTTGCATAGTGTGCCTTTAAAATGGCATGCACATTTGACAAACAGTAAAGATTTACTATGCTGCTAAATGACAACGGGTCTTAGCTTCGTTGCAACAGTATAAGAATGTTAGCAAAAAAATGAAATTTGTAGCTTTGTGACGCACACTGGCTCACGCGATCGCACACACGCTCACTCACTCGCTCACACACACACTCTCTTGCTCACTCACGATCGCGCACACTCTCTCTCTTCCTTACTCGCGATCGGACACTTACACACACACGCGCTCGCTCACTCGTGCTCGCACAAACACACTCACTCTCTTTCTCTTTTGCTCACTCGCTCTGAAAGCTGCAGGCGTTTTTAAATTTTCCGCCATTTTCTGAGATGGTCCTCACTGCAGAACATGAAATCCACGGGGAGGAGTCGGATCCAGATCCAACTCCTCCCACCTCACATATACCTAAATCTACCCATCTCCGCCCCCTGATCCCTAAACCCACCCCTAATCCTACCCATCTCCACCCCTTGGATCTTGATCCGACTCCTCCCCATCGGTCTCATGTACTGCATTGAGGTGCTACTGGATTTTCTCACTCCCGCTAACTTACATTGGCCGTAGCATGAGAGACATGAAACAACAGGACGCATCACGGAGACCGATATGAGACCGATATCTGCGCGCGAGAGAGACCAAGTGCACACTTGGATATTCTTTTTTAAATATCAATACTAGAGTTTGAAATATCGATACACTATCGTGAAAAAAAATATTGCGATAGTTAGCTGTATCGACATTTTTGCACAGCCCTACAAACAAGTCCTCTTACCTGAGCATTCAAATGCCCGAATATTTTCATAATAACATGAGCCGAATGGAATAAAGCAAGTGATCCACTGCAAAGCGCTGCTTTGTTTGCGGTTTGTATATCTGCAGGCCGCTAGTTTCTGTTTTTCCTTTTTGAATAACGAAAGGATGCATTAAATTGATCAAACGTGACCGTAAAGGCATTTATATTATTACACAAGATTTCTATTTTAAATTGTTCTTTTGAACTTTCTTACAATACTTGAAATTGCGACCATTTTGGTGTCTTATGCTCCCGAAATTGTATCTGTGCTCCCTCAAAATAAATGAGATGATAGAAATGTTTTTAAATAAAATGTATGTATGCATCTCCTGCAGAGCGTATGGAGAAAGAAGCAGAGGAGGAGCGCATAAGGAGGCAGAAAGCTGCAGCAGAGAAAGCCTTCCAGGATGCTGTCACTAAAGCCAAGCTGGCGTTGAGGAAAACACCGCTGGGCACTGACCGCAATCACAACCGGTATTGGCTGTTCTCCGATGTGGTTCCTGGGCTGTATATTGAAAAGGGATGGGTTCATGAGAGTATAGACTACACGTTCACTCTTCCTCCTGAAGAGGAGCCGGTGTTGAAAGAGGAAGATGAAGAGATAAAGAAAGAGGAGGAGATAAAGAAAGAGGAGGAGACAGAAGGTTAGTCTACCTTTGCACTTTCTAAATACTTTATTGTAATTGTGTTATTGACCAGACTTCTTGGCAGAATTTAAATGTTAGCCGCATAAAACCTGTTTGCCAGACTAGGTGTACTGGTAGATGTACCACATCTGTTGTTTACAGAAGCAACCGTTTTCATGGTTTTTGGTACAAACTTCTACCTAACAGGTGTAGTCAAGTACAATCCATGTAAAATGGTTTCTGTTTGGAGTAGAAAAAAAAATCCTTAAGTATTTTCAGATCAAACTTATAAATGTATAATATACAGAATAATGTTACTTTCATTGAAACGCAATCTGTTTGAACGTGTCTGTTCCTTGCCTTCTCAGATGGAGAGAAAGAGGATGAGGGCAGCATAGTCAGCACTTCTAATGAAAATGGCCAGCAGGTGGCGCCAGTACCAGAGACTTGTATTGAGACCACTGTGCCCAAACAAGGCCAAAACCTCTGGTAAGTGTTCTTGCAAATTCCCAGCTGTATCATTTGGTGTCTGGGAAATCTGCCTTTAAGTAATTTTTGTATGAGACTACACATTTTTTGGGAGGAAAGGCCTCCAATAAGAAAAAGGTCTAAAATGGGGTTAAAATTAACTTTAATCCGCACATGGCATGACATCTGTCAAGATATATCAGTATTGGGCGGCAACACAAATGCTTGTTCTTAAACTGTTTTACCAGGTTTGTGTGTGATGCACCAAAAGACCTCGATGAACTAATAGAGAGTCTTCACTCTCAGGGAGTAAGAGAGAGTGAACTCAAACTCAGGCTGCAGGTCAAGTGAGTATATTAATATACACACGCACACATCCCCTTCCTCCTGAAAAGACATTTTCACAACTTACTTGCTTTCAATCCCAGTAAAATGAATGAAGAATTCAGATGGTTTTATTTTGTGTTTTAGTTACCAGGAAATCTTGCATTCCATCCATCTGACAAAAAAAGGTAACCCAGGCCTTAAGACCTGCGACGGATACCAGGAACTGCTTAAATTCTTGCGCACTGACATTATCGAGGTAGCCTCTCGTCTGCAGAAAGGAGGCCTGGGATACATGGAGGACACGTCTGAGTTTGAGGAGAGGGTGAGAAACATTAAGATCTTGTGGTGAGGGTGGGCGCTTATACCATTACCATCCCGTGAAATAAGATCTTCGTGGATCTCTCCACCACTTTGAACCTACCTGACCTCTCACTTGTGTTTTCAGGTGCAGACCTTGGAGAAACTGCAGGATTTTGGCGAGTGTGTGATCACCCTGCAAGAGAGCGTGATCAAGAAGTTTCTGCA
The DNA here is from genome assembly GCA_030578255.1 of Tiaroga cobitis. Classification (NCBI taxonomy): domain Eukaryota; kingdom Metazoa; phylum Chordata; class Actinopteri; order Cypriniformes; family Leuciscidae; genus Tiaroga; species Tiaroga cobitis. The sequence continues at coordinate 37,717,674 of CM060608.1, read as the reverse complement.
AGGCTTCATGGCGCCCAAACAGAAGAAGAAAAAGAAGACTGCGGGAGAGGAGAGTACGACGGCAGAAGAGGTGGATGATCAGAAGAGACTGGCTGAAGAGGCCAGGGTGAGTGCATTTGTGCTCAATAGGGCTTCATGACACTAACATTTCAGTAATTAATTTCATTATTCTCAATACCATAGCCAAAAAAAAAAAAAAAAAAGCGTATATGTTTAAAAATTAATATAAATATTAACATATTAAAACAATATGTACTCTTCAGTCAAGTAAACATTGCAGTAGGGGTGTAATAATATATCGTGCCACAATATATCGCAATACAAAAATGCAACAATACGTATCGTGGATAGTGACAGTATGTATCGTGGATAGTTCCCCCAAAATAAAAATTACTGTGTGAGAAAAAAATTAAATTTTTTCAGAGTTTTAGTGTCAGTTCTACATTAAACTACTATACATAATGTTGATTATAATGTATAATAATGCAATGGGGGAATATTTTTGGGTCCGGATAATGCCAAATGTCTTGTTACCAGTAAAAAGTGGCCGACATTATTTTAAATATATCTAGTCAGTGAAAGAGTGCAAGCATATTAGTCTAAAATAATTCTGTATTTTCAGCTTCAGAATCATTAGTATTTTTATTCTGGTGTCACCATTGTCCTTGGGTTACAAGCACCAAATCCAAACCTATTAGTTTAAACTCACAATGTAATATCAAAGTTAGCATTTTAATCAACAGTTTTTTGTTAACCTTTTATCATATGTCTTGGAGTATCACAATAATATCGTATCGCGAGTTCAGTATCGTGATATGTATCGAATCGTGACATAAGGGTATCGTTACACCCCTACATTGCAGGCATTGCGTGCATTAGAAATTCCGTGCATTAGAACTACTAAAAACAGAACAAAGATAGTGTTTTAATACATTTTAAATGTAATTCTATTTCCGTAATAAGAAAGCTGAATAAAATATTTTTAACTCCAAATCTTTATAGGGTTAGTTCACCCAAAAATGAAAATTCTATCATTTACTCACCCCCATGTCATTCTAAACCTGTAAGACTATCGTCCATCTGTAGAACACAAATGAAGATCTTTTTAATGAAATCTAAGAGATTTCTGTCCCTCCATGGACAGCCATGCAACTACCACTTTGACGCTTCAAATATTTCATAAAGAGAACGTAAAACTAATCCATATGAATCGGGTGGTTTGGTTCAAATTTTCTGAAGATTTTTTTTTTTAATTTTCTGATCGCTTTACATCATGAACAGGTTTACTTTTGGATTTTATTCACATATAAACATTCATCAACACACATCAGTTGTGGTAAAAAAAAAAAAAAGCATGTTCGCTTGACGTGCGAGAACAAATGAGGTTCATTCTCGTGTTACGTAGCACGTCTGAGCTTCCACAAGAGGTTTGTTCTCAAACTTCAACTTTCAATCCACTTGATTCATATGGATTAGTTCACGATCTCTTTATGAACTTTTTGAAGCATCGAAGTAGTTGTTGCGTCAACTCGATGGAGGGACAGAAATCTCTCAGATTTCATTTAAAGTCTTCGTGTTTCGCAGTTGAATGAAAGTCTTACTGGTATGGAATGACATGAGTAAGTAATTGATGACAATTTTATAATTTCTGGGTGAACTACCCCTTTAAAAGTGTATGTGAGTGTATATAATGTTCAAACCACTAAACTTGTGCATATTGAACTTCTAGGTAGCCACGGCGGTGGAGAAGTGGAAAACTGCCGTCCGTGAAGCTCAGACTTTTTCTCGCATGCACGCGCTCCTCGGCATGCTGGACGCCTGCATCAAGTGGGACATGTCTGCAGAGAACGCTCGCTGTAAAGTGTGCCGCAGGAAAGGTGAGACATCAAAGATCAATCTCAAATGCTGTGAAGTAATGTTTTACAGTGTTAAATATTAAATGCAGTGGAAAAATGTTGGACCAAGTCACCAAAGCTATGAAATCACACATTACAACGTGAATGAGATGTTGTGTACAATGATATAGTGATGATAATTTTTTTTTAAATCAAAATTTTACATTTTTGTCATTTTCTAAGTTGCCACCCTTTGTCTAGATTCCAGCTCTGTTCTGGACATTCACTAAACCCACTTTAGGAGCTGCATCATGGGATGCTTTTTTAAACTGCATTTAAATAAGTAAATCAGTGCTTTTGCTTCTTTATCCAGTCTTTATTTATAAAACTAAAATCATATTGTTTGAAGTCGTCACATTGACAATTTAAATTGGTCTGCAAAACAAATTTTTTCCAAAAGTTTTAATAGTACTATTTAGTGTTTCCCATTAATTACCTAAAATGTGGCCACCCGCCACAGTTTTATAATAATACGAAAATATACTTAAAAATATACAAAAAAATCTTGTAACGTTGTAATTTTCACCATTGCTTTGGCAAAGCATCTATTGAAATCACAAAAAAGGCAAAGAGTTGAAGGTCTGTGATCATTTACACTGCAGTTCATGATCAAATGCTTTCAGTGTCTAAGGGGCTGTTTACACCTGGCCACTTTACCGATCGTGAAAAGACCAGGTGCAAATGCTAATGCTTAAAAAAAGAACGTGTGAGAGCCTTATAGACTGTCATGTTAAAGCCAGATATAACGGCTCTACTGCAACACGCATCACCGCAGATGAGCATCTATTCGTCAAGCCAACGCAAATCAAAGTGAAAGTAAGTTGCAAACGCTTAACTCACAATCAGTCAAAAGTAAAGAAACGAAATGATCTTACCAGTGCTGTTGCTGCTCTCCCCTATTGCGGTCTTTTGATTTTGAGATTAGCTGATTATCAAAATGCAGCTCATATCTGTTGCTTTCGCTGACGTGAACTCCATTAAATCTGCATATAGCGCAGGAACTGAAGTTTGGATTTATATCCGTTTTGCGAAAACACAAGTGAACAGGTGTAAATGGAATCGTTTTGATAAATCAGATAGCTATCCCATCAGTAAAAACTCATTGAGTGACTCTTAGGGCCTGTTTACACCTGGTCACTTCATCTCTGCATGTGCTGTGAGTTTTAACACGCATTTGAGAATGCAACATGCACCAGTTTCGCTTTCTCAAATTCACAGAATGACATGGTGTCATAAATGGTGTCAAAATAAAGGCATGATTGAAAATATATATATATATATATATTAGGGGTGTAACGGTTCACAAAATTCACGGTTCGGTTAGATACGATACACTTGTGTCACGGTTCGGTTCGGTACGTTTTCGAGAAATTTCCTTGATTTTTTTTTTTTTTTTTTAATTATATTTTTATTAAAACTAACATAAAGTATGATTTTTTTTTTTACTTTGAGCAATGATGGAGCTACTTGACTTTTCTTAGGAGTATATAAAACAAAACAGCTCCTTGGACAAAATGAAATGTAATATTGTAGTAGTTATAAAGGTTTATTTTAGTTCAGATTAACATTTGATAAAACCGAATTAATGTTACTTGAAAGAATTATAGCCTACTATTCCTGCCAAACTCCCATGGTCACAGTTAGTAGTGTTACTACAGTAAATCCATGGTAATTGTTGCTGATCTGTGGACACTGAAGAGTTCATTCTTGGTTTCCACGTCAGCGCTGTTTAATCCGTTAATGAGAAATGTGAATGTTTCTCACTAGATCTCGCAGCGATGTTATTACTTCACTGGCGAATAAAATTTTTCTTTACTGGATTTCGCTGTTTAGTAACAGTGCTGCTTGATTGAGATCGGCTCGCGCTGCATTGGTCTGATAAACGGTCCGTCAACCACACAATAACGAGTAGCTCAGTTTCGTTCCGTGATGTAAATGTTGTGGTCACGCCAGCGTCTCTTACATTATGAGCGCGCTTGCCACGCGCGATGCGCCTACATTTGAAATAACGAATATTTGGTCGGCAGGAAAAATGGTCCAACGAACCGTTCGGTTTAAAAATGCGTACCGAAAACCGAACCGAAAGCCTCGTACCGAACGGTTCAATACGAATACGTGTATCGTTACACCCCTAATATATATATATATATATATATATATATATATTAGGCATGTGCCGGTATCAAATTTTCGTGCTGCGATTAATTGAATGAGCTTTTATCACGGTATACGGTATTATCACGATATTTTAATTGCTCAAGAGAAACAGATGGATTGCGGGTATCTAAAAAAACAACTTGCATCACAATGTGTAATTGTGATTTTCAAAACATGGTAACTAAACAGAATTTTATTAAGTTTAGTGACAACGTGTTACAATGTTTACATGGTACAATGACTGGTAGGTCACTGTTTGTATTCAAATAAATTCTTGTATTTGATTTTAATCTTAATTCAATATTGACTCATTTGGATAAATATTAGGTAGGCTACAGTCTGCATGTTAATTTTTCTCAAGAAAAAAATATATCTCACAAATGCTGTAAACAGAGAGAAATTAAATATAATGCGGTTTTCATTATAATAACAATTATGTAATGACAAGTAAACATATAATTAATATGTAATAAAGTGCACATATTTAGCAAAATGACAATTTTTTCTAGTCAACTAAAGTGCTGGTCATTAAATGGCTTTCCTGAGGTAAATGTAACGTTCTGTGACATAACTGTTCTCCTGCAGTTTTATTGACCTCTTTCCGTGAAAAACACTGATTGATCGACATTTTGTATGAAACCTTAAGGTAAGTTGTACTGTATCTTTAAATAAAAAGTAACAGATGATCGGTTTACTTGAACTGAGGCGCAGCGATCTGTCACAATGGACAGAACCTTTTTTTTTTCATATCAAAAGTAACCTGCTCTGTCTAGTCTGTCGGTGTCAGTGTCCTCTTTGCTCCGCGATTTTTCTCTGCGTGAGAGCGTGTGAAAAGTGTCAATTCCGTAAAGCGGCTTTCAGACAGAACAAATAAAAAGTTGAACTATTTTTAACTTTGACCCCGGCGTGCTTTGGTCGACGCAGCAACAAAACGTCCCCGCGAGTATTCTGCGTCCTGTCTGAAAGGCGCTTGAGTCTCAAGTTGAATGCGTGAGAGTTGGCAGCCCTGCGGGGGGTAAATCGTCGGCAGCGTTCCTCCTTCCGCCATGCTTCTACTCCATGTGATGATTGTTTACATTAGACTAGAGTGCGCTCTGCGCCGCGTGCACACAGTGCTTATACATGTGGGGATTGTTTACATCAGAGTGCGCACGTGTTTTGCGGAGCATATACGCAGTGTTTAAGCGGTTGATAGAAAATTAGCTAATGCGTGTTCTAAAAGTCTAAATTCAAATCTATTATTTTTCACGGTATTTTGAAGTGGCCGCGATAACAATATCGTGCATATTCATTACCGCGATTTATCGCATTACCGAATACCGGCACATGTCTAATATATATATATATATATATATATATATATATATATATATATATATATATATATATATATATATATATATATATATATATTTTTTTTTTTTTGTAAACGTTAATGTAATTCACATATAATTGTTTTATTTTACAGTGCAGTCAGATTACAATAGTACTATATTTGGCTTAGTTATTCTAAAATTGCATGGAGAGGTTCCAGAGACTGCAGAGACACCAGCAACGTATCTAAAAAGATATGGAGAAATAAAACAAACACTTTATTTGAAAAACTAAAATCTGAATGTTTATTGTACTGAAATGGTACACTGTGTTCCAAATTATTATGCAAGTGACATCAGTACTGAGTATGTGAAACAAATGACCTTCAGACTAATTACAGGGAGTAGTTGACTTCACACCTTTAGAGTATGAAATGCACAAGGAAGAGAATGACCATCAAAGAGAGAATGTCTAAGATTTAAACAGCACCTGTTCCTGTAATGTGAGCTGCACACAAGAGCAAGTACTGCATGGAAACAGGATGATTTAATGTGTAATTGATCTGGTTTCTGAATGTCTTTCTCTGCAGGAGAGGATGATAAGTTGATTTTGTGTGATGAGTGTAATAAAGCCTTCCACCTGTTCTGTCTGCGGCCGGCTCTGTACCGTATACCGGCGGGTGAATGGCTCTGCCCAGCCTGTCAGCCAACCACTGCCCGACGCAGCTCCAGGGGCAGGTTAGTGCTCACGTGTTGTAAAGTGTGTAAAATCTGTGCTAGTGTTGTTTTTTTTCTCTCTTTTTTTTCTACCTTTACCACTGGAAATAAGCTCTAGTCATTCAGGGTTTGCTTAAATGTTTTTGAAGCATTTGTCTAAAAGGTTTAGTTTTCCCAGTTAAATGAATGTAAATATGAGCGTAGTGTAGCTTACTGTTTTTTTTTTTTTTTTTTTTTCTATGGTAAAAAGTTCCTCAATTCATTTACAAATCTTTGCATGTGCAGAAATTATAATGAGGACACTGAGGAAGAGGAGGATTCAGAGGAGGAAGATGAAGAAGAGTCTGAAGAGGAAGAATCGGAAGAAGAATACAGGGACACAGGCCACAGCTGTGAGTGTCACTAAGAGCTTTGAGAACCAATACAATTTGTTTTCATTAAGGGTGGGGAGGGGGAATGCAATTTTTACTTCATCAATTTGTATTAATGTTTTCATACCAAGAATGCAAAAAAATTAAACCTGGTCTATCGTATGTACTATAGCATCATGCCATGCTGAAGTGCTTGAAACTTTGTCTTAAGGATTGGCACAAACTCTAGTTGTCTGTTTTGGTTTTCACAGTAAGACCTAGGAAAAAGGTGAAGACATCTTTGAAGCCTAAAGTGCAGAGTAAACAACCACAGAAGAAGCATTCGCCTCCTAGTTCCAGATCCACTTCCAAGCCAGATCTCAAACCTGCTCTCAGATCTGCTTCTAAATCAGATCCCAAACCTGCTCTCAGATCTGTTTCCAAACCAGATCCTAAACAAGATCCTAAACCTCCCAAACAAGATCCTAAACCTCCCAAACAAGATCCTAAACCTTCTCACAAACAAGATCCTAAACCTTCTCACAAACAAGATCCTAAACCTTCTCACAAACAAGATCCTAAACCTTCTCACAAACCTGCTTCCAAACAGTCACCTAAATCACGGCCCGCACCGAGCCACCCTGCTGACATCGACGAGCTAGTGAGTAAAACAAGACCTGTGGAAGTGAGGTCTATGTTCAATACTGTTCCTTGTTTGCATTAAATGTGTTTTAGTTAACTGTGCAGTGTAGATCTTTACAAATGTTAGGTTCATTTTTGATCAGCTTTTTGTTCAGCTGAACCCATTTGAAAAGCTTTAAAGTACTGGTGAAAGAACAGTTTGTTCATAATACGGGGTGTGTTGAGGCAACAACATTTTTTTTAAATGAACAGTGCAAGTGGAGGCACGTTAAGTATTAGTCACTGTACTAATATAGACCTATATGAATGTTTAGGAATATGAAAGCACCATATGTGAGTGTTTCTGAAGTGTTTTTGATTTTGTGCAGATCCGACAGAGCTCTAAGCCTCTATTAAAGAAAAAAGCTGTTGAGCTGGAGAAATGTGAGGAGATCCTTCAGAAGCTCATGAAATACCGATACAGCTGGCCCTTCAGGTAAACCCTCACAGACATTATAAAGGCATATGATTTTGTGACCGTTTTAATACACACATAGATTTGTTAATCACAATTAATATCATAGCAAATTTGTACCTTTTTTAAGTCTATTAAAAAGTTATTTAATTTACTGTTTTAATTTAATATTTATACAATTTAATTTTGGCCTCTAGAGGCCAAATAACTATCATTGACTGAGTTGTTTACGTTAACAAGTGAGGCTGCGCAATTAAAACTAGTTAAATCATTGAGTGATTTGTGGTTTGTAAAAGAGAGGTCTTTCGAATTGAACCGCTTCTTACTGGATTTCTCACTCATTTTGATGAGATCGTGTTGGTTTAATACTAGTGTCCGCGGCCGGGGGTGAACGCAACTCCTTTAAACTTGCGTTCCGTTATCCACTGGGCCGTGCAACGTAGTTCAAAGTAAACCAGTGAAACAACTGAAAACCACACTATTTTTTTCTCTATTTGTTGTTACTGACCGAGAAACCGCTCCAGATGATTCAGTGACAGCGGTCCGAACGAATCCGAATCGTTTCAGACCGTTATGCAAGCGTGTTTGGCCAATTCATGGAAAGGAAATCGAACCAAAAGAATGATTCATTCATGAATGATTGGTATCGCTGGTTTAGTCGACATAAATACGGGACACGCATAATAACTGCTGAAATATTCGAACTGAAACCGTTTCTCAGGTCAGTCGGAGCGCTCATTGTACGCTCGGTGCGTATCAAGCCAAATTTAGCGGCACTGCCAGGAGGAGGGAGGTTAGGGTCCCCTCGGGCGGGATCTGGCCTTTTGAATTGGCCTGGGCTGCTAATTGAATAGCCCTGCTGTATAGTATATATCGCCATACACAAGTATACTGTATGCATGTGGATGAAGTTGGACATGCTTGTATATTCAACGTTATATAAAGAGGTAGAAGATGTTTCATTTTGCAACAAAATAAAAATAATCAAGCAGTTGAAGTTTGCTACATAATATATCACTATGCAAGTGTAATGCATGTATGTAAAAAATCTTTGATGTAATATATCCAACTTTATAGATAGCAAATCTCAGCACCATGGTTTTTTTATCTCATTGAAAAAAATATTATTGCACAGTTCTATATAGTGTAAATTTATATTGCTATGTTTGAATACATGTGTATGCAGATAAAGTAGGATGTAATAATATCCTACTTTTAATATCGCAGAGTGGTAATATAGTTTACTTTTTTTTTTACGGTATAACAATCAAGCAATTGAGTTTTGCAATTAGATCATGCCACTTAACGTGAGTGTACTGTATGTATCCTGTCAAGGTTTGATATTCTGACAGTAGTTTTAAAAACCGTTCATTTTTTTTAATCTGGTGATTATCAAGAATTATGAAACCGGTGAGGATTTTTTTCAATTTATAACAGTTTGGCTAATTGACAAGCCGCCATGGGTAAATGATGCATGTAAATTACGGGGTTCAAAATTTCGATCAAATGGCCCACACTAAAGCAGTCTAGTGGAGGCATTGATTGAAAGCAGTCGTGGCATAAAACATTCCTGTGCTTTCTCTTCTCCTCATCCAGGGAACCTGTATCTGCTGAAGAGGCAGAGGATTATCAGGACATCATCAGCACCCCGATGGACTTCGCCTCCATGCAGGACAAGTTCAAATCCTCTCAGTACCACAGCACCAGTGATTTCCTCGAGGACATTAAGCTCATCTTCTCAAACGCAGAGGAGTACAACCAGCCCAACAGCAGCGTCCTGACCTGCATGACACGCACAGAGCAGGCGTTCGTCGAGCTCCTGCAGAAGAGCCTCCCTGGGGTTGGCTATCTGCGCCGGCGAACGCGCAAACGCCCCGCCACTCCCTCCGAAGAGGAGGATGACGAAGAAGAGGTGGAGGGAAGGAGGAAGATCCAGAACGGGAAGCAAAGAGCCACATCCAGACAGAAGGAAGATGACGAGGAAGTCTCGGGACGAAGGAAGGCCAGACAGAGCGGCAGACAACGGAACCAAGCTGACAGCGAAAGCGAGGATGATGATGAAGATGATGAGGAGGTGGCTGTGAGAAGGAAGAGCAAGCGGACGAGTCGGAAAGATTATCGAGAGCAGGAAAGCGACAATGAGAGGGACAGCAGGAGAACTGGATCGAGACGGACACCACGAGGTGTGACGGAAGACAAGGACGAGGCCAGCAGCGACGAGGACTCGGGCGGCCAGCGACATTCCAAGAGGCTCAAACGCTCATGAAGAACAGGGTGCTTTGTGTTCTTTGTATTCGTTTTCGTATCCCCTCCTTATTAATCCGAAGGCGAAACAGGCCACCCCGTACCCGCTGCATATCGGACAGAACCCTTTTTCACCCCGATGTAGATGTTTCTGTTTATTTTACTTTTTGGAAGTTTTTATGTTAATATTGGAGAAAACGGATTTATATTTGTAAGTTGATTAATAATGGTGACACTTGTTTTTTTTTCAACCTGAGGATTTGCATTGAAAATGAGATGTCATCTCTTTTGAGCTCTTAAGACTTCTTTTTTTTTTTCGTTTGATATTTGACCTGAAAAAATTGAAAGTTAAAAAAAGAAACCCCCTATGTCCCCAAAAAATTGTAATCGCAAATACCACCAAGCCATGTCTCGTTTTGATGACTTGGGAGGTTCCTCTGCAGAAGCTGACCTGTAAATGTTATAAAGTGGTCCAGAATGAAACTCGTAGATCCTTTTGCGTAGACCTTCATGCAGACTTTCAAATTAATTATCTGGTGACCGTCCAGAACTAGGCTCTTTCAATGAAACTGACCTTGTGTGTTTTCTGTGTCTCATGAGAGCTGTTTAATTGGCACTAAACCCCCATGGTGGTATGACGTTGATCTAAAAGTCTTTATTTTTTGAGTGTGCCACCAATTGTTACTTTTCTTTAGTCATTTATTATTTTGGCTGTTTTACAATAAAAAAAAAACTGTCATCCTTAAGTTTGGTTAAACAACTTCTGTTTTTTAAAAGCAAGAGGTTCCTGATCCTGTTTATTGGGATCTAATGATTCCTGGCATCATCTTATTCCCTGGAAACCAGTAGGTGGCACTCTACTACAGTGGTCTTTGAAAGAAAAGTTCCCCTTGGTGTTAAACTGACATTTGAATGTTATATTCCCCCCTAAGAATCTTTGATTAACTGAACCTGAATTCAAGATGGTAAAAGCAGATGTGAATTTAGTTTCTGGAGACGCTCAAATGAGAATCTGGTATCTGATGGGCACAGATCAGTTCAGTGTCCACATATGAGTGTATAATCTATTCATCAGAAGTACCATAATTCCTTTTTATATTACTATGTAAATAAGTTTAAAATAGGTATGTTTGTCCACAGCAGACGTGCTGCTCAGGGCTCTATTCTGTTTTTTTTTTCTTTGTTTTTTTTCTGATTTAATTTCCCTTCACCCCAATTGGATTGGGCTCAATTTAATCGTCGGAAGCAAAGTCACTATCATAACCTACTTGTTTTGGTTTGACGTCACTTGGTAACCTAACAGCATATCCATCGAATGGCCTGTTGTTTTCCAGATTTGAGCAAAAAATGAACTGAAACCGTGGTATGTACCCCAAAGATTCCCGGGCTTGGAAAGCGAGTCGTCTCACTGGTGTAAATGCTTTCTTTCAGTTACTGGGTGGCTTTCAGGAGGTACTAGTGGTGGTCAGCAGTTTTCATATGTTCCCTACCAGCTCCCGGACCTGGTAGGGAAACTAAACTTTAAGAATGTCCTTATCCCTTTTTGCACCCACAGATTTCCTAAGACTTCCTTCAGTTTTCTGTAAGTATTTTCTTTTTTAAAGACCCCTTCAGCATCACTGCCAGTTGTAAAATCTTGTGTTATACATAAGCAAGGGGCAGGGAGGGAGGGCCTGGTAGTTTGGGGATTTTTGTTTTTTTGTGTAATTTCTTTACTTTTTAATAAAACATTGTACAATGTCCAAGATTTGTCATGGTTTCTTATACCCTCTGGTTTTTATCACCTGAGACCTATATAACCTCATAGTTGGGCTGTTTCAAAACCTGTTAGTTGAGGCGTTTTGGTGCTTTCAACTTGAAGGCTATTCCTGTTATGCTGCTTTTTAAGATACCTCATTAGCTTCCTGCATATTCTGTGACAACCAATCCCAGAATTCATTGCAGTTGACTCAAAGAAATTCATCTAAAATGGACACATGGCTGTGTCTGAAATTGCATACTCGCATGAGTAGGTACTTATTTTGAATAAGTACATTGCAAGCTTTAAAAAAGTATGTTCTGTATAGGATGAATGTTACCTGGATGTACTACATTCGCCATGTTGTCATTATCATGTGACCTACCTGTATCAGCGTCAGTTTCGTCTCTTCACTGCCATTCACAAATCCTCTCACGTGGCCTCATGGGATGGTAAAGTGTCCATCCGATGCGCACTTCAAAATCTCGCCAGAAGTAGTAGGTCATTCGGGTAGTTTTTGCCTACTCTTTTATGAGTACTGTGAATTTCACACTTTTGTCGCATACCAAATTTCCCTCGTCCACTTGACAAAGTTGAACATAAAGGTGGTGGGGATTTCCCCCAATGGATATGCACATGGCAGTTTGTAAGTGTGTCTAAAAGGGGAGTTAAACGCAGCCCTGTTTATTTGATGTCGATTAGATCATGAGATGTGCCCGTTTAACTCAAGTGGAGGCAGATGAACTTGAGTTTGCAGGGGCAGAGTTTAAGTGGACTAAATGATTGGAGAAGTTTGGCATACATCACCAGAGATTGTGTGAGTTATTTTGATTCAAAATTCAGGTTTAAACGATTGTTAGAAAATAATTGTAACACTTTACTTAAAGCCTTTATAAAATTAGAAAAGTATTTGTAATGCATTAATTATGCCTTTTAGCCTATTAGCCTAATACACATTATAATACACTGAACAAATTAAACGCAACACTTTTGTTTTTGCCCCCAATTTTTTTTGTTGCAAATATTAATCCATTTCAACTGGTTGCAATTTAAAGATGGAAAAATGTGCAATGCATTATGAATACTGTATTTTATAATGCATGTTATCCTATGTGTTAATTAGTGTTACCAAAATAACAGGAAGGGGTGAATAATTCGCCATAAGCTAACTTGCATATCCTCACCCTATTCAAAATAGGATCAATTAAAATTTATTGCCGAAGTTAAACACTCAAGATATTGATAACAAATGTTCAATATTTTAAAGTTTACCCAATATTGGACTTTTTTTTTTTTTTTTTTTTGATCTTCAATAATTTTGTGTCATTAGACTATTGAAATTAGGTGTGTGATTCAGTGTTTCAGTTCAGCTGTAGCTTTAGATTTACTCTACGGATCATGGTGAAAGTGCACCAGTCATAATCTGGAGAGATTTAGTCTTTTATCCAATGAAAGACGTTTGTCTCAGCCGTTCCTGCACTGGCCCCCAGTGCTCCTCCTGTCCATGCGTAATGGGGCCCTGATCATGAAAAGGTGAGAGAGTAAAGAGAGAGGTCCGCCATTCACTCTTTAATTACACACACTGGTGTTTTTGTTGGAAGTCTCGGGTGGCAGAAGGTAATTGCCCTTCCTCACATCGCCGCTCAGCCAGCCTGGCTCCAGACTTTCCACTGAGGACAGAGACTGGGCAAAAACCTGAAATGAATATTTGAAGCGCTTGGAAAAAGGACACTGGAGGAGAAGAGAGAATGGAGACAGATGCAGGCCTGTTAATTGAGTAAAGTGCATGTGTGAATGACAGAAGTAGGTGAGGCCATGCCGATGCTTCATCTTAAATTCCTTATTGAATTATGTGTTGTGATGATGTTGGTCCTGCTTTATTCTGAACAGAGAAGCTCATAGAAACGGCTTTCATGTCATTTTTCAATATCTCAGCATGTATTTTGTAATATTCTTTTGGGCAGATCAAGGCTAAAATGCCACCAGTAATGACCACAGTGGACCTGTTTTTTTTTTTTCAGGAGACTGTTTCATGTGTTGTTTGCTCCATAAGGTCGCTGGAGAATGTCACATCTTCTTTGAAATTGAGAGATTATCACTCTCTTGTCTTTCCTGCACTGGTCATCCTCCTTTGAAGATCAAACACTTTGTGCTGCTCATCTTTAAAGCTGAAAGAAATAAGCTTGAGCAATTGTAGTCTGAGAGCCCTTAATGTCTAAATGTTTACACACAATACGGGCATTGAAAAGCACATACCGCACTTCCCACATGCACTCACCTAAAGGATTATTAGGAACACCTGTTCAATTGCTCTACAAATAGGAAAAAGAGGCTACAATTTGCAAGAGCTCACCAAAATTGGACAGTTGAAGACTGTAAAAATGTTGCCTGGTCTGATGAGTCTCGATTTCTGTTGAGACATTCAGATGGTAGAGTCAGAATTTGGCGTAAACAGAATGAGAACATGGATCTATCATGCCTTGTTACCACTGTGCAGGCTGGTGGTGGTGGTGTAATGGTGTGGGGGGTGTTTTCTTTGCACACTTTAGGCCCCTTAGTGCCAATTGGGCATCGTTTAAATGCCACGGCCTACCTGAGCATTGTTTCTGACCATGTCCATCCCTTTATGGCCACCATGTACCCATCCTCTGATGGCTACTTCCAGCAGGATAATGCACCATGTCACAAAGCTCGAATCATTTCAAATTGGTTTCTTGAACATGACAATGAGTTCACTGTACTAAAATGGCCCCCTCAGTCACCAGATCTCAACCCAATAGAGCGTCTTTGGGATGTGGTGGAACGGGAGCTTCGTGCCCTGGATGTGCATCCCACAAATCTCCATCAACTGCAAGATGCTATCCTATCAATATGGGCCAACATTTCTAAAGAATGCTTTCAGCACCTTGTTGAATCAATGCCACGTAGAATTAAGGCAGTTCTGAAGGTGAACACAGTATTTAGTATGGTGTTCCTAATAATCCTTTATGTGAGTGTATATACTTGTATTTAGTAATATCACTGGGATTTATCAAATGAATTTTGCACAGAATTGATGTATGTAGGGTTTTATGAATCTGTAAACTCCTTCTACAAATGTTTATACAGGAGACCCCTGGTGAGAATCATATACATGCATAATACAGCACATTAATCTAGCGAAATTAATACCCATAGCTTTGAAAACACGCAAGCAAGGCAGCACTGTATTTGAAATTCTCTTTTTTCCCTTTTGAAAATCTACTCCACTTAATGTGATAGAATGTTTGTCCTTAGCCTGTAAAAATAATGTTTCAGTGTAAAAAATGTTTAGTTTCTTTTGCATACTGAATTGGGATCATTGTGGTCATAAAGCTTTTTTGCATTCCATGCACTTGATGGACATTCGATGCACTGCGTCTCGCTGCTTTTTGGCATTTTGTGCATAAGCGGTTGGTTTTAAGACCTTTGCGACCCTGCATCCATTCCTATTTCAAAGAGTATTGCATTAAAATGTAAAGCTCTAAAAAAAAAATTCCTTTCTAAATCCCATATCAACCTCGACCTGTTGAACAATTTACACATGACTGCTCTTATTATAATTCTTTCAAATAAACAATATGAAATTGTGTAAATTATTCTTGAACTGACCAAAGCATTTCAATTTTAATTCAATTTTGATGTAAATGTTTTATATAGAAGTGTTCTATAGTCTATACAGTATTTCATGCAATTACATCAGAAGTAACTAATTAAATTACATTAAAAAATAAGAGTAATCCCTTACTTTACTTTTTCAAGGGAACAGTAATTTTAATTACAGTAATTAATTACTTGGTAGTTACGCCCAACACTGCCTATGCACTGAATTGTGTAATTGAGTCCAAACACTCAAACTTCTTGAATATTATATGCATGTTTTGCAATGAACATAAAATATATTGTCTATTTACATAATCAACATCTTTAAATCAATAGGTTTATATTTATCCATCGCTTTTGTCTTTCGCAATGCTTCTTGGTATTGTAGTTTCTTCCTTCTTTAAAGCCGGTTAATACAAGCTCTGTCCATTTATACAATTTTACAATATTTTTTTACTTTTTACTTCAAAACAAAGTTTGTGATGTGTTTCTCTTTGTAGCTGGTTGGTGTGGTTCAAGGCTTATAACACTATAAAAAAAAATATATAAAAAAAAGTATTTCAGGAACCAAGTCTGCTGAAAAAGTAGACGGCACTGTTTCAGTCAATTACGCTGTGCAGCGTTTCCTGTGTGTAGATGCAAAACCGTGTATTGCTTGAATGTGGAATACCTATGACATCATAGAACAAGATTTTTAAAAATGTGCAGGTACATGTGCGCCAGTCTTTTTACCACACAATTCAAGCCATTCATATTGAGTTCCAGCATGAAGAATACACCTAATTAAAGTAAAATAATGAATTCATTTTTGACTCATTTAATAAAAATGACAAAAGTGGATTGCAATGTCAAATCATCATATTTCTGACACGTGACATGCTCAATGTAACATAATGAAGCCTGTAGACACCATGTAGCGCAGTACTGTTTAATGTATTCACATATTTTTTTTATTTAAAGCAGACAGTAAACTATAGTACACAATATTGTTGGCTAATATTCCCTTCTACACATAGCCATATATAGCTATATGTTGTTTATATAATGGTAGTTATATAAGCAAAAGGAAGCCTGTCTTACATGGAAATGTTTGAATTGGGTTTGTTTCTGATGCAGAGCAGTATGCTGTATGCTATGCTGTACCGTTTTAATAAAGATTGGATTGAGCATTGTGTGTATGCGGCACAGTTAAGAGGGAATTAAAGATGAAGACATCAAAGTGTGTGACAATAGAGAGGAATCTCTACCCACACAAACACAAAGTAGCTCAAGCGAGGCATTAAAGAAACGGGCAGAAGCAGCTGTATAGTAGGAGCTGCAGGAAAAAGGAGGATATTTCATTTGAATTGTAAGACTGTGTAACTGAAACCTTTTATTTCAGGAGTGGGTGTGTGGTGGTGGGGGGGGTGGGGGGGGGGGGGGGGGTGTAGATCTGTGATTTTTGTGTTCTGGTAAAGGTATTTGTTTACATAGGATAATATTTTCGGTGAATAGTGTGTTTGAGACTTTGGCATTCATATGAGTGTGAAGAGGTGAGTGTGTGTGTGTGTGTGTTAATATGGAGCAGCAAGGGACCAGCAGGCCTATAAAGGAGTCTTTGAATGGCAGAGAGAGCTATAATTCATTACAGATGTGAAGGTAATCACAGCCAGACAGGTCTGGTGGCTGCCACAGCCCAACGACAGGAGACCCAGTCTGGGCACGGCGACAGGACGGCATGGGTGCGGATGCAGGAGCTCAGCAAGGTCAACTTTATAGTTAAAAAATTTTTTTTTGCTTACACACAATTCCTGAAACTAGGGTATGTTTACACGACAACGATATGCTTAAAACGGAGAAGTTTTACCTTTGAGTTTTCCGCGTACAGACGACACCATTGTCAAAACGATCCCCATTCACACGGATCTGCGAAAAAGACTAAAAACGCTGTATTCTGCTGCCAGGCCATTAGATGGCGAAACACTATAGACTGAACATGTAATACCATACTGGCATGTGCATGATGTCATCGTTTTCAGAGATTCGCGTTTTTATTGTTTACACGGAGACCGTTTTTTAAAACTTGCACTTTGAAACCCGTTTTCAAAAGTTTTTTTTTAAGTTATGTTTTTGGACATTTTGTGCCATTATTGGATAGGACAGTAGAGAATCTGACAGGAAAGCGAGGGGTAGAGAGCGAAGGGAATGGGATCGGCAAAGGACCTCGAGCTGGGAATCGAACTCGGGTCGCCCTAACCACGAGGCTATCGGCGCCGACGCATTTTCAAATGATTGCGTTTTCAGGCACCCAAAACACAGTTGTTGTTTAAACGAACGGACAAAACACATAAAAAAATCTCTGAAGACATTGACGTCATGCACATGCGTATTACGTGTTCAGTCTATTGGGTTTCATCGCCATCTAATGGCCTGGCAGCAGAATACTGGGTTTTTAGTCGTTTTCACAGATCCGTGTGAATGGGGATCGTTTTGATAGTGGTGTTGTCTGTACGCGGAGAACTCAAAAGAAAAACTTCTCCGTTTTATGCATATCGTTGTCAAGTCAAGTCACCTTTATTTATATAGCGCTTTTTACAATACAGATTGTATCAAAGCAGCTTCTCAGTGATAACATGAAAATAATACAACAAAGTTTGTTTCTAGAAGAAAATTGCATCAACGTCCACCTTAAAGGGTTAGTTCACCCAAAAATGATTCCTTTTCTTCCTTGTAGGCCTGAAACGAGACTTCAAGAGATTTCCACGACGCGCACGCGCGATAACTTAACTGAGGTAGTTGAAGGAGATCGCAATTCTCGCGCGTGCGCGTCGTGGAAATCTCTTGAAGTCTCGTTTCAGGCCTACAAGGAAGAAAAGGAATAGTCGAATAAAGTCGTTATTTTTGTTTGTTTTTTCGCACAAAAAGTATTCTCGTCGCTTGATAAACTTATAGTTGAGCCACTGTTGTGACATGGAATATTTAAACATTTTCTTTAATGACTCTCTGGGCCGTCAAGTGTCATTCCCTTAGGCAGCCTATGGAGGAGTGATAAACCTCTCAGATTTAATCATAAATATCTTCATTTGTGTTCCGAAGACGAACGAAGGTCTTACGGGGTTGGTACAGCATGGGGGTGAGTAATTAATTACTTAATTTTCATTTTTGGGTGAACTAACCCTTTAAATAGTGTTCACACAACTCTAGCTGTCATTTTTATTTTATTTTTGGCTTGTGCATTACTACAATAAGTAAGCTACTGTTTAAAGGAACCAGTGTTGGGGTAGTTACTCAAAAAAAGTAATTAGTTACTAGTTACTAGTTACTTCTGTAAATTGTAATGAGATTACTTTACTAGTTACTGCGTTTGAAAAGTAACTTCACTACTTATTACTTTACTTTCCCGTTTCTTAATTTACCGTGTAGGTACATGGACAAATATCATAGCCCTATCATAGCCCTTAGTCTGTCTGCATAGTGTTTATTGTATAAATCTATACAAAATGGCATGTAAAACCATATGAAAGAACAATATCCCTGTCTGCACAAAGAAATATATCTCACTGTAAAATCCACAAACAACAGGATAAAGGAGGCTGTGCGGTCATTTTAAAATGGGGTCAACACACAAGTTTTAAAACACAGGCTTTGGGAAACATGAGAATAAAACTCTTCTCCTGAGAACAAAACCATCTTTTTATTCGACTCATGGCAATAAAAACAAAAAATGAAGTGGTCAATGAAAAATAATAAAATAAAGGTCACTTTTAAATTTTTAATCTTAATTTAAAATGCATTTTTCATGGCGATTCAATGGTCGGCAGGGGAAGTATGTCTTCTACAATGAACCCTGCAACAAGCCTGTTCATTTCGTTTTGTGTTACCTGCTGTGCTCCAAGACTTGAGAAAAGTTTTTGTAACAGCGCGCGCGGCGCCGAATCCGAGGACGAACGACTTCAAGAAGCCGAATCTGCCCGAGCATGTGCGTCTGACCGCACCGGCACACAGTTTGCGCGTGTAAATCAGTTGCTTACAAAATGAGCCTACAATATCATAATAAGCCTTTTTAATAAAAAGATCCAATGTCCACGAAACTTAATGAAATGTTTAGTGAAATCAGAAAATATTTAAGAGATCGTTGATTTAGTTCTAGTCTACATAGGCCTACATGTTTTTATATCCACATATTTTGTTCTAATGTCACAAATAATAATCTCAGTAGGGATGTCCCGATCAGGTTTTTTTGCCCTCGAGTCCGAGTCATTTGATTTTGAGTATCTACCGCCACCGAGTCCCGATCCGGTACTTATATAATACATAAAAAAAAGAATAAAGAAGAGAGAAAAAACAGATCCAGGATCTTCCTTATTTTTTATTTAATTCACCTTATTTTAACATTCAACATTCAAACAGAGCACGTCTGTGAGGTAGCTTGAACAATCAAGTAATAAATAACATAAAATCTTAACTTTTGGACTTTAGTGCAACAGTAAATATAGAAAAAGTCTAATATAAAAACAAATAGCACCTCAACTTAAAATACCCGGCAGGCATGTAAACAAAAAATAAAAATGTTTTAAAAGTGTATAAAAAAATAATTAGTATATATATATATATATATATATATATATATATATATATATATATATATATATATATATATATATATATATATATACACATTAGGGGTGTAACAGTTCACAAAATTTGCGGTTCGGTTTGATACAATACAGCAAAAAGAAAGAAATGACAGAGAAATTTCATATTTATTAAAAGAAAAATTATTTTTAAATAAGTTTGAATTTTCCTACATCTTGAAACTTTCAGGTTTATAAATGGGGGTAATCTTTGAAGGATGAACAAATAATGTTTTGGTAATCACATTAAAAATAACATTTAAATATATATTTATATAATATTTGAGTTTTGAACTGCCTCGTCCGTTTGGGGAGGTGCGCGCTGCAGAGACCCCCTGTCTCCGTCTCCATTTCCCTCTCTCCTTCGCACCGGCAGCTATGTCACTCAAATCGATCTCTATGGCAACGGTGCGCACGCACCACTAGACAGAACTTTACACACAGGCAAACACGGCTTGGGTAACGCAGGAAAGCGCGTTCCTATAGTATAGTAAAGTAGTGTAGTTACCGATATTTTTAGTGTAATGCGTTACTTTACTTCGTTACCCAAAAAAGTAATATCGTTACTGTAATCCGTTACTTTGTAACTCGTTACCCCCAACACTGAAAGGAACACTCCACCGTTTTTTCATATTAAACTTTTTATTTATTTTATTAAACAGACCATTAATATATTAAAGAGACCATTAAACTATGTTATTCCCTTATAACATATAATGGATAACTGACAATGTATGGCGGAATAGCACTTGATAGCACTTCGACTCTGCGCAGTAATATCATCACTCCTGAAAAATCCTCTCCCCCTCTCCCGATGATATAGTTATATTACTGCGCCGAGTCCAAGTGCTATTCCGCCATACATTATAGTTATCCATTTTACCCGCTCAGAAAAGCTTCATGCCAGAGCGATTGAGTGCCACACTGAGACGAGAGAGGTATTTATCAACTCTTAGTTAAGGGAATAACATAGTTTAATATGAAAAAACGGTGGAGTGTTCCTTTAAGACAGACCAGAACATTTTGAAATTAAATGCACTTTTTTGAGGTAATAAGATGTTGCGCTTTGAATGTACTAAAAAAATAGCCTTCACACAGTTAGACAATTCTAGATGTAATTTAAAAAATTATTTTTGGCTTGTGCATTATTGTTAAATAAAACAATTTTGAGAATTGAATTTTCCTGTGACTTATTTGTTGGATAAGATTAGGCTGGGTAAGGGTAATGGCTCAGTTTTGGGGTTTCTGGTGTTGATATGGTTAACTTATGGCTGAGACTTGGTACCAATAATAAAACCTGTTTTGGTCCAATTCAGGGCCAGTTATGGCCCATGTGTGACTCTTGTCTTTAATCCAGTTCTGGGCCACTTCAGGGCCAGTTAAGGGTGATTAACTGGCTGCGATTCGGGCCGGTTATGGCCCATGTGTGACCCTTGTCTTTAATCCAGTTCTGGGCCACTTCAGGGCCAGTTAAGGGTGATTAACTGGCTGAGATTCGGGCCGGTTATGGCCCATGTGTGACCCTTGTCTTTAATCCAGTTCTGGGCCACTTCAGGGCCAGTTAAGGGTGATTAACTGGCTGAGATTCGGCCCGGTTATGGCCCATGCGTGACCCTTGTCTTTAATCCAGTTCTGGGCCACTTCAGGGCCGTCATTCTTTGCGGTACTTGGGCCAAGGGAAAAGTGATTGTGTGGCCCGGAGCTGGGCCAGAAAACATTTGCTATGTTCTAATGACGTTGTTCAACTATAACCCACAGCGGCATCCATCTTTGTAAATGTAAAAAAGCTGCTTCACCGTCGCTGTGCTGTCGTCATCATGTAAACCCCGCCCCAATGTTTCTGATTGGTGCCGCGATTTCGACGGATTGGAAATGGACTTCAATGAGCTCTTTGCCAGACTAACTTTCAGAGCAAATCTAAATTTGCCGGAAGTTGTCTGGGTTTTCCCAGGCTAGTTTTACTGAGTACCCAGACACAACACAACATAGTATTGGCCCAGATCCGGACCACATCTGGTACATGTGGATTCCACCCATACCAGATGTGGCCCGGATCTGGGCGGAAACTATGTTGTCTGGGTGTGCCTCAAGTACCACTTTTAGTGTGTAAGCAATTTAACAAAAAAAACTCTAATATGGAACCTACAGAGATGGAAATTTTGATCCGGCTACATTTCTTGTTTGAAAGAGTTTCTAGTTCCAATGCATATATGGGAGAATGGGGTAATATCTTGAAGCAAATAGCAATTATTTTGACCATATTTAGAAAGACCCACATCACATACAGCTGTCTGTGACTGAGAGATGCACATTAAATGTTTGCATTTCCAAATAAATCATAATCATTCAAAATCTGATGTTGTGTACTCGAGACTTGGACTATTTTAATGGTCTCGGTCTTGTCATGGACTTGTGTGCATTTTGACTCGGAACTGACTTATACTCGAACATATTAGGACTTGGACTTATTCCCGAGTCCCATTCAAAATATGTCATGATTATTACTGTATGTTAATATTTCTTTAAATTGTTGTTTGATTGAAACATCCAATGATTGCTGACTTTCTTGTGCGCAACTGCGCATGACTTGAGACTATAACGTTTGCAGTGCGCAAATGCAGCAGGACGACCCAGGTCAGATGTGATGTGGAGCATCTAGCTCAACTATGTATTGAAAATATCTGCCTTATCATCCATAATTCAGTTTGCATATAAGAGCCACACAGAATTCGCGTGCAGTAATGTTATGTGTAAGAGCACTTGCTGATTGTAATAATTGTAAGTCATAATTGTAATAAAATTACCTTTACACCACTATGTGGGCTTTTTACCATTACAGTGTACATGATCCCATGGTATATTTGATTTACTGTTTGAGTATGGTGCCAATTTTATTGTTACCACCAAATATTTTACATATTCTTAAAGATATCTTTAGGTCTGGTTTCAGACCCAACCTTAGGTTATCCAACCTCTCTGGTCTCGGTCTCGACTCGGACTCGACCCTCTCTGGTCTCGGTCTCGACCCTCTCTGGTCTCGGTCTCGACTCGGACTCGACCCTCTGTGGTCTCGGTCTCGACTCGGACACGACCCTCTATGGTCTCGGTCTCGACTCGGACTCGACCCTCTATGGTCTCGGTCTCGACTCGGACTCGACCCTCTCTGGTCTCGGTCTCGACTCGGACTGTACCCTCTCTGGTCTCGGTCTCGACTCGGACTCGACCCTCTGTTGTCTCGGTCTCGACTCGGACTCGACCCTCTATGGTCTCGGTCTCGACTCGGACTCGACCCTCTCTGGTCTCGGTCTCGACTCGGACTCGACCCTCTATGGTCTCGGTCTCGACTCGAACTCGACCCTCTCTGGTCTCGGTCTCGACTCGGACTCGACCCTCTATGGTCTCGGTCTCGACTCGGACTCGACCCTCTCTGGTCTCGGTCTCGACTCGGACTCTACCCTCTCTGGTCTCGGTCTCGACTCGGACTCGACCCTCTATGGTCTCGGTCTCGACTCGGACTCGACCCTCTATGGTCTCGGTCTTGACTCGGACTCGGAGGGTAGTTATTTTCAATACAAAGTCGCTAACAATGAGTAAACCTCATAAAGTTGTATGTTTATTTTTATCATATACCATGGTATTCATTATACTTGAAAATACAACAGATATTATTGTATGTGCATATAGTAATTATTCGGTACCATGGTATTGTGACGATCTGCGGCTGGAGTGCCCGCTTGAGCCTCTGGAGGGCACTCCTTCCTAGTTTATTGCTTCCATTATGTTTTACCCTGGACTGATTATGGTTTATTTGGTGCACCTGTTTTAGATTGAGCGTCCCTGATTTAAGCCTGAGTTTTCCCTTTGTTCAGGGCTCAGTATTGTAAGTGTCATACTGCATCCTAAGCGTTTTCCTAGTTCCTTAGTGTTTCCTAGTTTCATTGTTCCTGGACTCCCTGCCTGTATCTGGTCTTCCCGTTTGCCTAATCCTTGCATTATATGTTTGCTGATCTGGACTGCTTACCTGGTTTTGACCCCTGCCTGTTTCCTTGTACCTGTCTCTGGATTCTCCTCATAATAAAGCCTGCGTTTGGATCACCACTGTCTGTTTCCACCGAGCAGTTCATGACAGAATACTGAGCCACTACTGATCCAGCGGCTGAGAGGAACACGGACCTCGTAATGGATCCCACAGCGCAGATCGTAAGCCTCCGCCAAGGAGAACGTCCTCTCAAGGTTTTTGTGACAGATTTTTTGAAGCTCTCTCGTCAGTCCTACTTGGATGATTTTTGTTTAATGATGTTCTTTCGGGGAGGACTGTCTGAACCGCTTGGTTCTGATATACCGTTTCCGAATTCGAGCTGGACTCTTACTCAATATATTGACCTGGCCCTTTCCATGAGCGGTTCGCTTTTTACTGTGGATTTTTAGGAACTTTTCCTTCACAAAAGACCCGACGATTCGCCATTTTACAAGGTACCCACTGAATCCACGCATCAATTGTCTCCCGGTGAACCAGCGCATCACACGTGCTCCACCGAGTTTGCGCCACATCATGAAAGCCCAGTTGAACCAGCGCTTCGTAAAGGGTCCGCCGTATCCACGCAACGTGAATCCCGACGTTCTAACACTTCACGTAAGCTCCGTTATATTCCTGCCTCAAGAGTTTTCTACTGAGTCTGAGCGCGTGCCAGCCGAGTCAAGTGAGTCAAGTGCCGCCGAGTCAAGTGAGTCAAGTGCCGCCGAGTCAAGTGCCGCCGAGTCAAGTGAGTCAAGTACCGCCGAGTCAAGTGCGTCCAGTGCTGAATCTAGCAAAGTGAGTGATTCAGACCAAGTGATTGAATCAAGCCCAGTGACTCGCCGTCGCAGGCGGAGGAGGAGGAGGACTCGTTCGGTTCGCCAGGCTCTGGTGAGTGTATCCAGATGCCTCGCCCTGCCGGCCCCGCCTCTGCGCCTCGCCCTGCCGGCCCCGCCTCTGCGCCTCGCCCTGCCGGTCCCGCCTCTGCGCCTCACCCCGCCTCTGCGCCTCGCCCTGCCGGCCCCGCCTCTGCTCCGGGAGGCCTTTCTTGAACCCGTGAATTTCCCCAAGTATTTTTTTGGGGGGGGCAGTAGGTACTCTGTGAGGGCCATGGAGGCGACGCTGACATGGACCTCATCTGAGTCCGCTCCGCCCTCGTCTGAGTCTGCTCCACCCTCGTCTCCGTCCGAGTCTGCTCCTTCCTGGTACCCTTCCAAGTGTGCGACCCCATGGTATCTTGCCCTGCTCTGGTTTCCAGGCCCCAGGTCTCTCCATGGGTCTGGCCCCCTGCCTCTCCACGGGCCTGGCCCTCCATCCCATCCCCCGTCGACCTTCCTCCGGAGCTCTTAGGAGCGTCTGGAAGCCGCTCCTTAGAGGGGGGGTTATGTGACGATCTGCGGCTGGAGTGCCCGCTTGAGCCTCTGGAGGGCACTCCTTCCTAGTTTATTGCTTCCATTATGTTTTACCCTGGACTGATTATGGTTTATTTGGTGCACCTGTTTTAGATTGAGCGTCCCTGATTTAAGCCTGAGTTTTCCCTTTGTTCAGGGCTCAGTATTGTAAGTGTCATACTGCATCCTAAGCGTTTTCCTAGTTCCTTAGTGTTTCCTAGTTTCATTGTTCCTGGACTCCCTGCCTGTATCTGGTCTTCCCGTTTGCCTAATCCTTGCATTATATGTTTGCTGATCTGGACTGCTTACCTGGTTTTGACCCCTGCCTGTTTCCTTGTACCTGTCTCTGGATTCTCCTCATAATAAAGCCTGCGTTTGGATCACCACTGTCTGTTTCCACCGAGCAGTTCATGACAGGTATACAGTACCATTTAAAATGTTGGGGTTGGTAAGATTTTTTTTTTAATGTTTTTGAAAGAAATCAATTATGCTTACCAAGGCTGCATTTGTTTGATACAATATACAGTAAAATTGTGAAATATTGTTATCATTTTAAATAACTGTTTTAATATATATATTTTGTATAAAATTGTAGGTATTTTGGTTTGTTTGTTTTATTTTAATAAAGTTTAATTGATTGTTCACCAGTTCCCACCTCCTTCTTCCCTGAGCATTGTTACACTGTCATATTTGATGCGTGCAATATGAATAATGAGTATTATTTTCATTCAAAAACAATCTTATTGACTACAGTATACTATACTTTTGAACGTTAGTTAGGGTATATATCAAAGTACCACATTATTACATCTGATAACATCATTGTACAACATACAATGGTAGCAACTTTTTAATAAGTGTAGACCCCTTTAAGGATGTTCTCAACTAAAGAAAACAGGAGCTGTATCTCTGACACAATCAACAACTATGAATCACCAATGAGCTCTAAATATCCGTGGCTGTACGAAACAGACTGAGTTTATCTAGGCACACACTGACTGTGTTTCTTTGCCTGAAAGAGCCAGTTGAAAACCTCTGCAGGCCCCATTCCGTATGCGCACACCAACCTTTGCCATTCCAACCACACCGGTAGCCACCACTTAGTCACACAGAAGCCCACTCACATGAGGCAGCATGGGAAAAACTCCGGTCCATCCCCAAGAGCACTAAATAGCCAGAGAGGTGATGATGGATGGCCTTCCAAATTGGATCTGTAGCATTTACACAGCTTCAGTAACCTTAAACGGTCACTGCGGTTCATCTACTATGTCATATAAGCAGCTTTATGCAATATTAATGATGTGTGCGTAATGAAACGCATTATAGAATGTTAATGCAAAATATGATTCATACCACATCATCGGTCAGTCCTACAGGTACTGTATTTCTCTGTTCATTTATTTGTGGACAGACATGGAGAAAAGGGAGGAGGGGTTGAGACAAAAGAGTTTCTGTGCAAAACCGTGAAGGTGTTCCGCTCGGCTGGGGAAGAGAAAACAAACAGAAGCGAGAAGGAGAAAAGAGGAGGAGAGACGTGATTTCGCACCCTCAGCTGCTCCAGTGTGGCCTTGTGAAGCCTCTAACTCCATTTCTGTTCCACACACATGGACAGATGCCCTTCGTGAAGTCTCATCTGACACCCATCCTGAAGATAAACACAGACAGGCTCTGCCCTCGCCGAGGGGCATCACTTACACTTTTAATTAAAAAATAACACCCCAAATAAATTGGAGGCATGCCCCCTTAACCCCTGTCCTGGTAACACACCACTCCCACATGGAAAACACACACCACCTCACAGTGTTAAAATACACAAAAAATCCTTCAATCATGTCTCCCGCTGTCTACAAGTTATAGCATGAAGTAAACTTGGACATCAGAGGGTATGTTGAAATAAACAGTACAACTTGCTAAAATGTATTATGTCTCATGTAATCCCTCAATCAGTCTTCTAACAGAAAGACCAATCCCTAATCTACGGTTAGGGATTTGTTTACTTGTAATTATGCACAATTTACTGTTATTACTATAGTAAGTACATATAGTAACGTCACCTTAAAATAAAGTGTTACCAAAATTTGTTTAAATACACACATTTTTTATTTGAGTGTTGAAAATCTAAAATTAAGTGGTAGTTAAATTAAACTTGTAGTTCACCCAAAAAATGAAAAATATGTCATTATTTACTCCTGTATGGTGATAAGAAGATATTTTGAAGAAGGTGGGTAACAAAACAGTTGATGTGCCCCCATTGACTTCCATATTGTTATTTTTTTCTCATACTATGGAAGTCAATGGGATCCATCAATTGTTTGGTTATGGACATTCTTCAAAATATCTTCTTATGTGTTCAGCAGAAGACAGAAATTCATACCGGCTTTGAACAACTTGAAGGTGAGTAAATGATGATAGAATTTTCATTTTTGGGTGAACTATCCCTTTAATAGGTTAGAGTATATAATGTATCAATATATGGTATTCCAGTACATTTTGTTCGTCTTTAGTTACAGATACAGCTAGGTGTGCATTTTTATGAACGATATAGAGGCAGAGAACCACCCGACCTGAAGCATTGAGTGGGGCTTTGATTTGGGCCAGTGTACAGAGCCGTGTGTGGGGCCCCCGTCATAGGCACCAGAATATCATAGAGACATGAGTATTCGCTGAAAAATAAACTCCAACATTGTGGGCGGGCAAGCACCACTCACCTTTTCTTCGGGACAATGTAGAAATGTATCTTGAACTCCCTGTTTCTCTTTATTCTCTTTCTGTGCGTGCAAGAGGTTTGACTTTCTACTCAACAAACATAAATACACACACTCTGTCTTTCCCTGTCTCACTGTTCCCCTCCCGCTGCATTTATTTTAGTAGCAGATCTCTTGCCACAGCTTTGATTGTGTTACAGGAGAGTGTTTGCGTTTGTTTTGTGTGTGTCTAGCGGAACTGAGACTCTTATACCAGCTGTTAATCCCTTGACCCTATCGTACACCCACACACACTCTTGGCCCAACGCCGCCTTTATGACACTTGAGACTCCAGCAGAATTCATCTCGTGCTTTGCGGTGGACTTAGTCCGAGTGCTTTCTCAGCATACCACCCCTCTTTACCCTTTGTGTCCAAACATGCACTTTTACAGGATCACACATGGTTGCGTGCGCACACACACACACACACAAATGTCCTGGCTTTTCCAAGCTTTATAATGGGAATGAATTGGTATATATTTTTAAGTCCATCAAAGTGCATAGCTAGTTATTTTACTTTATAATGTTTTAAATATGTATATTTTTCTTACACAAACGCATCACTTCGCTTCAGATGGCCTTTATTAACCCCCCAGAGCCGTGTGGAGGACTTTTATGATGGATGCACTTTGTTGGACTTAAAAATATATACCAATTCACTCCAATTATCAAGCTTGGAAGAGCCAGGACATTTTTTAATATAACTCTGAAAGAAGAATGTCATAAACACCTAGGATGCCTTGAGGGTGAGTAAATTATGGGCTAATTTTCATTTTTGGGTGAACTATCCCTTTTATTAATCCATTTCCCTTGTGGGGACCACTGGCTGGTCCCAACAATGTTGGTTAAGCACCTGCACACACACACACACACACACACATGCACGCACGCACGCACGCACGCACGCACACACACACACACACACAGCCCTCTCTCACACATGCTTACTCTATCAACTGTAATTCAGAGGGCATGATAATAATAATAATAATAATACATAAGTCTTATATAGCGCTTTCCAAGGAACTCAAAGATGCTTTACAAATGAAACACAAACAAACAAACAATCAATGTTGAGAGTGCTATTATAAATTGTAGGCAAGGTGAAACAGGTGGGTTTTGAGCAGTTTTTTGTAGGTGGTCAGTGAGTCCGAATTTCTGATGTGGATGGGGAGTGAGTTCCAAAGGGTGGGGGCAGCGATGGCGAATGCTCGGTCCCCCAAAGTTCGGTGTGTTGATTTGGTGATGGGTTTGAGAAGGCCCAAGTCGGCTGAGCGGAGGCGTCGGGAGGGGCAGTGATGCTGCAAGAGGTCCATGAGATATGGAGGTGCCAAGTTATTGAGGGCTTTGTAAGTGATGAGCAGAACTTTGTAATGGATGCGCTGTTGTACAGGGAGCCATTGAAGCTGTTGAAGGACGGGGGTGATGTGGTCTCTGGAGTGGGTGTGGGTGAGGAGGCGGGCAGTGGAGTTTTGAATGTATTGCAGTTTTTTTATATCAGAGGATGGGAGACCATATAGGAGACTATTGCAGTAGTCGAGTCTTGATGTAATGAATGCATGAATGAGAGTTTCCGCAGACGAGCAATATTACGTAGATGGAAAAAGGCAGTTTTGGTGATATGGCGGATATGGGGCTTAAATGTGAGTGTGGGGTCAAAAATGAAACCAAGATTTCGGATCTGGGGAGAGGTGGTAACTGTATGGTCATCGATGGAGAGAGTGAAGTCTTGGAAGGAGGGGAGAAGTGATTTGGGACCGATGATGATGATTTCCGATTTATTGCAATTTAGTTTAAGGAAGTTGGCATTCATCCAGGATTTTATTGCAGAGAGGCAGGTTGTGATGGTTAATACTGTGGCATGAGTGATGGATCTGGTGCTGAGGTATAGTTGTGTGTCGTCTGCGTAACTATGGAATTTTAATCCATGCTTATGAATGATAAGTCCAAGTGGAAGCATGTACAGGATAAACAGAAGGGGACCAAGCACCGAGCCTTGAGGGACTCTGTGATTGATAGGTATGGTGTGAGACGTACAGTTGTTGATGGATATGAATTGAGATCTGTTGGTGAGGTAGGAGGTGAACCAGGAGAGAGCTGAGCCAGAGATGCCAAAATGTTGTAGGCGTTGTAAAAGGATTGAGTGGTCAATGGTGTCGGAGAGGTCAAGTAGGATGAGAATGGAAAGGGAACCAGAGTCAGAGGCAAGCAGGAGGTCATTTGTTACTTTGAGTAGTGTAGTTTCAGTAGAGTGATGAGTACGGTATCCAGACTGAAAGGTTTCGTAGAGCTGATTTGATAGGAGGTGGTGTTTTAGTTGAGAGGCGACCGAGCGTTCTAGGATTTTAGACAGGAAAGGTAGATTAGAGATGGGGCGGAAGTTGTTGGGGTTGTCAGGATCGAGGCCAGGTTTTTTAAGTATTGGTGTGATGGCTGCAACTTTGAAGGAAGAAGGAACTGTTCCAGAGTTGAGAGAAGAGTTGATGATAGCAGTGATGAGTAGGCTGAGGCAGGGGAGGCAATGCTTGACCAGTGCAGATGGAATGGGGTCCAGTGGGCAGGTTGTGAGGTGCATTTCTTTGAAGTGGTTAGTGAGATCGGTTTCTGTAATGACTGATAGGGAGGGAAGAATGATGTGAAATGGAATGGATGAGTCAGATTGAGGGTCTGTGCTGGGAGAAATGTTCACAGAGAGTTCTTGGTGAATGCTGTCGATTTTGTATTTAAAGAAGTCGATGAAATTATTGCATTTGTCCATGGTGAATAAGTGAGTGATATTGTCAATGGGTTTGAGTAATTTATTAACTGTGGCAAACAGAGTCCGAGGGTTGGAGGATCCAGAGTGAATGATCTCAGAGTAAAATGCTGTCCGGGCTGATGTGAGCGCTGATCTATAATGATGGCGGTGGTCCTTGTAGGCTTGTAGGTGTACAGTAAGTCCAGTTTTCTTATGTAGGCGTTCCAGTTGTCTGCGTTCTTTTTTGAGTTTGTGCAGTTCAGGAGTGAACCAGGGAGCAGAGCGGGAAAAAGTCACTGTTGCAGTTTTCACTGGTGCGAGAGTATTGAGGCTGGATGTGAGTGGGCAATTGTAGTGAGCTACTAGGTGGTTGAGTTTTCAGGGATGCTGGGTATGCAAGTTGTGTTTGTGATATGGAAGGAAAAAGCGGTGGGACAGAGGGACTTTAGATTTCGGTAGGATATGGTGCGTGTCTGCTTAAAGTGAGGGCTGGGGAGGTTGATGTGAAATGTTATGGCGAGATGATAGAGTTGCTGAAAGAAGACGGGAGACTATTACTGCTTTGACCCTCTAACGGAGCCAAGCATAGACCTGGTTCAACAGCACTGAATGTGTGAAAGCATTGTGCTGCCCATGTTGATGCCTCAATTATGTTCAATGTCTCATACCATCAAAAATACCACACAACGGCACTATTCAAAAACCCACCTACCTAGACCCCATGTTGTAGCAGTCAACAATATGCTGCTTTTTACCATTCCAAATTTTGAAACCATGTCCTAACTACACTTGATGTGACAGGTTTCCAGTGAAATCATTTGTCTGTATACAATGAAAGTGAAAATGTTTAATTCTGCATTCCCAGCAGTTAGATTACCTTGATTAAAAGTTACTTGTGAAAGCAGTTCATAAGTTTGTCAAACTTGTAATTACAATTTGGAAATACGTCATTTTATGAACGTTCCAACTCATCCCACTTGACTGTTGTGATGTCGTGTAATGCAAAATGGCTTTTAATCTGATATGCAATTTTATTATAGCCAGTTATAGAGGCCTCATGTCATTGCAAACTTGTATGACTTTCTTTGATATAAGATATTTTGAGAAATGTCTCTGTGCTTGCAATACAAGTCAATGGTCACCAACACTGGTTGGTTACCAACATTAATGAAAATATATTTTTTTGTGTGTTTCACACAGGTTTGGAACAACATGAGTGTGAGTAAATGATGATAGAATTGTTTAGAATTAATAGAATTTTTGGTTGAATTATCCCTTAAGTTACGTCAAGCCATGGTCACAATAGACTTTGAGCACGCAAAATTTCTACTGGCACTGCAACAGTCGCACTCTGCTGTGTCTTCTATAAAAGCATACTTCAACATCTAATACATCCAAAATGTAACAATATGCAATCTACTCCACTTTCTTCAATGCTGCAATCCTTCAGATTTAAAGTTTGTGTTATTTTAATTCAGCTAAGAGGTCACGATGTGAAGTATCAATCTTCTATTGGTCACACGTCTTCACGTGATATGAATTTGCAGGGCAGAGTTCACCAAACCTGAACTTTGAAACCCAGGGAAATTCGCATGAGCTTGCATTTCCTGTCATTTGCATGTGTGTGAATGGAAGTCAATATAGGGAAAAGCATAGCGTCACCCCCCTTAAGCATTAAAGTCGGCATGAAACGGAAGTTGCGATAGTCTTCTCTTTCCAATTGTGACGTATAGCCAAGTGATACGGCTTCACGAACAAGAAAAAATGTAGGACGGGACTGGATTTGTCCATCGGGAATTGATTGGATTGTTGGATGGTTGTGGCTTGCTATCGCTGTGATTGACAGGTTGCCCCGCCCTCGCGCCAGTGAACACATCCTCAAAGAATAGAAGAGATGCCTCCGCAGAGGAAGGGAAAATTATTTTGATTAAAGATTATGAGTGCACATGAATTTAGAAAAAAATGTAATAATAATGGATGTGCACGAATAAATAATTTGACAATAATGATTTCATGGTGATTTTAAGAGTTTTGCAGTATAATCAAAACATTTCTGAGAAAGTATGAGACTGTGTACAGCTCACGATACAGTTGCCATTCAGCTATAAGCAGAAATTTCAACCAATAGGATTCACTGTGGGCGTGGCCACCCACAACCGCACAGAAATAGAAACCAAATAACCAACAAAACGTTTCACACTTAGTGCAAAGCAGCATTGTACATATCCTACGCAGACAAGGCAATCCCAAACTGCACTGCAATGAGGTCAGCGTTAAACTCACCAAGATGGAAAATGTCAATTCAATTCAAGTTAATAATATAAACATATTGACTCTTATTAAGCGCGGTTTCCTTTTTTCCTTATTAAAACATCACCTTGTGAGCTTAGCAACAACTTC
Organism: Tiaroga cobitis; assembly: GCA_030578255.1. Classification (NCBI taxonomy): domain Eukaryota; kingdom Metazoa; phylum Chordata; class Actinopteri; order Cypriniformes; family Leuciscidae; genus Tiaroga; species Tiaroga cobitis. Next base: position 37,684,643 of record CM060608.1, on the reverse strand, counting down.
ACTGGAATCAATTGTGTGTTGAGTCTCCAATTTGTTGTAAAATCTTCCAAATTAATCAATTAAGAGGTTCCATTTCTGTTAGGATGCTGTAGATAGCAAAACCAATCGGTTTTGGCACAGAGCTATCATCAATGAAAATCCTGTGTTTTGAGTATAGACTGAAGGACTTCTCTATCTCATGCCCCAGTCCCATGTGTTGTGGTTAGTGCAGACTCTGGGGTCTGGGAATCGCTAATAGGCACTAATGCTGACACGGCCCCCTATAGAGCAAGCGGACTTTACAAGCGACTGTGCTGCATGCTAAACAGAGCCAGATGCACCGCACAAAGCAAACACGGCTCATAAAGAAGTGCAGGAAAGGGGTAATTAATACAGAATGGCGAGTCATGTCCGGCAGCACGGAGTAAAACGCGACAGGAGAGAACGCCCGCTCTCACGCAGTCTCACTCTGGGAACCGAGGATTTTGCAGAAAAAGATCAAAGGTCATCAACGTTTGGCTCCTAATAAAATCCCAGGACAAAACAGAATTATCGCTGGCTTTCTAAACAGCTTCTTTGTTATTTGCATAGCATGTTGTGTTGTACAACATGCACTAGAAGTACAGCACCAGCAGTTCCAGATGTTTGTACTTTAATAACAAACTGTTGGGCATTTAGATTCAGCTTATGCACTTTCTCAACAGTGTGCTTTTGAACGATTCCTAAAGGCTGCCAAAATATCTAGTGGTAAAAAAACAAACAAACAAACAAACAAACAAACAAACAAACAAACAAACAAACAAACAAACACAACAAAACAAACGCTTGAGCCAGGGCAGTAGTTTTGACAGGCCTGTACTCTGTGGCACTGTAAACAGGATACTATGTATTAGTAGGTATGTGCACGTAGAGGTATATTATAGAGGTATATTTGTGTGAAGCTACTTTTTAAACTGAATTTAGAGCGACATTTAGTAATTTAGTACTAAACTAAGTTTGTTTGAGGTAACTTTAATGTTCATAAAACACATTATTTTCCACATACAGTACATTATTGCAGCACCTCTATTCCCAGTCTGTCTGAAACACTCTGATTGAATTCCGATTTCTACACAGGCCATCTTTCAGAAAAGCCCAGAGATTGGTGAGCTGACTCAGTGCATTGTGATAGGCCAAACACCTCAAGTGTGTGTTGAAAATGTAGCGACCCTTACCATAATCGCGAGCTTCATCTTCATCTTCATCAAATCTCCTTTGTAAAAGCTTTACGAGGCATATAGTCCTCACTTTATAAAGATGAGCTCAAAAACAATAGTTAACCGACAACTACTAAACGTTTTATAACTTAATCATGAATTACATTAGGAATACATGTTAATAAAGCATTTATTAACACATTAGGTAACTAGTCTAAATAATAAGATGTATGTAGATTTAATTAGTTTATTAATCATTTACTTACACTTTCTAAATGATCTTATGTACCACTGACAGGTCCTAAATAACTGGTTTGTAAATAATGTAATACATAATTTAGAAATGATAAATTGATCATTAATAAAGTATGAAAATACAATTATTAAACACATAAGATACGCTTATAAATAAAGAATAAAGCATATATAGCTGTATTTATAAACGGCTTATTAATATCTATTAATGCTTTATAAACGATGAATTAGCTATTTACTAATGCTTAACTAATGATTCATAGCATGCAGTTATTATAAGGAGTCACCAAAGATTTTGTAAGCATTTTACGTTGTTGTGCTTGGAATAAATTGTTTTATTTGTGATGATGCAATGAAACATGGCAAATTGAGCAGACTTCATTTTTGGCCAGGCTGTCATACAAAGAAATTATGAGCACAATGGAAAAACAAGAAAGAACCAATTACTGTACAGGTGAAACTCGAAAAATTTGAATATAGTGCAAAAGTTCATTTATTTCAGTAATTCAACTTAAAAGGTGAAACTAATATATTATATAGGGTCAGTACATGCAAAGTGAGATATTTCAAGCCTTTATTTGTTATAATTTTGATGATTATGGCTTACAGCTTATGAAAACCCCAAATTCAAAATTAGAATATTGTGAAAAGGTTTTCATAGATGTAAGCCATACCTAGACAGCAACATATAGGCCTCGTTCACACTGCAGAGGCTTAATGCTCAATTCCGAATTTTTGAAAAAATTCGATTTTTTTGCAAGGCCGTTCACATTTCCAATTAAATGCGACCTTTTGTGATCTCCTGTGTGAACGTGACATGACCCAGAAATGGCCCGCATGCGCAGAAGAGTACTCAACGGTCAACGACGTCACTTGTTGTTTGCGGAAGTAGCTAAACATGGATGTCAACAGTGGAGCTCGTTTAGTGATAATGCGACCTGGCCGTTCAGATTGAAGTCTCATTTCAAAAGATCGGATACATATCGGATTTGGACCACATACCCAAGTGGCATGGGGCGCATTTGAAAAGATCGGATCTGTGTCGTTCAGACTGTCATGAAAAGATCAGATACAGGTCGCATAGGGGCAAAAAAAATCGGAATTGGGTCGTTTCAGCCTTCAGTGTGAACGTAGCCATAGTGTAGGCCCAGATCCGGCCCACATCTGGAACATGTGGATTCAATGCATACCAGATATGAGCCAGATCTGGGCCGACACCATGTTGCTGTCTGGGTAATCATCAAAATTATAACAAATAAAGGCTTGAAATATCTCACTTTGCATGTAATGAGTCAAAATATTAGTTTCCCCTTTTAAGTTGAATTACTGAAATAAATGAACTTATGCACGATATTCTAATTTTTCGAGTTTCACATGTTGTATTCAATGAATGCCTTTTCCTGTGAGCTTTTTGCTTTTCTACGCTTTTTTTTTTCATGGTAAAATAAAACCTGTAGCTGTAGTTTGCCTCTTTTGCAAAATTATTTTGTGAGAAAAATACCTTAACCATGATTTGTGTTTTATTTGAAAATATTTCCCTCATATTTTGATGGTAACATCACTTTTGGTCACTACTTAAAATATTTAATATAATTTAATTAATAGCCACAGTTGCAGGGAAACATAGAATAAGTCTATTTTGGTTGACCAAATACATTTTTAACTGAAAAGACCAATTATCCAACTACTTGAAGTATTGATTTTGTCACCAATATCTGTTTAGTCTGTTTTCTTTGTGTTGTCTATCTTTCCATATATATTTATATATATATATAAAATGGCAAACACCTCAACACAATTCATCTTGGACATATGGCGAAGAAAAAATGGATTTTGGCCAAAAAAGGAATTGTGGGATGAACTGAAATAAGCATCTGTTTATAGCCATCTATTGTTCTGATTGGTGGGATTATATGAACATACTCTACTCAAACCTTTGTTAGGGACTCCATGCAAAGGAATGCACAGAAAGGGATGATGATGAGGCAAACAAAGAAGCAAGAACAAAATTTGAACATTCCAGATGTATAGGACCATATTTCAAACTATCACCATACAGAAAGGACTTTTCTCTCAAAACAAGGGGCGTGAAGACATCAGCATCCTTACCATATTCAAGAGCACACAGCAAGTTTCACGGGTCACTGTGCACAGAGCTGGACTGTGCTTCAAATGAGAACCTCCTTCTCTACCCTATTTGCATCCCGAATTGCACTGCAGGGAAGCACCATTCGGCAAAGAATCTTCAGCAGGGGTGCTAAACAAAGAATACATGCCTCATATTGCTGGGTAGTGAGTAACATATGCACTTTGTTTCAAATTCTACAGAGCATTTTAAAATAAAATAGATGGGCTCCCATCGTGAATCTGTTCTACGAGATGGCCAGCATAATTATACATGAAATAAGGTCCTGTTCAGCAGAATGATGCAGCCGATACCTTAATTTTGACAAATTCTAAGCATGGTAGCATCAAATATATAAGCTACTTTATATAACCTATAACCTCATAAAAACTTATTACAAAAAAACCCTAAATCATCCATTTGCAACTCTGTTCATAGGCATGCATTGCAAAAGCGAAAGCTCATTGGAAATAATAATCCAAGATGGTGGACGACGCAAGAGAAATGTTAAGATCAAGAGTCCCACCCTAGACATGATAGTGTCGGCAACATGATAGCGTCGGCCCAGATCCGGCCCACATATGGTACGTGTTGAATCCACATGTACCAGATATGGCCCGGATCACCATGTTGGTGTCTGAGATGTATCAAGAAAAATGGTTTGATATAATGAAAAATGGACTGTTTTTACCATTACCCAATACTTGTGTGTGTTATGCATTTTTTTCTGTGCTTATTTTAACAATACATTTTTAGCTTGGCAATTATACTAACAACAAACTCTATGGAGGCGATAGCAGCAATACTGCTTACATAACGGGCCAGTTGCATGAACTGCGAGTCTGCACTTTTTTTTTAGACTGTTGATGAGTCAGTTACGTAAAAATATACATTGGACTGCAAGACTGATAGCCCCTTTGCTAAATGCTAGTTGGTTTTACTAGTTCTTAAAGCTACACTGTGTGATTTTTACCCCCATCTAGCGGTGAAAAGGTATATGACCATCCAGTGAATATTAGTTTCTGTTCCTCTCAATTTCGATTTCGTTTTAACTCCTACAGTGGCCAATGGAGTCCAAGATTAACATGGCTTCCAGTACGACCTCCTCGACACGGTGCCATCGAGTGTTAAAACGTGAAAGGCGAAGCTTGATGTCCCTCTTTGGCTAATGTACTTTCAAGATGGAGGGGCAACATGGCGACTGACATTAGAAAACCTTACCCGTATGTATTTTCAATGGCATATTATACACTCACGAGAATACTTTATTACTTGAACGAAGTAAATATACATTCATGAGCACATATATTTTTGAAAGAACTAAGTGTTTTTAGCTAAGAATAAACAAAAAAAAGTTACACAGTGTAGCTTTAAGACAACATAAGGCTTTAAGTCTCAAGGCTTTGTTTATGCAACTGGTCCAACATCAAAAACATATTTGCTAATTAAAATGATAAATTAGGACACTTATAATAGCATTAATAACATTTTAAGAAACCTGATTATTCATAATAACAATGAACCAAAATTTCCCCCTTCTATTTTTTCTTTAAATTGTTGATGAAAGACCAAAATATAAGATCTGAAGTCTGAATATTAGCCTTCGATGTTCCTGCTGAGGCTTCGCTTAATTGCACAGCTCCATTCACACCCTTTCTCACCATACAGACGCGTACTGACCTCTGACCTCCTACTCTTCTCTTCAGGGGCTTTGGTGGAATAAAGGGTGATGGTTAGAATAAGGAAAAGAGAGGGTTAACTTCATTATAAAGTTCTCTAAAAGCATTATCTACACCCCTACATGGCTCCCCACAACAAGAGATAGAAAGAAAGGGGTGAGAGAATGAATAGGAGAAAGGGACATGAAAGTCTAACTCACAGTGCTGATAGCACAAAGACATGCTGTGGCATAGCAAGCAATGTGGATTTGAGCGGCGTTTAAGCTATTCTTTCGTGATACTTATGGCACTTTTCACGAATGGGGTAAACTCTGGTGTCCAATTACTTTTCTTAAAGAAGTAGAGACACAAATCCTATGTTTGTTCATCAAGCTCAAGTATTCAGCCCTGTTCACAAAGACATTCTAAGAAAAATGAATATTTTCTTTAATTAATTGGAAATATAATATAATCAGTGGCTACAAACTCACATTAAACCAACCTAGCATTTATATAAAAATTACAAATGTGTTAATTTTACACATTTTGATTTCTTGTCTTGCTAGAAATGAACATAAATCAGGCTTTACTCTTAAACAAGTCACACATTTTGAAGGTAAACAGTTGCAAACTGTTTTAAATCTCATATAAAATAAATGTAAAAGACAGCATTTTCTGAAGGTTAAGCGCCTTTTTGACAATTTGTTATTTTTAATTTATTTTTAATTAGTAAACTCGCTCTTCTGGCACTTGCTATTCACAGCACTCAGATAGGAGTCATGTGAAACGTCATAATAAAAAAGATCATACTTGTAGAAGCAAACTAAAATTGCATGGTTGCTATTGTTTCCCAACATCTTTTTTTTTTTTTTTGCCACGGCACAATTTGGATAAGTAAAAAATCCCACGGAACATCACCTATATAAAAATATGAAAAAATTGCACAAACATGCATTGCTTCAAATGGCATACATCTATATTAAAAGTAGTACTCACATTTAATGTGAAAGCTTAAGTATGAACACAATAAGTATGATGTTGTTGGTGATGATAAAACAACAAATTTACATATCGATGTCGAGCGGAAACCTCGTATTAAATTAAACACTGTCGTCGAAGTTAGTATTGTGGCTTTATATTGCTATGGTCAGACACTTGCAGGTGTCATAAAATGACATTTTATGAAAATCAAGCTCAAATTGAGTTACGAGGTTTTTGACCAGCGAAAGACAGATACAGTTTCTCTGTCACTGCAATCTGAGGCAGTATGTGCATCGCATTACGTTTTCATCAACGTACAGGTTAAAAAATGTAATATGGGCGCTCAGTTTTCTTGTTGTTAAAATCTCATGATCAAAATCTCATGATACAAAAGATGAAGCGCTATGCAAGATATTTAAAACACTAGGATATATTTGCTTATAGACTAGACGGCAAAGACTAAGACTATTCTCCGCTTTTCAAATACAAAAAAACACTAGCCTTTGTGGACAGTGTTTCTTGAGTAAATAAAACGCTGTACTCACGCAAACATCAGTTCTTTATTTTCCATTGCATTGCAAACAAGCAGAGATCTCTCCAAACTGTGCAAGGGTGCGGTACATTCTAAAAGGAGGCGGGGTGGAGTTATGAGGTTTGACTGACAGTTTGAGGAGCCAATGGTTTAGTCACAACCTCTTTTAAATGCTTTTTATTGGTTCAATATTTGTAAAATCCACTTTATGCTGTGTTGTGTTGTACATCCGAGTGTAATGGTTCATCTAAAAAAAGTAGTGCGGGGACTTGGTTCTATACATTGATTATTGATTGTATGTTGAGATGTGGGCGTGGCATTCAAAATCGGAGGCAGATGAACGCAAGCTTAATTGGGCAGAGTTTAAGTGGACTAAATGATTGGTGAAGTCCTGTATACGTTACCAGAGAGAAGTCATTTTCACCAGAAGAGCCAGTTATGACATTTTGGTAACTCTTCTTTTTACACTCCTGTTACCCTTGTACTTACCATGTACTTATTATAGTAATTATAATTACTGGGTAATAACTAGGTACTAACCCTGAACCTACCCCTAACCCATGTACTTACCATATATTAGCCAGTACTTTCTAGGTAAGTACACGTAAGTACTGTACTGTAAAAGGAAGCGTTACCGACATTTTTTTTAAATATTACTTTCACGGTTTCACTGGCTCTTATATTCTTTTGTCTTGTGTTTAGTTCCTGTGTTTAGTTCATGTTTCCTTAGTTGACATAGTTATTCATTGTTCCATTAGGGTTAGGGTGATTAGGGTCTCACCTTGTACGCTTCATCTTGTGTTTTTAAACCATAGACTGTAAAAAATTTTATTTAAACCCGCAGTCTTCGTCTGTTCTTTCTCTTCAGTTAAAGTTTTGTGCTGGCGTTTCTTGTGATAATTCCTTGTGTTTATTAAATGTGATTTTCTCGTTCATCTGTGTCAAGTCTCTTACATCTGGATTACCAAGTCAAGTCAGCATGTGACAATTATGAGGTCAAACATTTTGTTTTAATGAAACATATGCACAGATGAATTATGCACAATAATATTTATAACATGCAACTTGAAAATAGATTGTATGAATTTTCATTTCATTGCGACTTTAAACTTCAGCTTCACACCTCCTTGACATTTAATTTATGAACTGCCCAGATATGCACAACAACCAATATAATAAACGTTGGCAGATTCACACTCAACTGTTTCGGATAAAACTGAACACGCTTTTAGACCTGCTTTGAAAGTGTCAGAAACTTGCAAATATAATTTTGGTACAGGTACGTTCTTCCAATGACCCTAGTTTTTTGATTTTGTAGCGTCTTCTTGTCAGGGTCAGTTTTTGTAACTACTTTTTCTCCATGGTTTCTGCATGAGTTACACACCTGTTTCTGGTTCCGTTGATTATCCCTGTGTGTATTTAAGACTTTAATCCTTGTATCTCCTGCGTTATGTGTGTTGGAAAAGCCACACTGTCCTGACACTTATAGGCCCTTATTTGTCCCTTAATAATGGAAATTCTTATGCCACTGAAATATAAAAATCAAAAACATGCACAATTTCTTTTGGATTATTCTATGACCAAAATTTCTTCACAATATTTTGAAGCTTTGTGCTCATAAGTGCTTCAGACATGGATAAGTCTGACCTTGACGAGGAGGGTAACACTAGAAAATAAAAGTAAGTGGATTAAAAGAGTGCATGGTTTGAAGGGGAGGAGAAGTGTAGATCAAATGCGAGGAGGACTGGAGTTCAATCAGCACGGCTCTCTCTCTGATGATGAGGATGAGATGTCTTGGCTAAAGGTCGTCTCTTCTTGACTCAGCTCTCCCTGATGCAGAGAACTCACCACAGATATAGCTAAGTTACAAAATTGTGAGAAAATCATCTTAATAGGATGTAAATTGGTGATTATATAAGACAACCATGAGATGCAAATGGAAAAGTCTTCTGGTTCTCAGATGTTACTTTTCAATAAACACAATTTTTTAAGGCAACCAGGTTACTTTTTTAAGTTAAACCAGCCATCTTTTTTTTTTTTACAGTACAGGTCTCCACATGGAGTTTTTGAAGAGATCTCAATAAAGTCTCAAACTGATTTGCCAAGATACCAAAGTCTGCACAAAACTCAGGGATTGATTCTCAGTATGAACAAATATTTCTCATCAAATTGAAAGACCAAATTATTGAGATTCTTGTATCTGTATAATAAGTAGGCACAATGGTGCAATTGTGTTTGTTTGAAGTGAATTCAGTTCTTCCATCTTCTGAATACAGTTTTTTTTTTTGATCTCCACTTCATGGTTTTATAATAGTCTGCTTTGAACTAAATTTTCATGAAAGAGAAAAAAAGATTAAAGTATCATCATCAAGCACATTGCACTCCATGGCTTTTTGCCTTGCTTTTCTCACATAGGCCTACATATACAGAATATTTCTTTGCTATCTCTAGAGACAGTGGAAGCGAGAGAGATAAGCAGAGAGAGAGAGAGAGAGAGAGAGAGAGAGAGAGAGAGAGAGAGAGAGAGAGAGAGAGAGAGAGAGAGAGAGAGAGAGAGAGAGAGAGAGAGAGAGAGAGAGAGAGAGAGAGAGAGAGAGAGAGATGTTAGAGGAGTGAAGATCTGGCTGGTTTTCTCTCAGAATGAGCCCCTGAAGGGTGAGCATCAAACCATCATGATGCAGTCACAAGCTCACATGGCCATTTAACACTTTCAGCATCTCTGTTAATAATAGTTTCTGTCATTCATTGCTAAATTTTTTGATCCTGGAACAACATTCAAATCAACCATTCAGATTTGAGAGACAAGTTTACAGTTTATGACAAGTTTAGGATTACAACCAGGCTTAGGTGCTTCTACATCAGTGTTACTCACTGATCATTTCCCTCTGATTTTAGGGAGAAGTTATAGGGTTAAGTTTAAGGGTAGGGATAGTGTTACGACAACATTTTTGCACAGGAATATTGTTCAAGGATCAACAAAATATGTTGACATGTTTTACTTGGCAAAATCACGGTGACCATTTAGAATTATTTATAGATATTACATATAATGAGAATATTCTTGTTGTGAGGCAACAGTTTTTCATTTCATATGTCCATTATACAAACTGCATATGGGTTGGTTATTGTTTTTAGGTGAGACAGGATGAGTCTTTCAAACTCATTAACTGGGGTCAGAGAAAAGAGCCTATTTAGTATATATTAATTACTTTTATTTATGGACTAAAGTTTTGGGACACCTGACCATTACACCAACTGTAACATCACATTCTAAATACATAGACATTAATATGGAGTTAGCATGGCCGCGGGAACCAGGGGTGCTGAGGGTGCTGCAGGCTGCAGCATGGTTAGGGTTAGGGTTAGTTACTCTAAAGATTATTTATTTTTTATATGTTGTCGAATAGGTTTTAATGACTTTGAGAAATTAATATTGGCTATTTCAAAAGCCAATCTCGCATGGAGTGAATACACTGGTTGAGGACCAACATGCCTCAGAACTTATTTGACTCTTATGCATGTTCACACACACGTCGGTGAAAAACTAAATTTAGATTGAATTGATTGAATACTTGATTAAAGTATTCATCAGCATTAGGGGCTGTTCACACAGAACGCGTTTTCGTTTCCAATGTGCTACTTTTCCATTGTTTTTCTATGCAAATGCGCTATGGGAGTTAATCCCCCCTTTGCAGCTATAACAGCTTCCACTCTTCTGGGAAGGCTTTCCACAAGATTTTAGAGTGTTTCTGTGGGAATTTTTGCCCAATCATCCAATAGAGCATTTGTGAGGTCAGGCATTGATGTTGGATGAGAACGCCTGGCTCGCAATCACATCTTAAGTGACATGTAAAAGGCAAGTATGGTAACATACTCGGGAATTTGTCCTCAGTGGGCAGCCTTTTGCTGCGGCGCCCAGGGAGCGATTGGGGGTTAGGTGCCTTTCTCAAGGGCACTTCAGTCATTTCTTGCCAGTATTGAGAATCAAACCCACAACCTTCAGGTTACCAGTCTGATTCTCTAACCATAAAGCCACAACTGCCCTAAGTTATACTCTGCCCTACTCTCCGTTCCAGTTCATCCCAAAGGTGTTCGATGGGGTTGAAGTCAGGGCTCTGTGAAGGCCAGTCAAGTTCTTCCATACCAAACTCATTCAAACATGTTGTAGCAAAGTTCATTGTTATGGGAAGAAGGAGGTGGGAACCAGCAAACATTCAAATACTTTAATAACAAATAAATAAACAAATACAAAATGAAAGTAAAGGCAGATTATATAAAGTCACATATAATAAAACAAAACAGCAAATAAATAGTCCAGGCCTGGCCCTCTCTCGATCTTCACTGTCGTCGCTCCTCCTTGCTTCCACTCCTCCGTGAGAGATACAAAACCGGTGCGTCGCACAGGTGTCGCTCATCAGTAGTCATGCCACCGCCACAAGCACTCGTCTTGCTCACCACACATGTATTTATGGACCTTGTTTTGTGCACTGGTGTACAGTCATGCTGGAATAGAAAAGGGCCTTCTCCAAACTGTTTCCACAAAGTTTGAATCATAGCATTAAGATTTCCCTTTAAAGAAGTAAGGGGCCTAGCCCAACCCCTGAAAAATAGCCCCATACAATTATCCCTTCTCCACCAAACTTTACAGTTGGCACAATGCAGTCAATGTGCTCCTGGCATCCGCCAAACCTAAACTCGCCCATCACACTGCCAAACAGAGAAGAGTGATTCGGAATTCTACAGAACACATTTCCACAGCTCCAGAATCCAGTGGCGGCATGCTTTACACCACTCCATCCAACGCTTGGTATTGCATGCAGCTGGTCAGCCATGGTAACCCATTCCGTGAAGATCCCGCCACACAGTTTTTGTCCTGATGTTACAGCCAGTGGAAGTTTGGAACTCTTCAGCTATGGAATCAGCAGAGCGTTGGTGACCCAGCACCTCAGCACTCGATGACCCCGCTCAGTGGCTTTGTGTGGTCTTCTGCTTCGTGCGAATCGTGGCTGAGTTGCTGCTGTTCCTAAACGTTTCCACTTTCCAATAACACCATGTACAGTTAATAATAATAATTCATTACATTTATATAGTGCTTTTATAGCGCTATAGACCAGTTAATGCTAAACCTTTCACAACTTTTTCTTCTGTAATATGAATGAAACAAGATATTAAAGGAGAAAGGCTAGGGGACTTGATTTTATCCATTGCGAACAGATTCAATTGTAAAAAAGTGTCCGTTAACAGAATGGAAAAATATGATTGGAGAGGAGGCGTTGACAAAATACAGAAGAATTCAGAGTTTAACGTCACACCCTTATTGGAGCGAACTTTTCCAGAAAATTCACTTTGGAGAGATGTTTTGAACTCCCGAAATGAACTCCAAATGAGTTCTGTTTTGGCCTGATTTTGTTCGAAATGATGTCACACCAGTTTGTTCTTCGATTTCGCTTTAAGTATATCGGGGCTTTTTGTTTGTGTGTTTTTGAGCAAGATTGATTGTAAGTCAAGGAGGTACCCAAGGATGCATGGGTGTCTTTTCTTTGCACTTTCACACTGCTGACCCCCCTTGCCACCCAGTGCTTTTTCTAAAACCAGACGATGAAACCGTTTACAGCTCTTTGTTGTTGTTTTTCCCGTCACTCCTTCTTTCTTTTGTTGATCCCTCTATCTTGCTCTCTCTGGAGAGACTTTGGTACTGGAGATTAGAGAAGGGTGCTGCCTAGCAACTAGAATCAAAATGGAAAAGCCCTCCGTGTCTAAACGCCTGACCTAGATAACACCGCGCCTGTGATCACACTTTGTGACAACCTCCGATGAAAGGCCTCGACGAGCGCCCGTCACTATGTCACCTCGACAAAGACTTGCCATCACTATGTGCTCACGTCACTTTGAAGAGAGGAGGAGGAAAAAGTTACCTCGGATCAATCGAACACAGTCACTACTGACTCTGTACTCCTGAGGGCAACATGTAAAATGTGGAGAAGTCGACAAACAATATCTCATACTGATATTAAAATGAAGCTGGCTGTTAAATACTAAAATAGAACAAGCGTTCTTTTCAGGGACTAGGAGAAGGGAAGACGTAAAGATGAGTACTTGAGTATGCTGCAAATCTCTTGACAACCACTGGCATCTCTTCTGCGGCATGATGAAACAGACTGGAAATTTGCGCTAAGCTTTATGTTCTGTTTAATACCATTTTTTATAGTGACTAAGAAGGGGAAAGGGTGATTTTTTTTAAGACCTAAATCTCTGATTTAGTGGGTTTCACATGTCTGGAGATGATGGAAATCATGACCCATTAGCTTTCATATTTTCTTCTATTCCTTCCTTTGAATGACACAAACTATTTAGTATCATGGACTGTAAGGCAAAAAATATACTCAATGGCTATGCAATTACAGATGCGAATGCATAGCAAGTGCCCCTTTTTACATTCTTAACACATTACTTATTTACTGTGGAAGTAAGAAACCTCAATACTCAAGGGGGCGATAGAGTTACCTAAAATGTCTGCACCATTAAATCAGAAGTGTTATTCAGTTTAGTAGCTATAAACATGTCAGCAGACCTGTTAATGCTAAACCTTTCACAACTTTTTCTTCTTTAATATGAATGAAACAAGATATTAAAGAAGAAAGGTTATGGGGTTGATTTTATCCATTACGAACAGATTCAATTGTAAAAAAGTGGCCGTTACAGAATGGAAAAGTATGATTGGAAAGGAGGTGTTGAAAAATATAAGAAGAATTCATAGTTTGACGTCACACCCACGGAATGACGACACAAATGCCCACCGGGAGGGCAAAACAAGGGTGTCCACCACTGCCAGCCAGTCATGTTTGTAATGTAGTAAAACAGTGAAATTAAAAGGCCAAATTCAGTATACACCTTATTGATGAGGCATACTATGTACAGACAAGCAGAAATTAACGTAACAGAATATAAACGTAATGCAGTTTTTTATAAAGCGTTTTTCCATAGGAAACCATTATAAAAAAAAGTCTTAACCATTTAGCACATTGCATTTATATTCTGTGCTTGATCTTCTAATATCACTGTTTTAGTACATTAACCCACGGTTTCAGACTAAAATGTTTGAGCTATTTTTACTGAAAGTAACTTATACTGACAAATCTTAAAATATGTCAGTGCCATTGTTTTGTTTCAGGATGCACACCAGTAATGTTTTTTATAGGCACAATTATAAAAGCTACTTAAATGTCCTAATTTAACTAAGGCCTAATCCTAGCTGATCTGGATTGAAGACAATGGCCACATATGTGCCAAAACTGGCCCAAGTCTCGGCCAATTAAGAATCTACAACCGGCCCTGAACTGTTCCAGAACAAGTTTTAATATTGGTACAGATTCACGGCCTTAAAGGATTAGTTAACCTTAAAATGAAAATTTCCTGATAATTTACTCACCCATGCAATCCAAGATGTTCATGTCTTTCTTTCTTCGGTGGAAAAGAAATTCAGTTTTTTGAAGAAAACATTTCAGGATTTTTCTCCACACAATGGACTTCAATTGCAACCAATATGTTGAAGTCCAAATCAATGCAGTTTCAAAGGGCTATGAAGTGCTTCAAATGGCTCTTCACGATCCCAGCTGAGGAATAGGGTCTTATCTAGCGAAACGATTTTCAAAAAAAAAAGAAACATTTATATACTTTTTAACCACAATTGTTCGTCTTGTGCTGGTCTGCGACGCACCAGGGATTATGTCATCACGTTGGAAACGTCACGCGTCACGTCAAGTTATTTGTCTGTGTACTCCAGTTCAAAAAGGCAGGGAAGGGCGAAAAATTCCATCTCATTTTCTCCCGTTTTCTCCTTCAACTTCAAAATCGTCTGACATCTTTGTTTTAATTTATTATTATTATTAAAAAAACAAAAAATCGTGACGTTTCCAACGTGATGACGTAATGCCTGGCGTGTCGCCGACCAGCACAAGACGAACAATTGTGGTTAAAAAGTATATAAATGTTTCTTTTTTTTAGAAAATGACCGATCGTTTCGCTAGATAAGACGCTGTTCCTCAGCTGGGATCGTGCAGAGCCGTTTGAAGCACTTCATAGCCCTTTGAAACTGCATTGATTTGGACTTCAACATGTTGGTTGCAATTGAAGTCCATTGTGTGGAGAAAAATCCTGAAATGTTTTCCTCAAAAAACTGAATTTCTTTTCCACTGAAGAAAGAAAGACATGAACATCTTGGATGGCATTGGGGTGAGTAAACTATCTGGAAATTTTAATTTTGAGGTGAACTAATCCTTTAAGTAAACCATATCTACCAAAAACCCCAAAACTGAACCACACCAGAGCCCAATATGCAATTGCCATCACACAATCATAATATTTGCTATTGTTATATTGTATATTTCTCTTATTTGCAATTATTGGTGTTGTGTAAAAATGGCAATCATGTATATAAACATAATCATGGCAATTAAGTACAAAACTGAAACAACCATAAAATCCACAAATCACCTGTAGAAAAAAAGGGGGGGAAAAAGTGCCCTCGAGGTCTCTGTGCCAGTTACGTGACTGAATAAAACGAATTGATGATGTAAGATAAAAAGGAAAGTCATTTAAGAGAAACAGCAATTTATTTCATTTTGAAAAGTTATTTCTTTGGAATATGAACTGTGGGTGCTCCGGTGTCCCCCAGAACCCAAAGACATGCGGTCAGGTGAATTGGTGAGACTAAATTGCCCATAGGTTGCCTTTAGCTCAATAGGTATAAGTGCCTTTAGCCCAAGACACAAGCATCCCTCTGATCCTAGAACAAGCAGTTTAGAGTGGGCATAAGACAGAGAAAGTTTCCACAATAGTGCCCCTTGTGGCAATTAGTTGAGAACGTAACATATACTTGTGTTTCATTATGAATTGTGTTCTGGCTTGGGCCTTTGGTGAATTTTGGAGTGCATGGGGTCAAATCCAAGTGTGCCCGTGCTAATACAGAATGCAGTGAACTCAAGCTGTGGCCAAGTTCAGGTTTAGTGGGTTTGCAGTGGCTTATTAAACCCATGTCAGTCAGTGTTACTCTGAGAGCAGAAGTTAGCTCAAGATGAGTTCAGAACTTTATATTTGATTACAAAACAGAAGCACCGAACACTTAAACAAGCACAAAGACAGAACCAATGAGGTCGATGGGTTTTGGTCTGTAAAATTCAATGTGCTCCTGAAGTTTCTTATGTGGTTATTTTTTTAAACATATTTGGGGGGCTTTCGTTAACGTAAACTCTGACAAAGTCTGCACTGTTTTAGTATTTTGGAATCTGGGTAGACTTCATGTTATTCTGAGGATCTCAATGCTTGTTTAAAAAATATTTTTTTGGATATTTCGTGCATATTTTCTTCATCGTAAGGAGACCCCCTTTTTTAAACCTGAACTTTGGCTGTTCCTTTGGCAGAAGGTTATGTTTTGTTTGGGTGTACTTTGTGGTTTCTTCTATGTACTGTATGTGTGCATGTGTGTGTGAAAGCACTGGCGATGATACACAAAACCTGCAATGCAATGTGTGTTTCTATCATATCTATTCATTCTATTCAGTTTGTGTTAAAGTCAGTGCTATTAGTGCTAAAGCATGCTATTACTGCAATTAAATAGGAATTAGCTGTAACTCGCAATGTCCAATCTACCCCAAACTTAATATGTAACTAACATGCTAAAACATGCTAACAACACTTAGCTAAAAGCATGCTAGAAATGGTAAAGGAAGTTGTAACTTAAGCATACAATGTCCAATCTGCCCCAAACTTCACATGTTTGATAAGAGCCCTGCCCTGAACACGCATACATGGCGATATTCAGTTATAGTCATAGCGCCACCTACTGGCAACAGGAAGTGACATGGTTAACACACTGTAATGCAGTAGGCCTACTAGCCACATACTAAAATATGCCATTGTGTTCTAAACATGCTATTATCACCATCATAAAGGACATTTTTGTAACTGACTTTGACATACTTCTCTTATATTTACCTACTTAAATGCACATTGCCCACCGTGCTTTGTCTTCCTAAAGCCACCAGGTGGCACGGGTGCGAGGGCCCTTTCATCGCTGCTTGCAGCTTTAATTTTGACTTGTTATCCAGTACAAAATATCTAAACATTCTTAAGTTTTTCCCCGCCAATAGTTTTAAAAAAAGTTGCCAGCATCCGCCAGCGTTTTTGATAATTTTAACAAAAATTTCATGGCACCCAGAATAGTTTGTTATGAATATCTTAACATGCAATAGTATATCAAAAGAAACAACAGATCCTCTGCTTAAAAAAAAAAAAAAGAAAAAAGTTTTATTCCAGCTTCATGCACTCTTTTTTTTTAATCAACACTGGGTAAATCAACATTTTGAGGAAAAAGCTGAGAAAATCACGTTTTTGTCAAAGACTACATCGGGATCAGATTCGGACCATCGAGTCTAATGCTTGCACAGTCCTATAGCTCGACCTGAGGCGACATCTCATTCAGTAACATTAGGCAGTTTTGATTTATACAGTATGCTGTTTAATGTTGATGATCGCGTTATTTTAGGATATAGACATATGAGATCCCTTGTTTCTGCATCTTCTTCGCATGTGTTTTGATCAGGAGATTCAGTAATCTTTCAGAAGATGTCATAGTGTCCCCTACTGTATGAAACACGGAAAGCCGAAAAATTCTGTGTTTGGCGGGGGAAAGGGTTAGGCTAAATCAAGATGCATTTACTTGAGAAGCAAAATGACTCAAGATATTAAGTTTTCTTTTCTGAAAAATCTACCAAAATGAAGTGATCATGCTTAAAACAAGAGAAAACAAATGAATATGCCAATCGAGTCAGAAAAATAAACTTCAAATGTAAAAGAAGATTATCTTTCTGACCCCACAGAAAGATTTTTTTGTTTGTTTTAAGCAAAAACAAGACTTAATATCTTAAGTCATTTTGCTTCTCAAGTAAATGCATCTTGATTTAAGAATGTTTATATTTGTACTGGAAAACAAGACAAAAATACAGAGTAAGAAATTATATATATTTTTTAGCAGTGAGTTGAGGGATTGAAAAAAAAAAATATCTGTGGCAGCCGAAAAGAAAATGTATTTCAGAAACTGAGAAAGATAGCCTATACTAAATGGATAAAAGATTTTGAAGACAAACATTTTTGCGTACTTGTTAGAATTTGCACTGATGAATCGTGCACATAAAAAAAAATGTAAATAGGGTCAGTTTTTATCCAATAAAATATATTTTAAGAAATGTCCCAGAATGAATGTGTTCTTTCATTGTTCTCCAGGTGTGTTTACCAGCATTCTTTAAAATATCTATTTTTATGTTCTGCAGAAGAAAATCAGTCAAACAAGTTTGTCATGAGGGTGTGTATGATGATAAATCTGTCATTTCTGGGTGAACTATCAGTAAGTAAACCATCAGAAGCAGCAGGTGAGGTGACAGCTAATCACATTGTAAAGAAAACCTGAACGCCACACACTCGCTGATGCTGTATATGCCTGCAGACATGTGTGTGCGATAAAAACTAACCAGTTCTGGACTGAAACAGGTGTTAAAATATATTTGAGATCTAAACACTGATTTTAGCTTACGGACATATAACTTGATTGCCATGTCGTAAATAACGTGATCTTTAACATCATAAGTGTCACACTATTACGCTTGCTAGTTTAGCTCAAGTTACAACACTAGCGACATATCACTGTACAACCCATAAATGTTTCAATATGAACAGACATTGTATTTTAGGAACAATATTTTTTGGGGGGGAGTAGCACTGATGAATTGTTCACAATAAGACCTGGATTGTGCATGAAGAAAGTTTCATGTTGACCTTAATGTTTATTTCCAGTCTGCTTATGCATGAGTTGAGTATAGCGTTTTTCCTACATTCCAATGTTTCGTTTACATGAATGTACTCATACTTGTTTGTATACGTTCATATTAGTAAAAGAGGAGCATCGGTGATGAGCGAGGCAGACTCGCTATGTGTGAACCCTTCTGCGAAGCGACTGGCGCATTTTCATGGAAAGCTTCTCTTTTAGGCCAGCAGGTTTTCAATGCGCTCATTTACACATCAAAACAGTGCAGAAAAGGGATAGTTCTCTGGAGGGCAGGGGTGGGTGGAGGGGGTGGATGAGTGTAATGAGGGCTTCTTTTATTCTCTTTGCTCTCCCTCTCTCTCTTTCTTCTTTCCTGAGGGGTGGGTGGATGGTTGTGGACTGATAAGCATGGCTTGGGTTCGGGTGGAGGTGGGTAAACACCTCATAAAGATCCTCTTTTAATCAAACACATGACCGGACAGGGTCTCTCACACTCCACTCAGCCGGACAGAAGAGAGTGTGGCTAACCGACCCGCGGTGGGCCTAAAAAGTGTCTGAACACTTTAACTCTTTAAAGGTGCATTAGATAATAAAATATATAAGCAAATGAATTTTAGAGACCAGTCAGGCTAGACACCATCCTGGATTTTACTATGATAGACTTACAGCGTGCTGTATAAAGGTCCTATATCACATGTAACTTCCTAAATGGTTTCTATTGAAAGTCTTTTGGAAAGATGTTTTATGTAGGTCTTCGTTTTCATTCCTGTCTGAAAATAATAAGGCACTACCCTGATTAATGTCTATTTGTTTGATAGGCTTTAACATCATGAAAGCTTATTTAGGGTTCGTGAGAGAGGAAGTTATGGAAGCCGCAAGGAATAAAAGAACAAAAAAGGTAAATGCGACTTTATATGTCCCAATACAAATTGTTTCCTTGGAATTGTAAGGTTTTATCTTGCAATTCCAACATTATAACTTGCTAACTTACAATTATGAGAGTTTCACATTTTTTACTTTTTTTTTCTTATAATTGTGAGATATAAACTCGGAATTGTGAGAAAAAAGTCGGAATTGTGACATATAAACTAAAAATAAAAGGTATTTGTCTAACAAAGGTCTTTTTAATCTCACAATTCTGACTTTTTTCCCCCTCGCAATTCATGAGAGTTTGAGTTTATTACTCGCAATAAAAAAAGAGTCAGAATTGTGAGATAAAAATGAGCAATTTCCTTTTTTATTTCTTATTCTGTGGCGAAACAAGCTTCCATTGGAAGTGAGTGAGAGGATGTGAGTGAATGCATGTTTTACTCCAGTGTTGACCTCACATTTGTGGTTGGGCAGGTGCATTTCAGACATAAGCCACTGGCCTGAGTCATTTTAATTGGTGCCTTTAGACACACACACGCACACACACACACACAGTCTCGTACCCGATGCAGTTTACTGACATTGTGATGGAGGTAAAGCACTCCTCCAGAGAGGCAACCTGAGCTGAAAAATACCAAAACACTCTGTCATAAAACGCTAGCAGACCTCAACGACCTGCTCTGAAACAGTGGTTGCTGAAAGGATGTGTGCACTTGCCAAAGCTCTCTCAGAGGAGCCGCTTTGTTGTGATGACGATGGGTAAATGACACATGCAGCTGTCAGTTTAAACAACAAAACAATGTGGCTTCTATAACTCATATAGACCTGTCAGCAACTGCCTGTAAAATATTTCAGCAGTGTCAGAAATTATTCTAGGGCTATATTTGCCACTTATAATTGATTGTCAGGGACATTTTTTTTGGACAATTGAACAATAACTGTACAATTATTACTTTGTGAAACCAAATCAACATAGCTATACGTAATGCACAAGATTAATTATAGTAGGGCTTGAATAGAACATAATAAAATGTTGCAAAGTGTACATAATTTTGTTTTTAATATAGGTAAATGTTCGGTCACATTTTTTGCGTTTTTATTCAAATCTTTTATAAGGTGAAAGAAATGTAATAAATATGGAAATGCTGAGACACTTTATATTTGGTTGACCAGCTGAATGGAACTTAATTTTAGTGTGTTTGGGAAACCTTGGTTGTAAGCAAACAAAGGACTCACTAAGCTTGGGGAGTAATATATTTAAATATATATATATATATATATATATATATATATATATATATATATATATATATATATATATATATGATGTGAAATCTTTTTATTAATTGTGTTGAAAACAGTAAACAGCAACATTTAATTAAATATTTTGCAAAAAAATATATATCTCAGCTTCGCAGGGACTCAAATGAGTCACAATGTTTTTGTGAACAGTTTGAATTACATGAATTGTTAGAACAAATAGATTCGGAAAAATGAATTATACTTCACAGTGTTACTTGGGAGAATGAGGGCAGTTTAGGGCCATGTCTAGATTGTTCAGTGAAACTACTTCAAAATTCATAATTTAGAAACAACTGCAATTTTAAGAAGTTCCACTATGTTTGCGGAAATAATGTCACGTAAAAACTAGATTGTGGTGTTTTATGAAACTACACCAGTACTTATTGAAAAGTATATTTATTTACTTTGACAGTGTGTGTAGTATGTAACAGTAATCTTCTCACCAGCAACAAGTTTTCCATTATATCACAGTTGAAGATATGTTACTATTTCAGAATATTCAACTTTTGGAAGACCAAATAGACCATTCTTTTCAGGGATACTTAACATACACCCATGCTACAATATATATATATATTATAAAAATATACGTATATGTAATATGTTTGCTCATAATGCATAGCCTGTTGGCTTGGCACATGCATAAAGTTTTTAAGCCAATTAACACATTTAAAGGCTCCAATAAAACAATGAGCTGAAATAAATATGCAATGGCATACAAATGAATCATCAAAATCGGAAAGGGTGAAGAAAATACAATTCAAGCAGCCATCGGAGCCCTACATGCTCCGGATCAAGCGTTGGAGAAAAGTGCCTTTATTTGCATGAGTGGCTCACATCAAAGACTGGAGGGGGAAGAGAGAAGCGACACACAACAATAGGAGAATCTGGATGTGTTTGTGTGCATGTGCTGCTCCTCATTAATGAAATATAATTCCAGAACAACCTCTGCGTTTAAAGGTGGTGATGTGAACGTTCGCACAGAGAAATCCAGGCTACTGTCTGTCGCTCTGCTCAACGATTCCCTTTGAGGATGAAGGAGAGTAAACCACCAGGGATTTCTGTTCTGATAAACGCGCTCAAAGGAGAGCGTGCCCAAAGCGACTGCGTCTGTCATATGGAGGGCAATTAAAGAGAGAAAATAGAGCAAACAGCTGAAAGAAGGAGAAGAAAAAAACAACAACGAACATGGACTATAACGTGATTCATAAACAATGTGCTATAAACAAAAATGAGGCCTTAACTACAAGCTTAATCTTCACGATCCAAGCTTAGTCACAACTCTGACCAATAGGCCCTTAAAAGTGACATCTATTTATTCGTGTCAGGGGCGTACAAAGCCACATAGCCTTGTGTTATTCGGGGGTAGCCCACTCTTTTGAAGGCTCCTGAAAGGGTCCCTCAAGGATCGATTTGCATTTGAACTGGGGCAACCTTTCAGATGCAAACCTAGCTTTCTTCATCAAAATATTTGCATTGCTTTGACGCATTTTCTTGTTACAGTCCATGTGAAAAGTCTCACCAAGGCGCTTCTATTTAACTTCCACCTCTAAATAGATGCAAACACATCCGTCTGGCACAAGTACTTGAATGAAATTGAAATAATAGTGTCACATTGTGTAGCAACACTAAAACAAAAGTACAAGTAATACATTTAGGTTAGCAGTTAACTCTTGAAAAGCCTCCTTCAAAGAATAAATTTCAGTCAACTGTTGAAAATATATAACATTTTTATTATCTTCTTCAAAAAGGCACTTTTAAACAAATGATCAATGCCATCTTGTGAGAAACCAAGACCAAGAAAAATTAAATATATTTATATATACAATAAATAATGTGTCCTGAAACATTTGAACAAGTAAATTAAACATATTAACAAATCATTGAACAGCTTTCAAACGGGAACACTGTGCACTTCTCCATGCAAGAGCAATTGCAGATATTTAGAACTGATTAGGATGTGCATATCTGTCTTATTTATTGCTACAGAAAGCAATAATACAAATTCTCCCTTTAAGAAAGTACTGTTAATCCATTGTTTAGCTGCAATGTTGGGTTTTAAGTTTGTTTGGTTCGCTGTAAAGCTTCACTGCACTGCATGTCTTATTCTCACAAAGTCCACAGGATATCACAGTCTCAGCGCTGTGCTCATACATGCGTGGGACAGTCCGAGTAGGGATCAGTCTTGGACATGTGCAGTATGACGGCAGGTGCTTTGTAGTGGCAGTGACTAGTGCTACAGCTCCCGCTGCACTGCTTCCTGCAAGTCCTGTCTGTAAACTTTCTGCTACACAGACCCTGCCAAGTCTGCAGCGTCTTGGAGCTCCAGACCCACACGCCACTGGTGATGCCCACCACCAGCGACATGAAGATCTTCAGCATGAACACGGCCACGGTGGGCACCGAAGACTCCAGAGAGCAGTCCTCGTTCCTCCGACCCGGGAATGTGGTGCACTTGCTTTGGAGCCCTCGGAATTTCCAGAAGTCCATGTTGAGCCGCTCATAGAAGTAGCAAATGATGACGCAGGTGGCAGGAACCGTGTACAGGATGGAGTAGATGCCGATTTTCACCATCAGCTTTTCCAGCTTTTCCGTGTTGGTGCCTTCGGTCTTCATCACCTTCCGGATGTGGAAAAGCGCCACGAAGCCGGTCAGGATGAAAGACGTCCCAATGATGAGATAGCAGGACAGAGGCACGAGGACGAAGCCTGTTAGCGCCCCCACATCCATACTGCCCACATAGCACAGTCCGGTGAGCTCGTCGCCCGCCACTTTCCGCATGGTGAGGATGACTATGGTCTTCAGGGCAGGTATGCCCCAAGCAGCCATGTGAAAGTAGCTGCTGTGCGACTCAATAGCCTCGTGACCCCATTTCTTACCAGCCGCCAGGAACCAAGTGAGAGTGAGGATGACCCACCAGATGGAGCTTGCCATGCCAAAATAGTAGAGGATGAGGAAGACTATGGTGCAACCCGTACTCTCCAGGCCTTCTTGGATGATGTACAACTCGCCATTCTCACGGTCACACGCGATGTTCTCTGCCCCGGCGACAGATCGAATGATAAAGGCTACTGAGTAAACGTTGTAGCACATGGAGAGGAAGATGATGGGCCGTTCTGGGTACTGGAAGCGATGTGGGTCAAGGAGGAAGGTTAGGACTGTGAAAGCGGTGGATATGAAGCACAGAGTAGACCAAACCGCCATCCAAATAAAAGCAAAGTCCTTATCTTGTCTGGACCAGAACACGTCCACAGCGGACGAGCAGCGTGGAGCGCACGTCTCGCTCTTTTCCACGTACTGGAACTTTTCCGGGTTTTCACAAACTCCCATGCTGCCCCCTGAGCGTCCGTTCCCAGTGCCAGGCTGCCTGGGTCTGGACGGCACAGGCAACATGCCCTCTCCTTTCTTAGTCTCAGTTTTGGTGTCATTTTCCGGGGCTTCCATGCACAGAGCGTTGGGGTCATTTCTGGTGGGCAGTTTAGAGCAGTTCAAAGAATCAGGCCAAGCATAATTAAACTTCTCCATGATGGGCGAGCACTTCTGACGTGCCTGTTCGCACATCGGACGGCAGGCGGGGATGGATGTGGACACTTGGTCAGTACACATTGGGGCATAAAGAGAGCAGAGGAAAAATCTCAAATGCACATCACAGCCATATTCCACCAGAGGGGCGAATTCATTCAGTTTAATCGCAGCCTCCCTCTGATTTTCGTGGCCCATAAAGTTGGGCATCCGGGTGAGGTTGTAACCGATGCCCTGGCACATAGGGATGACGATAGGCTCGCATTTAGCTGGTCTTCCTCTCTCCGGGTCATAAGAGCCAATCTCTAAACTGTAGGCAGCAATAACCAGCTGACACCACAGAGAAATCACAATTTTTAAAGGTGAGCCTCCCATGCTGGGTTTTCAGTCACCTTTTTTTTTATGAAATAGGTCAAGAAACACTTTCTTAGCATATACAGTTCCAAAAGAAGATTCTTCTTTTTTTATGGGTGATTATGTAGCTCCATAGACACTGCTTATATTAATATGTTTCAATGAATATTTCATATGTCATCCAAATAAAACGCTGAAAAATAGATATTCCTCTGAATTTAACTTCTCTGAAAAATCCTCTTTCAAAGTCTTCATATCATACAAAAAGGATGCTTAATGTCCAAGTTCGTATGTTAATATGAAAAGCGCGCGTGCACAATCACTTAAAAAAAACTAATATTTCACGTCAGTCATTACCGTCATTATTGGGACAAATGAGATCATCAGGAGGAGCTCAACAAGAGAAACAACAAATCTGTCCGTGTCTTCGGTTATCTCCAAACTTCTGTGAAAGGTACAGTCCGACTGCAGCTTCTCTCTGTTCTCCTCACATCTCTGTGGCTCACACTGAACTTTCGCTCTCCTCTCTCAGTGTCCTTTTAATACGGGGGCGGGGTATTCATGACGTCCTCGACTGGTTCCGCCCACACACTTCTGAAAACCCAATGACGCCGAGAATGTGCTCCACCTACTTACTACTGAAAATATATTGCGTCAATCGTGGCTCCGCCCACCTACAACATAGAAAGCAGAACACAAACGCTCAATCTGGAGATTTACCCTTGGAAAAAATGTAGCCTACCATGGCAATCGTAGTTAGAGCGAAAATACCATGTAATTTTTACGACTGCAAATTAAAACAATTAATTAAATAGGATTTCATTCAAACAATGTAGGCATTCCCGAATTTCTTTCTTTTTTCATTTCTTTCTTTTTTATTATTATTAGCGGTGGCTGTACAGCGGTTAGCCTACTTTTTGTAACACTAAGTGTAAATATATTTTAGTGGAAAACACCATTATGAATTTTTGAAAGCTTCCATGTAGCCTAAATTGTCTAATGCAATGGGATTGTTTGTTTTAGACTAAACATTTTCTTTGACATTCCTTACAAATATTCTATTTAAATGTAATGTAATGTAATGTCTAATGTAAATCCTTGCATATGAGATTTCAACCACAGAATTAGAATCATAAACAGCCGAAGCTGATATAAAATGTCTCCATGTGGCACTGATATTATTATGGCCTAATAAAGCAATGGCAACAGTGGAAAATTAGGGTGCAAAGGAATTTATCAAAATAGCTGCTATGAT